>CM062818.1:909284179-909885046 GCA_031772625.1 Pinus tabuliformis | reverse complement strand
GCGGGTTAGTCACTTACCTGTGAGTCGAATGTATGTGCTGTGAGGTATTTTGGCTCCTTTTACCGCTGCATGCTTGCATTTCCTTTGCTGCATGCTCTCTTCTTTCTGATGTATGGCTGTTTGTCTTGTGCAGGTATCCTTTGGCTAGATCTAAGATTTAGATGTCTCCTTCAATCCCATGATTTCACTTCTTTTGCTACTGTGGCTTGATTTTAATGGGATTAGCTGCTACAGGAATTCCTACAGGAGCTCCTGTAGCTGCTTCTCCCTTTAAAATTTCAGCTTATTTCTGTACTAGAAGCTATGAGGATGATGCCAGAGATGCTAATGGAGATGGAGAGGTACTAGGTAAGCTGCAGGTGAGATTTGAGGTGCTGCTTCCTTTATTATTTTGTTTTTTTTTCTAAAAACTGGTTTTCTGTGTTTTTCTGTGACAGGAAGGGAAAAAATGATGATGATGATGTGATGCAGGTGTGGAATGGATGGAAAGGAGGGTATATAGTTGTAGGAGGGTTTTCATGTTCTTCATAAGCTTCCCAGCCCTCAAATTTTTTGGAACCATTTCTAGCTTTCTGTGGTTCCTACATGAGCCTCCTGTAAAAAACACAAGGCCTCCTGTAGAACACATAGTTTCTAGAAAAAAAAACAGTGGGGTGGAAGAAAGGTCAGAAATGATGGAGAAGAGTGTGGAGGAGGTGAAATAGGCTCTTTGGCATCTTATCTTGCTCCCTGTGGCTCTTGCAACCTGCAACTAGGGTGCCTCATGGAGGTTTTCACCCTATTGCCTGCCCTGGGCACCTCCAAGGGAGGTTTTCAGGGATCTTATTCTCTCTTTTTTGCATCACTGAGCCGCTCAGAAGAGGTTTCAACTCAATGATGGGACTCAAGCGCCTCATTGATGTTTTCACTTGAGTCCTTATTTTTTATTTCTCTTTTCTATTTATTCAGTGAGGAGGTGAAGTGGAGGCTAAAAAATGCTACACTACCATCACTGTCTTATTCAGATCTTCAATGAACTCTCTCTTGGAGAGGGGCTTCTTGTAAATTTTCAAACTATGTCCATTAACAAGCATGGGGATGGATCAATGGTTCTGATCAGAAATGAACCATTGTCATTGCATTTTTCCACAATGTAAGGTCCCAGCCATTTTGTCCTCAGCTTGCCTTTGAAGTCTTTATACCTTGAATCATAGAGCAGTGCCCAATCTCCCTCTTGGAATTGCTTCTCCTTGATATCTTTGTCATTCCATATCTTCCTCTAAAGCTGAACTACCTCTGTGTGGAGAAGGACTTGCAATCTTTGTTCATCCAATCCATTGAGCTAGAGTAGTCTTTCCTTCTGTGCATGGTTGAGGTCTAGGTCCAGCTGAGCTACCATCCTTAGTGTATTGAATTCAAATTATCTTGACAAAAAAGCCTTCTTCTCATAGACTAGTTCATAGGGTGTGAACCCTGTGGTGGTCTTCCATGTTGTGTTATAGGCCTAGGTGGCCTCAACTAATCTGTCCGCCCAATCTTTTCTGCTGCTGCTCACTACCTTAGTGAGAATTCCTTCCAAAGCTTGTTAGTGATATCCACCTGACCATTGGCTTGTGGATGGTAAGGGGTGGAAGTCCTGCGCTTGATTTTATGGTGTGTGAGCAGGTCTTCAATCAAATTGGAAGTGAACTAACTGCCTTGATATGTGACCAATTCTCTTGGATACCTGAACTTGTAGAATATGTTTTCTCTCAAAAACTCAACTAATTTTTCCTCTATTACTGCTTTGATTGCTTTTGTTTCTGCCCACTTTGTAGGTAATCGATGCACAATGATATATTGCTTCTGTTTTGAAGAAGGGTTGATAGGACCCACAAAGTCCATGCCCCACTTCTCAAATGGCTCAAAGGTCACTTGATGTTGTATGGGCATCTCATCCTTTGGAGTAGGTTTCCCTACCCTTTGACACCGATCACATTGGTTGGTGTATCTCCTCACATCTTGATGAATAGTGGGCCAATAGTAGCCTGCTTGCAAGATCTTGAAGGAAATTATCTTCGCTGCAAAATGACCTCCACAAGGCCCATCATGACAGGTCAGGAGGATGTCAAAAACTTCCTCCTCCCTAACAAAACTTCTCAAGATCTAATCGGGGCCAAGTTTGAAGAGATTACCCCCAATCCAGGTGAAAGGGGCGCTTTTCCTCACTATCTTGCTCTTCTCCTTCGAGGACAAGTGTGGTGGGAATTGTGTTGAAACCAAGTAATTTTCTATATCAGCAAACCATGGAGAGAGTACTGAGATAGCAAACAGGTGTTCATCTGGCATTTGATCATCCACCATTCCTTCTTCACCTGCAGGCAAATTTACTTTAGACAAAAAGTCAGCAACAACATTTTCTTTACCGGGCTTATCAACAATGGTCAAATCAAACTGTTGCAGTAAAGGCAACCATCTAATAATGTGAGCATTTACATTTGGTTTGTTCATTAAATATATAATTGTAGCATGATTAGTGTGCAAGAAGGTTTGATAGCCTGTGATATAATGTCTGAATTTGTTTAAGGAATGCACAACAACTAGGAGTTCCTTCTCGGTCACTGTATAGTTTAACTTTGCCTTTGACAAATTTTTGCTTATAAAGTATATGGCATAAGGTAACTTTTCATCAATTTGACCTAAGGCTACTCCTATTGCTTTGTTCAAGGCATCTGTGTGAATGTGGAAAGGTAGGGCCCAGTTTGGGCCTCTCAAAATTGGGGAAGTCACAAGTTTACTCTTCAAGGTATCTAAGTCTTCTTGATAGTTTTTCGACCATGCAAATTTGACATCTTTGCCTAGAAGACCAAACAACGGAGAGGCTAGCTTGCTGAAATATTTAATGAATCTTTGGTAATACCCAGCTAAGCCTAGGAAACTTCTGACATCTCTCACCTTTTGAGGAGGTGGGACCCTTTGGATGATGACAACTTTGTTGGGGTCCACCTGCAATCCTTGTTGAGATATTGCATGACCTAGCATGGTCCCTTCAGTCATCAAAAATTCACATTTTTCTGCACTGAGGGACAGGTTCATCTCAATACACTTGTCCAAAACTTTTCCTAGGTTAGATAAAGCTTCCTGAAATTCAGAACCATAAGGAGTAAAATCATCCATATATATTTCCACTGCATCATGAACCAGTTCAGAAAATATACTCAATACCGCTCTCTGGAAATTAGCTCGAGCGTTGTACAAACCAAAAGGAAGGACTTAGTATGCAAAGGTACCCCAAGGACAAGTGAAAGTGGTCTTATCTTGGTATTCTGGGCTAATTTGAATTTGATTATACCCGCCAAACCATATAACACTTGATCTATGAAAGGAGAAGGAAAATGGTCCTTTTTAGTGGCTTTTTTCAATTCTCGATAGTCGACACAGATTCTCCACTTACCATTTTTCTTTGGCATTAGCACCAAAGGAGAGACCCATTCACTGTCAGAGATGGGGTAGATGAATCTTGCATCAAGTAATTTTTGCAACTCTTCCTTAACAATGTCTTTAAGTGTTGGATTCATCCTCCTTTGAGGCTGCCTGACTGGTTTGCAATCTTCCTTAATGTATATATGATGACTACACATTGAAGTGTGCACTCCCTTCATCTCCTTATAACTCTAGGCGAAGGCATCCAGATGTTTTCTCAATAAGCTGCATAGCTCCTTCTCCTGGGAAGCGGATAGGGATGGATTGATTTTCAAGGTTCTTTCTGGGCCGAACTCTATATTCTTAACATGGAGAGAGGTCGGGTCGACCACACAGAGATTAGTTAAGGGGTTGTCTTGGGTTTCTCTCACTATGTCCTCTAATGGTAAGACACTAGGGGGTGGATTCTATATCAAAATTCCAATCATATCATCCTCATCTTGCAGTTTCCCCCCCATGGCAGTTTCTAATGCACAAAGTGGTGCAGAATAGACTTCATCCTTGTCCTCCTCTTCCAACCAGAGAGGTAGATCATGTTCTAGCAAGGGTTGGGCAGGAGAGTATAGGAATAATTGTTTGGACATATGCCCGTTCTTGATGGTCATGTTCCCAGCTCGACCGCTGATGTAGGCATCGACAGTAGCCAACTAGGGTCTTCCCAGGATCAGAGGATACCCAGTGAGCTTTGCCTTCGGCTGGAGAACTAAGAAATTAGTAAGGCACTCCCAAGGATCAATGGATACCATCACATATTGCACAATCCCTTCATGGGTCATGGTGGAGCGGTCTACTAGCTGCAGTACTGTCGTGGCCTTCCTCAAGGAGCCCTGGAGGTTAAGTTTGAGCATTGTTTCCTTTGTCATCACATTAATGGAAGCTCCCAGATCAATCAAGGTATGCGGGATCATGGTGCCATTGATGTGGACATCAACTACTAGGCTTCCAGGGTCTAGATATTTCGGACAAATTTCCTGTCCCAACATCAGGTCGGACAATTGTCCTATGACATTGATGGTTGGGGCATCTCTCTTGCACCTTCCTGGATGCCTAAAGCACTTCTCTTTGATCAAACTATTGTATATATGCACATATTTTATGGCTTGGAGAAGTGGTATCTTCACACATAACTGTTTCAATTCTCCCATAAGTTCAGTTTCTTCTGGGGTAGGCTATGTTGTCCCAGATAGTCTCTCAGGAAAGGGTGGAATTGCTTTAGGTTCACTTTCCTCTTTATCTACCTCATCCTCCCTAGGTGGAGGCTGGCTATCTGGGATAACCTTCCTAGATCACAGGTTAATCTCCTGAATCTCCACAGCATAAGTTGGGCATGATGGTTCCTCACAATATACTCGTTGAGCCTGTCTATTGTTCAGGTTCGGGTTTGGCTGGGCAGGAATTTGGGGTTGCCTTGGTGGAGCAGGAGGCAATGATTGTGGTTGAGTAGGTGGTGGAGGAAAAAGAGTGGGAGGAAAGTTGTATTGGGGCCTCCACCCCTGATGAGATGCATTCCACTAAGGTTGTGGCTGAGCATAGCATTGAAATGAATGAGCAGCTAGTTGGGCATGATATTGAGATGGAAAGGACCAAGGAGGAGGCGTGGACTAGGAAGAATGAGCAGGGGGTCCCCAAGATGGTATGGGAGTGACTTGGTTGGGGTTGTAGTATGCATGAGATGTCTCTTGCATCCCCTGTTGGTATGGACTAGGTCCATGTGGTCTCCTTTGGTTCATGAAATAGAGTGGCTCAGTGGCTCCTTCGGCCCCCTAGTATACAACTTTAAGTCTGGGCAAGGAAGGGCACTTATCTGTAGAATGATCTTCTTCATAGACTGAACAAACCTCTATAGAGTTCAATGGACATTCATTCCTAGGATGCCTCTTGGTGCATCTAGGACAAAATATGGCCAAAGCCCTCTCTGCTTCCTCTTGTTTCCTTTTGATATGCAAGGTATCCATTTGCATGGCAAGAGTCTGCAACATCTCACTTTTGAAGTCTTCCAGCATGTTTCCGAGTTCACCTTTGATGGATGAATTGGAAGAGGAGGTACTAGCTATGGGTTGACTCCCCCTACCTCTCTTTTTGGCTGCTCTAGAATGGTTTCTAAAGACAGTCTTTATGTCCTCATAAGATAGTTGGTAGATGTCTCCCCCGGCCAGTAGATGGAGGGTGTCTAGAAGGTTTTCGGGGATTCCCCTGAGCAGAACCAACTTCATAGATTCAGGGTCAAGTGTGCACCTGGCCCTTTTGTAACTGAGCTAGAACCTCTCTTCATAATCTTCCAAGGATTCATCACTTCCCATGGTCATTCGGAAGATTTCTTCCTTGGTATCTTTTGACCTACAATAGTCTCGATATTTGTTATTAAAGGCCTGCTACATCTGAGCCCAAGTTGTGATGCTATTGCTAGGTAACCCCATGAACCAGCGCAATGTTGCATCCTTGAGAGTAGAAGGGAATAGTTTCAACTTTTTCTCATCTTCTGCATAGTCATAGGTTTGACAGATGATAACAAACTCAAACAAGAAGGTGTCAGGATCTTCTGTAGTCAAACCATGGAAGTGAGGTAGGGCTGAAGGACTTATATTCTTCATTTTGGTGTCCCCATTGGTCTCCGAAATGGGAAAGGAACCCTCTATTCTCTCTCCATTTCCCCTAGCATTTTTGTTTTCAGCCATTGGCTCAGGGGGGATGTTTTCTTCTTCTTCCCCTATAAGTTCTTCAAATATCTCTGGTTGTTCACCTAAGGGTTCTTCTTGATCACTGCCACCAAAGAAGAGAGAAGGTTGGCGATGTGATGTAGTGTGGGTGTTAGGCAAGAATTTTTCTGAATTATCTCTATTTCTACGAGGCATGAAAGGAAATCTTTTTGGTTGGTTTTTGTTTTATTTTCACTAATTTTACCTGCAAAACTGAAATGGATTGAATAATACAAATTGCAACTAACTGAAATGAACTTTGCTGAAATGAAATTTGCAGAATTGAAAAGGAAAGCAAGGAAATGTAGAAACTGAAAGAAACAACTATTCTACTTTTGCTGAAATGAAATTTGTAGAATTGAAAAGGAAAGCAAGGAAATGCAGAAACTGAAAGAAACAACTATTCTACTTTTGCTGAAATAAACTACTTAGCAGAAATTTGCAAGAAATAATAGAAGAAAGCAGTAACCACGGAATACTTTGATGCTTCCTCGGAAACGACACCAAAAAGGTGGTGAGCACCAGTATTGCAACAATAATGCTGCAACTCCTCGGCTGCCTACTTTACTCTTATCAACCTGGTAGTTCATAAAAAACTTGGAAGCGACGATGCTGTATGCACAAGTACTAGTTCTTATTGCAGGTTGTCACTTGGTCAATTGGCACAAGATCACTAGGAGCTCAAGCCAACTTCTATGGATTCCAGAAGAAGCTCTATATGTGATGAAAGAAAGGAAAGCTTACTCTACAGAGGCTAATCTACTTACAGAAAGGAAAAAGGCTGAAATGTAAAGTAAACCTAGCAAAACCCTACTTACCCAACTAATCCTACTTTTGCAGAAAGAAATATGAAAACCATGAAATGAATGCCATTACCTACTCAACGAAGTAAACAACACCTATTCAATCTAATTTTAGAAGAAAATGAGGAAAAAACATCTTTTTGGATTTTTATGTATTTTTATGTGAATTTGTCATGCACATAATTTATTTGTTTGTGAATGTGGTAGTGAATAAGTGGTGATGGAGGGTGGTTTTGGGACTTGAGAGGATGTAGGATGGTGTGGATAGGTCCTAGGAGGTCTCAGGTGGCCTTTTGGAGGCTTTTCCCGCAATCAGCCTTCAAAAGGAAGCCTACAGGAAAATCTACAGGAAGACACAAGGGATCTATAGGAGGTCTATAGGAGGATGCCGAGAGCAGTTTTGAAGGTTTTAAAGGTGTGAGAGTGGGTGGAAAGGGTAGATGAAGGCTGGGATGATGTGTTAGGGTGCCTAGGGTTCACCAAGGATCACTAGGAGAGGGAAAGATGGTTGGGAGAGAGGAAGAAATCCTATGGAAAAACACAGAAAACTAAGGCAGATTTGAGGTGAACTTTGGGCGACCTGTAGGGCATAGATCAGGGAGAGAATGTGATGGCTGATAGGCTGACCTGTTGTGAGAAGAAATCTACTGCAAAAGAACTGACAGTCAAACAATGAAATCAAGCAAGCAAGGAAATTAAGTACATCAAAAAAATAGAATTTTGCATCAAGCTAATCTACTTATGAGCTATGGAAAGAAATGTTGTAAAATGCTATAATGAGAGAAAGCATGGAAGAAGACTTATTGCAAAGACAAAAATGAGCATGGTGAAAGAGATCTAAAGCAAAGCATTAACCTTCTAACAAACTACAACACTAGAAATCCTATGGAGAAGGAAAATCTGTGTTTTTGTGGCAACAAGAGGATCTTGTTCTCAGTTCATGGTCCCAAAGGGAGGAAAGGAGGCCAAGGCATTGTTGCTGGCCTTTTGTATCTTCTTTCTATCATTGTTTAACCTTCTATATAGAAAACACCAATGGAAACAACCTTCTAAATCACCAAAAGCAACCTATTCTTAACCAAGAAAGAAATTCATCTACAACAACTAATCCATAAACTGAAACAAAGCATATAAATACAAACAAGAGGAGCTTGGCTGCTTGGATTGGGCCCTAACCCAAGAGCTTCAGCCCTCTGAGGTAACTTAGTGCTGGTTCAGAAAGAATCTCATCTTTATTATCAAAATAGTAACAGGATTACATGAAACTCTCACCAAAAGTAAGCTTGAAGTTGAGCAGAGCAAAACTACAGCAAAAATTCAACAAAAATTTGACCCTAGTGAGGCCCTAGGCCTCTCTACTTATACAACTGAAGCTCCCAACAACTTCCTTAAAATCAGGGAGGCTTGGCTCCCAAAACTCGAGATAAACATAAGTTATCCTCCACTTGCTCGACTGCCTCCTAGTGCATTGATTTGGCTGTTTGTGCTCTGAGCTGCATGAGGAGAATTCAAAGTGGGGAGTAATAAATGAGGGGGTTTCCATCCTATAAATCATCTCCATTGTCCACTTCGAATTATTGCTATTAATTGTCGATTTAATCTTTGACTTTGTCTTCAAAATTCAACAAAAATCTGCATTAAACACATATTAGTCCTCATGGCATCATAACTAACCCAGCTCACTCCCTAAGCATAAATATAATAAAAAACATGCAATAAGCTAAGAGAATGGTTGATTTAACTATGTTAGGAGGAAAAATGAGTCCATATAATTACCCATTTATGGGGCTCATCACCTCCCTTCAGGGAAACATTTTATATTTTATTATTTTCAAGAAGACAATTTAATACTTAATTTTTTTACAACATTTGTCCTATCCAACCATGGCTTCCAAGTTGGCCTTTATAGTTATCATAACATAGACAAAAGTAGGGGTAGAAAGGTGGGAATATTACAAACCCCACCCCCTTAAAGGAACACCGTTCTCTGTGTTTCTATAACTAGAAAGAAAAAGAACAAAATTAAAGTTTATAGTCATAGCTCTTACATGTGCTTAATCATTAAAAAAAAATATCGGTATAGTACCCTTATTTGTTCTTCCATATCCTAGGTTGCTTCATCGGGTCCAAAGTGCTTCCATTGCAACTTAAACTTCTCTCTTACTTGATTTCAGATCATGGTCTATCTCCGGTCCAAGATACACAATGGTCCTGGATGGAATTCTCCCTCGAATTCCACTGTATCATAAACCAATCAATTACATGATTAGTGTCATGTACATGCTTTTTAAGAAAATAAATGTGAAATACATCATGTTTTTTCACTTTGGGTGGTAAGGCCAATCTATAAACCATTGGTCCTACTCTTTCCAAAATCTAAAATCGTCCACAACATTTGGGTGCCAACTTGGCACATGATCCAAGTCCGGGTGTAATGAAGGACCCTTCCAAGACCTTTTACTTTCGTGATGTGTTAAATTTCATTTTAAAAGAAAATTAATGAATACATCTGCATGCTATAAAGAAGAGGAACATGACAATCATCAGCAACGTAAAAACTCAAGATGGTGATAACGAAGTTTGTCCAGGAGGGACTACGTCTCAGGGCCCCGGTGTCAAGTTGGTGTAGGCCGCTGCATTAAGTGCTGTCAATAATGGTGATGTACACAAGATATGATATCATGATCATACAAGGAAGAATTCCCTCACGCAGGAGTGGCTCTAAGAGATATTCCCCTACTGGAATTCTCAATCAAAAGACTCCTATTAGTATGACACAAAAACATGCATGATGAGCATCCCGCCAACATGGCACAGAAGGGATCTCAATGCAAAACATGCATGACAACAACAAGAGTATCCCAACAACATACAACATGGGATCTCAAAACATAACCTAATGAGTTATGACAGCAAGTACATCACATAGAAGATTTCACATCAAATCAAGCAAGGAATCATGACAACATGTAATAAACAAAATCCTGCATCAACATCAATCATGGATCTATACAACATAATGCAGAAAGAAGAAGCACATGAACACATCATATAGCTCACCACCAAGGGCCATTTGAAGCAGTGGATGTCACACTACTGAAGCTGCTCGGACCATCGATCTCACAACATCGATCGCAAGAAGAAGGTTGTTCACACATGAAGATGGACATCTGTACTAGCACTTAGAAAAGTGACTGAAAGAAGAAATGATAGAAAGACAAATCTGAATACAACATCAGATTTGTGGCATCGAGTAGTGCTTAAACGACTATCCAAAATCCGAATTCTGAGAATTTGAAAATTCGGAGCTTAAGGAATCTTTTAGATTCCCTCAGGATTCCTCAAAGATTCAGTTTCAGGGATGGACTGAAAATCCACTTCTCAGATGTCAAATATGATTTCACCATTAGGATCCCCGTGGAAAACCATGAAAAACAAGTATAAACTTGACCATATTATGACAAAGTGAAATTTTACCTCCTTGGGAAAATTTCATGGCTCATGGTTCTGCTCCTTGTTTTTTCTGAAATCATGGTTCCGCATGCATTTTGGAATTTACTGGAAGATGCAGACCTCTCATGGAGAAACGGATAGCATCGTTGCACTCGAGGCGACGAGGGGTGTAAAATCCATATAAAATTTGTCAATTTCTGAGAAAGTGAAAATTTTGCCTTCCTACAAAATTCATGGTTCCTACATTAAAAAATTATTAAACTGCCTCAATTTGTGTGCCCACTCCTGTCTCGAAATTCATGCAGTCCTTCTCCTCCCAACTCTGGCAAAAACTGAGTTCTTAAATAACTTAGTTGGTTGAGTTACCAAGAAATCAGTTTGGCATAGTGGTAAATGGTTAATTTAGTGTGGAGGAGATTGTGTGATCAAATCCCACTCCTCCACAAAATATCCCATTATAGATTTTATAAACTGTGTATATATATTTTTAACCAAAAAATACTTTAAACCATTCCTCGATAACCATGTTTTGACTTTATATGGTTTGTTTGGATTTAAAATATAACCAAATCGAGGTTTGTTTAATCATACACATATTTTTAACCAAAAAATACTTTGAACCATTCCTCGATAACCATGTTTTGACTTTATATGGTTTGTTTGGATTTAAAATATAGCCAAATCGAGGTTTGTTTAATACGTGGTGGGGCAGCTGTTATAACCATGATATGTATACAACCATGTGACTCCATTACCAATCAGCGCGTGGTTTTTCTGTTTGTTTAACATATGGTTTGTTTTTATATTGTTATATCATATGGTTTTATGGTTATATATTTTTTAACTTTATATAACCTTTAATAACCACCATAGATTTGTTATAACCAACTTTATAACCATAACCCAAAATATATATATATATATATATATATATATATATATATATATATAAACTTTTTATTTTAGTTAATATATATTAAATGATTTTGAGTTATATAGTTTTGGATTTTGGTTTGTTTATTGTTTTTATATAGTTATTTTAATAACTATATTAAACAATTTTTGTTATATGGTTTTAACCCAAAAATGATTTTTGTTTCTTGTGCAGGTTTAGGAGGCCAATGATGGGCTGCCATGTGTCAATGGCTGATGGGCTGCCATGTGGGTCCCACTTGCTTACTGGGATGCCATGTGGCACACTGTGGGCCCCACTTTTTCCCTTGTCATGTCAAACTTTGAAGAGCTCTATCTTTTGCATACGAGCTCGGTTTGACAAACCGTTCACACCTCTGCGATCAGGACGACAAGATCTACGATTTGGTCCTCATTCTGATGATTTTGATTTTGAGCATCCCTGAGTCCTCCTTGTCCTATGTGTGTTCCTGAAGATCCACCTGGATCAACCCTCCCCACTGAGGAGCTTTTGGTTCTCCAAAAGCATGGAAAATAATCTGCAACTTTCTCTGTACCCTATCTGCATCACAAGCATCTTGAAAAGGTCCCGCTTCCATCTCCTTCACCTTTGTTCTTCGAAGCCTTAAGCGATGAGCCGACACTTGCCTTCTGCAACTTGTAGTACATTGTTTTTGCAAATTACATACTTGAAGGATATGACCAACTACTGACCCAAGCGTTCCACACTTGTCATGAGTTTATAACACATACTCAGTGGACAAGTTTACAACAAGATGGACGCAATACTCCAGTTACGACAACAAGGCCAACATATCACTGTTGTGTCAATAAGTAATGAAAACACATCATCACTGCAACACGTGATTTACAAAAATAAGGCCAACACTATTTGCTTTCGACAAGTGATGGAAACACGACATCACTTTTAGAGTTTTAACATGCAACTCAAATACGACTCAAAACATGACCAGACATCATTGTTGCTGACCCAGTGATGGAAACACATCATCACTTTTACACTTTAAAATGCAACAAATGATTTACAAAAGAATGACCATGAAATGACAACATGTCTAAAAACCATTTTTCACTGATCAAGGTGAATGGGTCGCCTCCTTGTGGTGATTTTGATTGTCGAACAATTGCTTCACCTACTTCATGCACCAACTCTTTGTCTTTAAGGCATTGCTCTAGATGGAGCTTCCAACAAGTGGCTATTTGATGGTCATTTTTGTCGCAATGGCTACAGTAGGCTTTCTTCCTCCATATCTACTTAACCTATTTCTTTTCATGCTGTTGAGAGGGTCTTTCACGCCTCATGAATGCTGCCATTCTTTTCCAACACTTGGAAAAGGTATGGTTAGGTAAACCACAAAAAGTACATGTTTTTTGATGCCTTGATCTTCGTTCATTATTAAAAACATGATCATAATCAAAATGAACATTCGAAGATCGAAAGTGATTATACCTTCCTTTGTTGTTTCTAATGTCAGCATGGCGATGAGTGCTTGCCTCAGCGCTCTCCCTGTGATGGAAACTGCCATGGGATGGTGGGGATGTTTTCCTATCATTCTCTTTCCTCAACGATGTCTCAGATGACTCTAACACCTTTGAGCACTCTCCTTTAATGTATCTCGATCTTGCGAATCAATGCTCATGCACAACCTCCAAAGGTTGAGTGATGCCTTGGTTATTAACACCAAGTTATTTCTCCTCGTGCCTTGTCTTTGTAAGGAGCCTCATATTTGTCCCTGTAATTGGGATCTCCACATCTCCAACAGACATCATACTATGAGAAGATGAAATCGAAAGGAAATCAACATCTTTTACCTTCTCTTTCAATTTGGAAAGAACTGATGAGGGTTGCTCATCATCCGTCGTTGGTGGTTCGCTAACTGTCTCAGCGCATTGCCCAACTTCTTTCCTGACATACCCAAGTCCTGCTTGACAGGGTTACTCCTCTACTTTGATGGGGTTGACAATGCCTTGGCCATTAATGCCCAAGCCTTTTCCTTCATGCCCCATTCTCTTCAATAGTTTGGAGCCAATTCCTGTGGTGTGATTTTCAAACACAATGAAATCATCATTAGGAAACATACATGAAGATGGAGAACTACTTTTTACCTCACATGAGTCACGTTGTAGCTTTTCCAAGGCCTCGTCCTTTTCTTGTATTTGTCGTAGAAAACTTTGTTTTTTCTCTTTCTCCTCATGTAGGCACATCTTCAATTCATCGTTCTCTGTTTGAAGATTATGTTTATTTTGCTTTAGTTCTTCCATGGCCTCTTCTGTGGCTTGCAACTGAAGTTGAGATTGCTCCTTTTCCTCTATCTCTTTCTGTAGAGTTTCATACATGATTTACACTCTCTTGGAAATGTTGACCATGGTCTCATACATTTCTCTTTCATTCTCTGTTGTTACAGGTTCCATTGTTCACACTGCAGTTCACATACACGTAAAGACCGCTCTGATACCACTTGATCCAGGTCCGGGTGTAACAAAGGACCCTTCCAAGACCTTTTACTTTCATGATGTGTTAAATTTCATTTTAAAAGAAAATTAATGAATACATCTGCATGTTGTAAAGAAGAGGAACATGACAATCATCAGCAACGTAAAAACTCAAGACGTTGCTAACGGAGTTCGTCCAGGAGGGACTACGTCTCCGGGCCCCAGTGTCAAGATGGTGTAGGCCGCTGCATTAAGTGCTGTCAATAATGGTGATGTACACAAGAGATGATGTCGTGATCATACAAGGAATAATGCCCTCACGCAGGAGTGGCTCTAAGAGATATTCCCCTACTGGAATTCTCAATCAAAAGACTCCTATCAGTATGACACAAAAACATGCATGATGAGCATCCCACCAACATGGCACAAAAGGGATCTCAATGCAAAACATGCATGACAACAACAAGAGTATCCCAACAACATACAACAGGGGATCTCAAAACATAACCTAATGAGTTATGACACCAAGTACATCACATAGAAGATTCCACATCAAATCAAGCAAGGAATCATGACAACATGTAATAAACAAAATCCTACATCAACATCAATCATGGATCTATACAACATAATGAAGAAAGAAGAAGTACATGAACACATCATATACCTCACCACCAAGGGCCATCTAAAGTAGTGGATGTCACACTGCTGAAGCTGCTCGGACCATCGATCTCACAACATCGATCACAAGAAGAAGGTTGTTCGCACATGAAGATGGACGTCTGCATTGGCATTTAGAAAAGTGACTGAAAGAAGAAATGAGAGAAAGACAAATCTAAATACACCATTAGATTTGTGACATCGAGTAGTGCTTAAACGACTATCCAAAATCCGAATTCTGAGAATTTGAAAATTTGGAGCTCAAAAAATCTTTTAGATTCCCTCGGGATTCCTCAAAGATTCTGTTTCAGGGATGGACTGAAAATCCAGTGCTCAGATGTCAAAATCTGATTTCACCATTAGGATCCCTATGGAAAACCATGAAAAACAAATATGAACTTGACCATATTCCGACAAAGTGAAATTTTACCTCCTTGGGAAAATTTCATGGCTCATGGTTCCACTCCCTGTTTTCGCTGAAATCATGGTTCCGCGTGCATTTTGGAATTGACTGGAAGATTCAAACCTCTGATGGAGAAACGGACAATGCCGTTGCACTCGTGGTGACGAGAGGTGTAAAATCTATATAAAATTTGTCAATTTATGAGAAAGTGAAAATTTTGCCTTCCTGCAAAATTCATGGTTCCTGCATTAAAAAATTATTAAACTACCTCGATTTGCATGCCCTCTCCTGTCTCGAAATTCGTGCAGTCCTTCTCCTCCCAGCTCTGGCAAAAACTGAGTTCTTAAATAACTTGGTTGGTGGAGTTACCAAGGAATTTGTTTGGCATAGTTGGTAAATGGTTAATTTAGTGTGGAGGAGATTGTGTGATCAAATCCCACTCCTCCACAAAATATCCCATTACAGATTTTATAAACTGTATATATATATTTTTAACCAAAAAATACTTTAAACCATTCCTCAATAACCATGTTTTGACTTTATATGGTTTGTTTGGATTTCTGTTTGTTTAACATATGGTTTGTTTTTATATTGCTATATCATATGGTTTTATGGCTATATATTTTTTAGCTTTATATAGCCTTTAATAACCACCACAGATTTGTTATAACCAACTTTATAACCATAACCCAAATAAATAAATAAACACACATATATATATATATATAAACTTTTTAGTTTAGTTAATATATATTAAATGATTTTGAGTTATATAGTTTTGGATTTTGGTTTGTTTATTGTTTTTATATAGTTATTTTAATAACTATATTAAACAATTTTTGTTATATGATTTTAACCCAAAAATGATTTTTGTTTCTTGTGCAGGTTTAGGAGGCCAATGATGGGCTGTCATGTGTCAATGGCTGATGGGCTGCCATGTGGGTCCCACTTGCTTACTGGGATGCCATGTGGCACACTGTGGGCCCCACTTTTTCCCTTGGCATGTCAAACTTTAAAGAGCTCTATCTTTTGCATACGAGCTCAGTTTGATGAAATTCTCACACCTTTGTGATCAGGATGACGAGATCTACGATCTGGTCCTGGTCGAAGTCATTCCGATGACTTTGATTTTTGAGCATCCCCGAGTCCTCCTTGTCCTCTGTGTGTGTTCCTAAAGATCCACCTGGATCAGCACAAGACTCCACTTTCAATAAAATATTCCTTGGTCTAATGCATAGGTATACATGCTCCCACACTTGGAATTTTTTATGCATTCTTTGTTGATCTGCATAACTCTTTTTCCTATCTTGGGATGTCTTCAATTTCTACTTGATATTGAGCACTTCTTGCTCTATTTCCTTTAGCATGTTCGGCCCAGGAACCACTCTATTCATTGGGCCATCCTAGCTAATAGGAGTGTTACATTTCCAGTGATATAATTCTCAAAAGGCTCATCTTCAGTGACTCTTGATACCCATTGTTATATGCAAACTCCACTAATGGTGTGAATTCTTCCCACCTCTTTCGCTGATGCATGACATGCATTCTCAATATGTCCTCTAAAATTTCGTTAACTCTTGTTGTTTGGACATCTTCCTGAGGAAGATATGCTATACCAAAATCTAGCTAGGTTCCAAACCCAACAAACAGTTTGTTCCAAAATTTGGAAGTGAAATTGGCACCTCGATTTGAGATGATCTTCTTAGGTATGCCATGTAGTTTGAATATTTTCTAAATGAATATTTGAGCTATGTCAATGGATTTGTGGGTGGACTTGGTAGCAATGAAGTGAGTTTCTTTTCTCAACTTGTCTATTACCACCATGATGGCATCATGTTGTTTGGTTGTTTTTGGTAATCTCATAATGAATTCCATAAATATGACTTCCCACTTCTACTCAGGAATTGAGATTGGTTGTAGCAATCCTACTGCGTGCTTGCATTCTACTTTGATTTGTTGGAATTCCAGGCATCTAGAAATTTACTCAACAACTTCCTTCTTCAATCTTGGCCAATGATAACCAGGATGACTTGAGTAAGGTATCTAATGTAACACATCCATGATGAGCTTCCTTAAGTCAGATACATAAGGCACATACCATCTGTCTTTTAACAACAACATACCATCATCAATGAGCTTGTTTCTCTTTCTCTTTTATCTGTATGTCTCCTACTGCAAATATTCCTTTAGACGCTCGTAATGCTCATCATGCAGCAATGCATCTTTTATCATTTTCTTTGAAATCAATCTCACAAGTGTTCTTGGTTTCCAAGTTGGCCACTTGCAAGCTTCTATTAAGTTCATCTACTACCTTGTTTTCCTTGCAGACCTTTAATGTTCTTTATCTCAAAGTGGAATTCTCTAATCAAATCCAGCCATTCAGCTTGTTTAGCATTTAGCTTGGGATGGCCAAACAAGTGTCTCAACTCTCCATGGTCTGACATCAACACAAAATTTATCCCAAGAAAGAAGTGTGTCCACATTTTCAATGCATGCACTATTGTTGCAAGCTCCAAGTCACGGGTAACATAGTTCTTCTCATGTTCATTTAATTTCCTCAACTTGTAACAAAACACATGTCCTTTTTTCATCAAGACTCCACCTAATATTTCCTTACAAGAATTTGTACAAACCAAAAAGTCCGTCTCTAGATATTTTATTCTCAAAATAGGTGCACATGTGAGTAATTTCTTAAGTTGCTAAAAAATAGCTACACACTCTCATGTCCATTAAAATTTGACTCCTTTCCTTTGTAAGGTTGTGATTGGATTCCCAATATTTGAAAAATATCAAATGAACCATCGATAACATCCAACTAATCTCATGAAATATCTAAACTTTGTAACATTTCGGGGAGTGGGCCACTCAGTTATGACCTTAATCTTTTTGGGGTCCATAGCCACACCTTCTTTTGAGATGACATGTCCCAAGTATTAAACTTGTGTTTGGAAGAAATCACATTTTTTTAGCCTAGCATACAACTTATGCTCCCTCATCAATTGAAACATTACTTTTAGATGCACTTCATGCTCTTCTTTGGTTTTTGAGTAAACCAGGGTGTCATCCACAAAAACCAATATGAATTTATCTAAATACAGGCTGAGGATGTTGTCCATTAGGCACATAAATGTGGTTGGTGCATTTGTGAGCCCACGTGGCACCACCACAAACTTGTAATGTCCATATCTCATCCTAAATGTTGTCTTGTGGATGTATTCATCCTTAATTATGATGATAACCAAATCTTAAATCTATTTTAGAGAACACCACAACCCCTCTCAGCTATCTGAACAAGTCATCTACTCTAGGAAACGAGTACTTATTCTTTATTGTATCTTTATTCAATTGTCAAAAAACAATGCATAGTCATAGCGTTCCATCCTTCTTTACAAACAACACTGGGGCTCCCTAGGGTGACATGCCGGGTCTAATGTACCCCTTATCCAACATTTCTTTCAAGGTTAACACTACTCTAGGAATCAACTCAATGGAAAAGTTGATGTCCCTCTTGGGTGGAAATCTTGGTATTTCAATTGAAAATACATCATTGAATTGCCCTAACACTGGGTACTCTTCCATCCAATCCATGCTATTTTCTAATTCACCAGTCACTTGGACCGCATACAAGGCACACACTTTCTCATTTCATCTGTTCACTTGCAGAACTGGTATTTACATAATAGTGATAGCCTTCCTTATTCCCTAGAACATCATTCCCTCTCCCTCGTCATCTAAGCACTCCAATGACTTGTTGTAGCAATCAATTTTGGTTTATGGGCAACTAGCCAATCCATGTTAATTAGAATGTCATATGAATCCAACAACAAATGCAGAAGTATACCCATCTCTTATTGTCATGGGGCATGATTCCGCCATGTATGCTACCCATCTTTTGGTTCCTATGGTTAACTAAACTAACCATGATTTCTCAAGGGTGTTATTTTACAAAGCACATTTTTCTGCAACCTTTTAGTTGATATAGTTGAAATTAGAACCTAGGTCAATTAAAATTGAAACAAGTTGGTTAATGACCATACCTTCCATATTGATTACTAAAGCTTGATGGTCTTCCTACCTATTGTTCAATGCGGTGTAAATTTATGGTATATTATGATCCACATTGTTCACTTTTGTTTCCTCTTGCACATTGTACAACCTTGTTCCATTCTACTATTGTCGAGGGTAGTCTCTTCACAGGTGGTTCTCTCCACATGTCCAACACTGCAAGGTCCCTTTCCTAAACCCCTCAACCTCTTCTCTTGCTAGTTTAGTGGGCCAATTTTTTTTGTGTGGATTTTTGTTGAAACTCATTGTTGGCATGAGTGGGGAACTTCACATTTCTCCCTCCTTGCTTATATCCTAAGGATTTCAGCCCTTTTCTCTTGAATTTGGTCTTGTATCTCTTTTTCCAATTTTTTTCGGAACCAAACCTTGTGCTTGGATTTCTCATAGCGATATTTGGCCTTTTACATAGTGTCATCCGATTTTCTTGGCTCATAAAAATAAATATACCTCTCAAACAAGTTATTCCCAATAGCCAAGTTTCTGCCTTTTAAACCTTATATATTTCTCCATCAAAGGTAGGGGCTTTGCTTTCTTGAACTCTTTCAGCATTTATATCTTATCATTTCTTCTTTGATGATGGTGACTTCTGGTTGTAGTACTTGACAATTGTTCATGGTTGCTCGACTCTCTTTCTGGAGTGTTGAGTGGGATTTCTACTCTCCCAGCGTATTTAATTGCTTACCTATGTATTTTCTTTGACTTGTTTCTTTCTTCCCTATTAGTATTTATCCCCACTTCTAGATATCTAACGTGATTTTCTTGGATTTGTGCCCACCTAGATAGCTATCACCAAGCTCACCGTTGCTTTCCTTTCTTGTGCTTTGATGATCTCTTTAGTGTTTGCCTTGCAATTTTTTAATTCAGCTCTCAAGCTCTTGAGAGTATCCGTCCAATCATGGGAAGTTTCCTCTAATTTCTTCCCAATTATGATGGGATTTGTCTACATTGTATTATATCATTCTATTGCTCATTCCTTGTTTCTTACTAGAATTTTGTGTCTTTTTATCTCTCTTTGTGCTATTACACACACACAACTTTTAGTTAAATAAAAAACATAATTTTATTTACCCATCACCTTGGTCTATTTGCAATAAGCATGTTGATCCCAAATTGATTGTAAAATCAAATCCCATGTTAATATGCAAGTTAGAAAAAAAATTAACAATTAGTACACAATCATATCAATTGTATGTCTAAAATTAGTACACGTGTATACAACAATTAAACTATCTTATTAAGTGTTTATTTTGTTTGCACGTGTGTGAGTTTCTTTAGGTCCAATGTTGAACCTTCGCTCTCATACCACTATGTAACACTCCCTCCCACCCCCTTGCATCATCTCAGGCTATAGGAGGTGTTACCTATTAATTTGACCTGATCTCCAATATCTATTATGAAGATGAGGTTATCAAGAACCTCATTTTTTAATTTTTTTGAAATAAATTCTCATACCACCATTGTCTTCTACTTTTTGAGATATTTTTGATGATATAAAATTTATCTTGATTCGATCCCTATAACAAATGTTACACTCGTTTGAATTTTTACCTTATTAAAAGAGGCCACATCATGATGTTGTCCATGTGGCATCCTCAAGGCATGTAACCCTGATAGGTTAGCTTGGTGGGACCTATCGAGCCAGGACCATGTCATGTCACTTGGTTTCATTTCCACCCATGGAATTTAAACATTAACCAAAGGACAAAGGGCGATGAGTAGTGGGTAGAGTTCCACTTGGTCAATATTTCATCAAAAACCGAAGCAGTTTTCATCACAGGTGGTTTCTTGTTTTAGATCACCCTCCTATAACACCACCTCCCACATTTACCCACTTTAACTAGACTATCAAGGTAAACATGAGTTTAGGGATACTATGACATGACCTAACCTCCTAAGTACATTTAAATAAGTGGAATCGACAAATTGGAACTTTACTGACCTTCTCAGGAGCTACAAGACACCTAAGAGCTAGACAATCACTCAAAGTACCCAAAACCTAAGCTAAATACTTTTTTAGTGACCTAGGCCCACAAATTCATGCATGAAAATTCCTCCATGTGGTTATAGGCCTCCAACCGCATGCATAAGCCTACAAGGGTGCGATTATGGCCCAAAACTCCTAGTTCAGAGGGTTTGGTCCCAAATTATGAGCTACCATTTCAGGGTAGCCTCAACACCACTGCAAAAAACCCAATGAGACTTTCCAGAATGATAAATAACATCAGGAAATATCCATTCATACAAAACTTAATTCAAGGACTTCACCCAACCATGACTAACCATGACATATATTTCATCAAACACATGGTGAACATCTAATCTATAGGTCATGAATGCATATTTGAACATAAGGATATGAAACTTATCCGAGAATCACAAAGAATGTCTAATTCCCTCTCATAATAGCCGCAATAACATTTTTTAGGTCATGCATTAATTAACCATTCATAAACTAATAAAACATATCAAGATCCTTAACTAGAACCTGTTATGGAACCATGCTTATAACTAACATATAACTAAAATAATAACCATGATAGAACAACCATGATAGAACAACCATAAAAGCCACATAATAACAAGTACAAGTACTCATAAAATACATTAGGAAAAGAGCTCTTATTAACATATGCAAAATCCAACCAAGTCAGGGACTTCCATGTACCACCTGACCATAGATTGGGTTGAATCAAATATTTGTTTTAGCTAATCACCCCCGTTCCATATTCCAAACATCTCAAGACATAAGCAACCAAGGCTTCCAAGATATTAAGCCACCTCCACCCTCAGGTTACCACGATCCTTCGAAAACCGGTCACAAGATCACAAAGCCCAAAACAAGCTTTAATGCCTCAGAATTTCTTCACCATTACCTTGACGAATTTTCCTGTCTCCACCCACATTTTGAGGGCTTCCTAGAGATTAAACCAACTCCACCCCCAACCCTTGGGGGTAATTTTTCTGAGTCCACCTCACCTGGTTTCAAAACCATCTGGTAATCCAAAGCTCAACCAAAAAAAAATAATCCCATCATATGGTGCCTATCCGGAAATGGATATGCAAGGTTGAAATCATTGTCACACCTGACAAAACCCATGCCAAAGACAACGAGATAACCAAATACAAAAATGAATGTACCATGCATTCACAAACCAACTAGGAAATCAAACATGCAACCTATTACCTATAATTCTTCTTGTCGAAGCTTCTTGATCCAATGTTCCTTGCTTATCCTTGGATTTCCTTGTCCTTCCTTTGCTTTCGTTTGCCTTCCTTTCTCCAATGCTGGAGTGCTCCAAGAATGCTCTAAGTGTGCAAGAGTATGAGAGAATAGAGAGAGCTCCAAAACTGAACTAGCACAAATCTATAAACTTATCCTCATAAGCCTTTTTATTATCGATGCCTATATTTTTATTCAATTTCCTCTATTTTTCCTTCAATTTTCCTCTCATGCAAACCTGTGACCTTTCATCTCCCTTTTCTCCTATTTTCCTTTATTTTCATAAATAAAATGGTACTTAATTCCTCTTTTCCTTTGCTAATGAATTTTCCAATTTCATTAGCCATCATAAACAAGTGATGGTGAGCCTTAGTATTGCACCAATAGTGTTGCAACTCCCAAGTTCTCCTCAACTCTATTTATGAACTTGGGGTTTGTACAAACTTCTAGGTGATAGTGCTATATGCATAGTAGATGGGATTCCACTCATGCCACCCTCAACTAGAAAATTTGGTCAATAGTGCTCCAATACCATTCCTCCTACAGAATTAGAATGAAAACTGGCTAATGATGGTGAAATTTATAAGCTACCTCTTAGGGAAATGCTATTAACTTCCACTTGCAAATTCTATTGAATCAGTTCATGAAAAGACAGGATATATACTACTTGGAGAAAGGAAACTACATTAACTTGTAATCACCCATCTATCTACCAAGTCTACTTGCAGACAAGAAGGTAACGTACCAAACCATAACTCAAAATGCTATGTATCATCTAACTAGCTCACATTTTGTTGGGTCCCTATAATACTAGTGATTACCCCATTACTATTGTAGTTATACCCCTTATTTATATTGTTGTGCCCCTATTACCCCCATGTTGTTATTTCTGTGCCCCATAGAATCCCTCTATTGTTATTTTTGTGGCTTTATATTATTATTGTTAGGTCGGTTGGATTATATTGTGACTCCTTAGACTCCTATATATAGAAAGGAGGTTTTGTCATTTGTATCATCCAAGAATTGTTCATTTATGTAATGTAAAGGAGGTTGCCCCCTCGAAGAGGCTGAATTCTAAGGCGTTGATCTATCTTTTCTATCTTTTCTTGAGCTAGTTTCATAACATTTGGTATCAGAGCTTTGGATTCTAGGGTTTCGCTGCTCCAAACAGAGATTTTCGCGCGATATTTGCGGAGATATGATATGAGGAAGTTGGTCTTTTTGCAGACTCCTGAATTACATTCAAAACAGGTGACCTGGGGAAAATAGTCATGACTTTATCTCTGGGGATCGGATTGAAATTTCATAAGAAGGTACAGAAAGAGGACGGACTGTAGTTTCTTGTATGCATTTTTCAGATCCATGGCTCGAAACAGTGACTCGTGGCACGTTGTACAAGTTCGCTCTACTGAACTAGTCTATAATCAAGTCACTGTGGGAGATTTTGCATAACTATTCCTTGGAGAATCCAAATTGGGTCAGACTTGTGGCATTGGAAAGAGGACACAAAAGGCTACTATAGGTCATAGTTTCAGAATTGGAGGATCTGGAATTACAGAGATACATCAGATTCAATATCAGGCTTCTACAAAGTGAAAAAAGGTGTGTAGTTTTTTTTTTTAAATTTTTGTGTAAGCTGGGTTTGAAGGAATTCAAAGGGCATAGTAAAAAATTATTATCGGTAACTGATGCCCCGAGGAAAGAAAATGCAAACACCTAGTAGGGAACCTAAAAGCTCTAGCATGACTCATGAAGAAGAGGAAGAAATGCTACATGATATATCAAAATTACAAGAACAAGTGCAACAAATGTCACGCTCACAAAAGCTAACAGAATCTAAGATAAATGGCATGGAATCTTAGATAAAGGGCATGGAAGCTAGGATGGATGATTCGAAGACAGATTTGAAGAGAGACATGGCAGATTTGAAGACAGATTTGAAGACAGACATGGCAGATTTGAAGACAGATTTGACAAATTTTCTACAAGAAATACTTACTAATGGTGAAAAGGTTGTAAAGGAAACTCATGATGTGAACAAAATTAATGTTAATCATGATTCCATAGACTCTAATGTTGGATTGAAGACCCACCATATTCCAAAAATCGATATGAGGAAGTTTGATGGCAAGGATCCCGCCACATGGATATTACAGATGGAGCAGTTCTTCGATCTCAATAATGTGCAAAACACAAAAAGGTACGTATGGCAACTGTATATTTGGAACCAAATCAGTTTGTATGGTATCAATGGCTTTGCTCTCGTAAAAAATTTATCACTTGGGCAATTTTTATGGAAGAATTGATAGCACATTATGAAGATACAAAAAGCAACACTTTTTTTAGCCAATTGATAAGTCTCAAACAAAAGGGTTCAGTAATGGAGCACATTGAGGAGTTCCAAAAATTGAACATAAGGGTAAAAGATATTCCAGAGGAGCATAGGATTGATGTGTTCATAGGGTCTTTAAAGGATAATATCCAACATGATGTTCGCCTTTGGGAACCTGATTCATTAGAGAAGGCATTCAGGTTAGCAAGAAAAATGGAAAGCAAAATTATGGCAATGAGGAAGCATACCACTCACAACTATAAAGACGGAAGTGTTGTTGCCCCTAGTCTTCCACAACCTATAAGGTTGACACCACAACAATTGGAAGAAAAAAGAGAAAAAGGGCTTTGTTACAGTTGTGATAGAAAATACACTAAAGGTCATAAGTGTGCTGAGAAGAAATTATTCTACATAGATTGTGAAGAGGAAGAAGAAAAGGAGCAAGAAAGGTCAAAAGAAGAAGATATACTCCAGGAACAAAGCCTAGATGAAGAACAAATAAATCCGACCATATCTTGTAATGCATTGGCGGGAATTACCACTCCTCAAACCATCAAGATAGAAGGACAAATCAAGAAGAAAAAGGTAATAGTGTTGATTGATTCAGGAAGCACCCACAATTTTATTCATTGTAGGGTAGCAAAAGAATTGAATTGCTTCCTATATCCAGCACCAGAGTGTCAAGTGATGATTGCAAATGGAGGAACAATAAATTGCTCTGGAAAGTGCCATAATATCAAGCTATCCATGGGAGAATATGTATTGACTAGCCCAATGCTTTCCATTCCAATGGGAGGTGCTGATGTTGTACTAGGAGTCCAATGGCTACAATCCTTGGGTACAATAGCTTTTAATTTTCAAGAACTTTTCATCAAATTTTCTACGGAAGGAAAGGAAGTTGAATTAAGGGGTATTGTAGGGAAACCAGGAAAGATAATCAGCTCTCATGGTATGACAAAGCTTCTAAAAAAGGAGAAAAGAGGTGTAATTGCACAATTATGCTCGCTAGATGTTTCCACATTGGAATCATCTATTTCTCCAGATCTCCAAAAAGTCTTGGACAATCATTCCAAGGTATTTGAGACTCCCAAGGGTCTCCCACCTATGTGTGATCATGATCATGCTATTCATCTGATTCCAGGAAGTGTTCCTCCAAACATCAGGCCGTACAGATATCCCTATGTCCAAAAAAGTGAAATTGAACGTATGGTTGCAGAAATGCTAGAGGCTGGTATAATTCAACCAAGTCAAAGTTCTTTCTCTGCTCCAGTAGTATTGGTGCACAAGAAGGATGGATCATGGCGCATGTGTCCAGATTATAGGGAGCTCAACAAGCTCACTATTAAAGATAAGTTCCCCATTCCTGTCATTGATGAATTACTGGATGAATTGCATGGATCAATTTACTTCACCAAGTTGGATCTTCGTTCAGGATATCATCAAATCAGAATGAAGATTGAAGACATTCCGAAAACGACATTTAAAACTCATGAGGGTCATTATGAATTTTTGGTCATGCCTTTTGGCCTTACCAATGCACCTTCAACATTTCAAGGTTTGATGAATTCAATTTTCAAACCATTCCTTAGAAAATTTGTGTTAGTATTTTTTGATGATATACTAATCTACAGCAAGTCTTGGAAGGATCATGTTGAACATGTTGACAAGGTGCTACAACTATTGGAGGAGAAACAATTATATGCAAAAAGATCCAAATGTTTCTTTGGAGTCCAGGAGGTGGAATATTTGGGTCATATTGTATCTCATGAAGGAGTTAAGGTAGACCCTAGCAAAATTAAAGCCATTAAGGAATGGAAAAATCCCACATCCATAAAGCATCTGCGAGGATTTCTTGGGTTGACAGGGTATTATCGCAAGTTTGTTAAGAATTATGGGAGAATAGCAGCACCTCTAACAACATTATTGAAGAAAGATGCATTTTCATGGACTCCGGAAGCAACAAAGGCCTTTGAACATCTTAAAGAGGCAATGTGCCAAGCACTGGTCTTAGCTACACCGGACTTCACAAAAACCTTTATTGTGGAATGTGATGCTTCAGGAAATGGAATTGGTGTTGTTCTAATGCAAGATGAAAGACCCATTGCTTTTGAAAGTCGTCCAATCAAGGGAAAGTTTTTAAGCAAAGCTATTTATGAGAAGGAAATGTTGGCAATACTCCATGCACTTAAGAAATGGCGACCCTACCTAATGGGAAGACACTTCAAGGTAAAAACGGATCATGATAGCCTTAAATACTTTTTAGAACAAAGATTATCCTCTGAAGAGCAACAAAAGTGGGTCACAAAGATGTTGGGTTATGACTTTGAAATCATCTACAAAAAAGGGAAGCAAAATGTGGTGGCAGATGCACTCTCAAGAAAGGATGAGGATGTGGAAGCATTGTTGTGTGCCATTTCTATTATCCAACCAGATTGGATAAACGAAGCAAGGGAGGAATGGAAGAATGATGAAGAAGTGTGGGCACTTATTCGAAAGCTACAACAAGATTCCAGTACGTCTGATACATTTAGCTGGCAAAATGATTCGTTATGGTACAAAGATCGCTTATACCTCTGTAAGAATTCCCAGCTAAAAAAAAATATTCTTATGGAATTGCACACTTCTCCCTTAGGAGGGCACTCAGGATTTTTAAAAACTTACCACAGGGTTAAGAAGGAATTTTTTTGGGATGGCCTTAAATCAGATATTCAAAAGTTTGTGGCAGAATGTTTGGTTTGCCAACAAAATAAAGTTGAAACAATTAAGACACCGGGTCTATTACAACCTTTATCCATTCCAAGCCAACGTTGGGAGGAGGTTTCAATGGATTTTATCACAGGTTTACCCAAGTCTGAGGGAAAGAGTGTCATCATGGTGGTAGTTGACAGACTTACCAAGTATGCACACTTTTGTGCATTATCACATCCATTTAAAGCCAGTACAGTTTCTACTGCATTTATGGAAACAATTCAAAAGCTACATGGAAACCCAAAGATTATTGTAAGTGACAGAGATCCCATTTTCACTGGAAATTTTTGGACAGAATTATTTTCTTGTCTTGGTACTCAGTTAGCTCATAGCTCATCTTATCATCCTCAATCTGATGGGCAAACTGAGATAGTAAACAAATGTTTGGAAGGATATCTTCGTTGCTTTGTATCTGATAAACAGACACAATGGGTCAAATGGTTGCCTCTGGCTGAATGGTGGTATAACACTTCCTTCCATACAACAACAAAAATGACCCCATTTATGGCACTTTATGGGTATCAACCACCATCCATCACATCATATTTAAGAGAAAATTCTAAGGTTCAGGCAGTGGAACATCACATCGAACATCAACAACAAGTCCTCCAACTCTTAAAGGATAACCTCGTGTTGGCACAAAATAGAATGAAACAACAGGCAAATCAACATCGCAGTGAAAGAAGTTTTGATGTAGGTGATTAGGTATTCCTATGGCTACAACCATATAAGAAAATGTCCCTAAAGCAAGCTAAGAAGGATAATAAATTATCACCAAAGTATTATGGTCCGTACAAGGTGTTGCAAAAGATTGGTACTATGGCATACAAATTGGAGCTTCCTGCAGCTTCTCGATTGCACCCAGTTTTCCATGTTTCATGTTTAAAGAAGGTTATAGGCGACAAGCTCCCAGTTCAAACAATATTGCCAGAACTTGACAAGGAAGGAAAAATTATATTGGAACCAGAAGAAGTCACAGAAACAAGAACTCGACAGCTACGAAATCGATCAATTTCAGAGTATCTTATCAAGTGGAAGAACTTATCCGCTGAAGATTCCACATGGGAGGATGAGAATTTTATGCAGAAGTATCCAGAACTACTCAAGCGTTGAGGACAACACTTTTTTGAAGGAGAGGGGCATGTTGGGTCCCTATAATACTAGTGATTACCCCATTACTATTGTAGTTATACCCCTTATTTATATTGTTGTGCCCCTATTACCCCCATGTTGTTATTTCTGTGCCCCATAGAATCCCTCTATTGTTATTTTTGTGGCTTTATATTATTATTGTTAGGTCGGCTGGATTATATTGTGACTCCTTAGACTCCTATATATAGAAAGGAGGTTTTGTCATTTGTATCATCCAAGAATTGTTCATTTATGTAATGTAAAGGAGGTTGCCCCCTCGAAGAGGCTGAATTCTAAGGCATTGATCTATCTTTTCTATCTTTTCTTGAGCTAGTTTCATAACACATTTGCATATAAATTAATGTTTTATTTCTACCCAAAGTGTGATAAGGAAACTAATGCTATTCTATTTTGCAATGAAGGAAAAGGAGGATTTGGAGTGGCCTAGGAGCTGCGCTTGATCATGGAATCACATCTAGTTATAAACATATTTCTTAGCTAAGTCCAAAATTGCATCAAATGTCAAAACTAGTGAGGAAACATGTTGCTGCAGGTGTGTTATAGGAAGCTACTACAGGTGCCCTGTATTGCTAAAGGAAGGCCTATAATGCTACAGGAAGGCTTCCGAGAAGGTTTAGGAGGTGTAAATGATGGGTTCAAGGTATGTAAAGGTGGATGGAGGTTGAGGTAAATGAATGAAGGGTGGCCAAAGCCCCTAGCCAAGCCCAAAGCCTTTTGAAGGCCTGTTTTTCACTAGGAGAGATGCTCATGGTGGTATAGGAAAATGATCTCATGAACATAAGTTTTAGGACATAATTTGGGATTCATAAGATAAGGTGAGGAAGTCCAAGATGGAGGTGGTGAAGGTTCCCCTGCCTGCAGATGCAAACAACCATGCAATCATCACATGCATATACCCATTTATCATTGAAAAAATGAAGCAATCAATAGTGGATCATATGAGTTGAACTTAAATGCTCTCTACTCTTATGCCAAAACTCTGATCTAATCAACAAATAAACTCCTAATATATGGTAAGAACATGAAAAACAAGATGGCCAACATACATCTTATTCTAAGAAATCATAAACATAATATTTTTGGGGCTGTGGTTGTAAAACCTTCTACTCATGCTCCCACGAGAGAGGTGAGGTAGAGGCTGCAGTCACATATTTTTGATGGATTTTTCTCTATGGAACTATAAGAAACTAATAAGCACTCTAAACTAAAAAGAGATATAAATACACAAGAGGGACCTAAGCCATTAGGGTTGGGCCCAAACCCAAGAGCCTCAGCCCTCTGGAACTAACTCATTGATGAACCAATAAACAACTTCTCATTATCATTGCATCAATGTCTAATACATCATATAATAGTAAAAAATAATAGTGCCAAGTACTTGAGCTCAATAGCTACCTAGCTAAAAACAAAACTCGAATCCTAATGAGATCTTTCACATGTTTATTTATACAAGAGGGTAGTTACTAGCAACTCTCTAGAAAATAGGAATGTTTGTCTCCCACAACTCAAGAATGGTGGATCTTGTTCCTCATTAATTGAAATTGCTTGGCTGCTAATGACCTCGAGCTGATGAGAGAGAGTAATGTGATGTTGGGATGATTGAGGGAGTTAAAGAGGTGGAAAACCTCCCAGAATATCTCCATGTTGTCTACTCTGAGACCCTACATAGAAATCATGTAAAAAATGCTCCATTTCCTGCAATTAAACCATTAGGCCACATGACATAGCAAACATATTTTACCCTTCTGTTGTGGTCACCGACAACCCCCCCTCTTTGCTTGATATTAGCAATAACGTCGAGCAAAGGGGGGACCCTGAACAAAAAATCCCAAAAAATATTTTGTTAAAATTTTGTATTTTTTTCCCTAAGGCTTAAATCGCATCGCAAAGAAAGGTCTAAGCATTACTCAAAGCGCGAAAAGTAAAAATGCGAAAAAGCGACGCGAAGTTCATCGCGTCGCATGCATCTCAAACGCGCTCTAAAAGGAGGACCTCCAAGAAGCGCCGATCGCCGATATGCGACATCGCACATCGCAAACGTCACGCTATGGCACCATGAACCATTGAATAAAATCTGCGATCTGCGATCTGCGATCTGCGATGACTGCGATATCACTAAACTGCGATCTGCGATCTGCGATCCGAAAAGACTCATCACACGATAAACCCAAGGCCAAGCGCGCGCCTTAAAGGAAATTAATGACCGCATGCTTGAGTATCAAGAAATGATTGCATCGCATTTATCGAAGAGTCAAGTCATGATTCATGTCAGGATTACGCATTCATTAGAGTTTAATGCTTTTTATGTCAATCTTTTCATTTCCCTTCTTCTTTGCGTAGACTGCAAGACACGCAACTGATATAAATCTATATGCAGGAAACATCTGAGAGAAAGGGGAAAGCGCCAATTAAATAGCAGAGAGAAGATGCTTCCGCAAACGAATGCCGCATGCAGCAGGACCGCGGATTCCAGACTATCAGACAACCGACACTGATGAAATTAGACTATCCAGGACTTAGAGTCAAAGGCGCACAAAAGCAGCATGTTCACAAAAGATCTTGAAGCTCAGGCTGGGTAAAGCAAAAAGAGAAACGCAAAAGAAGGGGGACGCTCTAGAAAAGCCTGGAACAAAGAGCGGAAACAATTCTCGAAACAGAGGGTTGTCCATACAGCGCGACTCCTAACCCACTCAGTCATTCGCACGACCGGAAACCAAAACAGCAACAGCAAAATCAGTTCGAGAAGAACCTGGGTTGTGCTAAGTATACACGCGGCGAATACACCCAGCTAGAGAAAGGTTTTCGAAAATATCTTCTGGTCTGTCAGAAGGAGGTGTCAGCTCTTGTTATTTCCACTTTTATCTCCCGAGCAAAAGAAGAAGGCAGTCAGCCGACTCTTCCTAGGAAAGCGTTGCGCTGTTGACAACATTAAAGAGAATATATAGAAATGGTCAGAAATTAGATTTAAAGTTTTAGAAATAAATTTGCTTTTAGTAAAGGGCGGTCATTTGAAGCCGATTCCCTAGATTCGTGTAATTAATATCAATTAGCTAGTAGTATTTAACCCTTCTCATGGCATTTGGAGAAGGGTCCGGAAATCTGTCAAAAAACTTATCCTCAGAACATGCACTTCTGCACCCTCAGAGGAGGTTTTTGATGAATGGATGGATCGAGATTTATTTATGTTTGCATTTTAATGTCTGTTACTGATGTTGCACTTCTGTACTCTTAACAGATATTAGAACAAGTAGAAGTAAATCATTATCGCTTGAAGTTTATTAGTGAAATCAGTCATAAATGGTACTTTTATCTCTTGACTAAATTCTGCTAGTATCCCCAAAGTGATATATAGCTGAGTTCTTTATATGTTACTGTATGAATGTCTGTATTACCATTTAGCACTTCTGTACGGTGGGGTCATTTATTTATGCTTGACATATAGAAAACTGATTATGCGATATGCTGTTCACAACTACTCTGCCTAACTTCTTATGCAGAATGGTTTATCTTTATTGATTTATATTCTGATAACAGTTGAATGATCTTTATTACCAGCTGTTGTTAGAAATCTTTCTAGATCGCATAACAAAAGAGAACACCCCGGGTTAGCGTAGATTAGATGTATTGTTTTCTCTTCATTAGATCACATTAGTATAGAAGTAGTTTAGCTATTAGAATTAAGACTAGTTCAGAGAAACCTTTTAGATTAATATCATCAAACTCTACACACACACACACACCCTTCACATTGGGAAACTGGTCCCATTATCCCCAGTCGGACCCGCTACTCCAAATGGGCAAGGAGCCGCCAACCAGGTTCCGGACCGGGTGGGTATCCCCCTTGTTGTTGACCCGACTTCGGGGCCCTCAACATTTCTGGCGCTAGAAGGAGGGCACGAGCTATGAATGGCACATAATTCAAAATCCAAATACCATTCTGAGAGCAAATCACCCTCACCAACTTCCCCGACTTCTCCAGTACGACTAAACTCGGAACTAGAAGTCGCTCGGACATCCACCGCTGCTATTCACCCTGATACATCAGACCATCCTATTTTCGATCCCCCTGAAGTTCAAACGTTGATCCGTAAACTCCAGGGATTCTCTATTTTCACCCAGAAGTCTGATAAATCTAAAGGCAGCTTGACTTCGCAACACAACCCTGCTCATCCCCTGACCTGATTGAAGAGTGAAAAGTTTGGCATCCAGCCAACTGAAACCCCTCTCCCTACTAGGAAAAGAGCAAGGAAAGCACTTCCAGAGTCTGACAGAGAGACTCTTTCATCCACTTCGTCCATCTCAACTCCCTCTCCGCGAAGTCTACCACCCACGTCGTCACCTCAAAACACTCATCCATCTCCCACAACCCTTCCTCCGCAATCGTCGAAGGTCGTAATATCTCCATCTTCTCAACATCAAAAATCATCTTCTGCACTTTTGTTAACTAGTCACTCAGCGATGGCCCAATCTCCATGGAACAATCCTGGGGCAGTTTTAATGCCTCCACCCCTAAGTCCAATACCTGCCCATCCTGAGAAATGGCTGCCGAAATTCAATCCGGAAACAGGAATGCTAGCTGAAGAACATATCAATAATTTCATGCTTTCTGTTAATCTCAACGGAGTTACCAACGAAGATGCCGTGGTCCGACTTTTCCCCTATACAATGCAAGGGACAGCCGGGTCATGGTACTTTTTGCTGCCCTCCGGATCTATCACCAGCTGGGACATTTTTCAAAATCAATTTCTCACCAAATTCGGCGATGATAGATCGACAGCGACACTAATCAACGATTTATCCAATCTCAAAGCTGAGGCTAGAGAACCCATTAAATATTTTAACTTACGGTTCAACAAGATCCTCAAAAAAATCCCCGCTGCTTCTCAACCCAGCGAGGAAGTAAGATGCGAATGGTACATCACGGACTTACCTTCAAACTTGGCCATCTTCGTAGATAGGGTGAGCAAGACAACCTTAGTCGAAAATTTGGCTGAGGCGTTGGCAGTTGAAAGACGCGTAGTAGCCCTAAAAAAGAGATCTACAATCGAAGAGCGTAAATCTAAGAAAATCTCTTTCAAAGAAGACACCAAGAAGAAGCAAACGAAAGATCCCTTCGACATGGAAGGATTACAAAAGGTATTAAAAGCCATGTCCAATGAGATGATTGATATAAGGAAACAAGTAGCAGAATCGTCCCCAAGAAAGCCTTTTAGGAGTTTTAAGAGAAATCCTCCTATGGAGACGAAGCCACCGAACGTGGTCTCAAACGTTGAATCTGAAGAAGAAGAAGAAGAGAGCACCATCGAAATGCAGACCGACGATGAAGAAGTGGTGGAACTGCAAGGAATGTGGGATTTCATCCTCCCACAAGAGGAATATCAAGAAGCACTTCCGGTCAGCACACGAAGCAGAAATCAGCTTGATCCTCCCCAGAATATCCCAAAACATAAGGGCGCAAGCCTTGCAGCAAAAGAAAGGGTCGCACCAAAGAAAACAACTGCTAAAGCGACCTCTTTTAGCCCAGTCCAATCAGAGCAAACTCCTCCATCAAAGACACTAATAGTGTCGGATGAAATGGAGTATAACATCATCGATGACATGAAAAAGACTAGGGCTAATATCACCCTGTACGAGTTGAGCAAATTGAAACACCAACAGAAAATCATGATGAAAGAGTTACACGCCGTACCTACTACGCCTTTACCGACAGCCGTAGCTTCCCATAATATAGGAAGACCTCCAATCAACACGATTAATAAAATCGATCCAAATGACATCGCTTTGATTGGAGGGAGATCTAGATCTCATACTCCTCCTTTCCTCCTCACTTATGAAATCTTTAACAGAAACGTGCACAACTACTTGGTTGATTCTGGTTCTTCAACCAATATTCTACCCAAGTCAATATGTGCCAAACTCAACGTTCAACCGCAAAAATCCGCAGTGTGCATAGTTCAACTTGATCGATCACAAGTCGAAGTGATAGGCGAACTGAATCAAGTGACCATAAGACTGTCGTCTAACCCCAAGGTATCCCAAGTTATCGACATCCTAGTGGCTGACATCCCTGAATTTTATGGCCTGATTCTTAGCAGGGACTGGTCCGAGAAACTCCACGGATACTTTTCAACCGACTGGTCGCACATGTGGTTACCCTTCAACGGGAAACCAAATCAAATAAAGGTTGAACGAGAATTACACCAAAAATACATAGTGACGGATTTGGAAGGAGAGAACGAAGCCATAGCATACAACAACAGCATCATAGGCAACTACTCGGTAGACTCTTTCCTTGGAAATTTCAATGCTCACATATCACCATATTTAGAAAATTCAGTTTTGTCCCAAGTAGAAAACTTTTCCCAGACTGATGATTCAAAATGTGTTAGTTTCTTAGATAACCCTGTAAATACTTCTTTATTTTGGAAATTATATTTTGATGGCTCTAAATCCAATGAGGGAGCGGGAGCAGGATGCGTTTTGATTAGCCCTGACGAAAATAAGACCATGCTCACATGCAGACTAGAGTTCGATTGCACGAACAACATAGCGGAATACGAAGCCTTGGTGCAAGGCCTATACAAAGCAATCGGCTGCAACGTCAAATATCTTCAAGTCTTTGGAGATTCCGAGATCGTCGTCAAACAGGTACGTAACACCATACACTGCCTGTCTAGTCATTTAAAGCACTATCAATCTTTAGTACAAGATCTCACTGCACATTCTATAGCATTCAATATTTCGTCAATCCCGAGACTTCACAATGCAAGCGCAGACCTGTTAGCTAACGTAGCCTCCAGACTCATTCCCTCAGAAGACTTTAGTCCAGATAGGTTTTCGATAGAATTGATTTTTAAACCGTCCATCCCTGACAACATCACTAACTGGAGAGTATTCAACGACGACCCAGACATCGTAAGTTTCCTCACCTCCGAAGGATCCTACTCAAACCAGATAATCGACGAAGACTGTCATGACCACCAGATACAACAAAATAGCACTGATAATGCTATACCCAAATCGGTGGTCAAACTAGAAGATTTATACGACTTGAAAAGTCGGTTCAAAAGGTCAGCTAATGCCAAACTTTACAGTTCAACTCTGAACTATGAATCAGTGAACCTAGGAACCGATGAGAAGCCGCAAAACGTTAATCTAGGCCAAGGCCTGGCTCCTGAAGAAAAATCAGCATATATCCGTCTTCTACGACAGTACAAAAACGTCTTCGCCTGGAATTACGATGAGCTGAAGACCTACAACACTTCTATCATTCAACACACTATCCCCATGATTGACAACGAGAAACCTGTCCAGCAGAAGCTCAGGAAAATCCACCCCAACTTAGAAAGTCAGATAAAAACTGAGCTGAATAAATTGTTGAGAGCCAGAATAATCTTCCTGGTCAGACATTCCAAATGGGTATCCAATATGGTACCCGTTAGGAAGAAAAACGGAGATATTAGAATCTGCATCGACTTCCGGAACCTCAACAAAGCCTGTCAGAAAGACAATTTTCCTCTCCCACCTATGGAGCAAATATTACAGGCAGTCGCAGGCTCAGAGTTAATGTCTTTCCTGGACGGATTTTCAGGATATAACCAAGTGTTGGTACACCCAGATGATCAGTTAAAAACCACCTTCCGAACTAAATGGGGTACCTACGCGTATCGGAAAATGTCGTTCGGTCTGATCAACGCCGGCGCTACTTTTCAAAGGGCTATGGACATCGCGTTTAAAGGTTTAGTCAACAAATCGGTAGTGATTTACCTGGATGATATAACTGTGTACTCCAAGAACCGAAACGACCACCTCAAAGATTTGAAGCAAATCTTTCAGAGATGTTTAAGATATGGGATCTCGCTTAACCCGAAGAAATCTTTTTTCGCGTTGAGTGAAGGAAAATTGCTAGGATTCATAGTGTCCAAATCTGGCATTCACATTGAACCGGACAGAATCAAAGAAATTTCCGAGATATCCATGCCCCATAACAAAAAGACCATGCAATCTTTCCTAGGACAGATCAATTTTGTCAAAAGATTTGTCCCAGATTTTTCACGTATTATTTCTCCTTTACAAAAAATGATAAAAAAGAATTCAAACTTTAAATGGGGTCTAGATGAGCACGAAGCATTTAATTTAATCAAACAAGCCATCATCAATGCTCCATCTCTAGCAACCCCAAACTTTTCAGAGCCTTTTGTCTTATACACGTTTGCCTTAGAGAATTCTTATGCTGCAATCTTGACTCAAGCGAATCAAGAAAAGGTAGAGGCTCCGATCGCATTCTTTAGCTCAAACTTACAAGGTGCTGAGCTGAAATATTCAGACGTAGAGAAACAGGCATATGCCGTTTTTAAAGCGATTAAATATTTCAGACCATTCTTGCTAAAAGCCCATACCAAGGTCATAGTACCGTTCCCAGCGGTAAGAAATCTCTTGATACAGAAGGATGTGGGCGAAAAGAGAGCGAATTGGATCACCGCCTTGCAAGAATACGACCTGGAGATCAAGCCGGCACACATCGTTCGGGGCCAAGGCTTCTGCAAGATGTTAGCTGGAGCATCGCAAATCCCCGAAGAATCGTCTGAAGAGGTACATGCGTATGAGGTAAGCCTAAACGACGCAGAATCATTATATGCTGACATCATTTATTTTCTAAAGAACGGGCATGCTCCATTTCACCTGGATCACATCAAGAAGAGAGCCCTGAGATTAAAAGCCAAACAATACCAACTCGTGAATGATGTCCTGTTTAAAAGAAATTATGATTCTGTGCTTCTTAGATGTCTTGAGAAAACTGAAGCCGAAAAGGTTTTGCAGGAACTCCGCGATGGACCAGTAGGTGGACACTATGCTGGAGAAGCCACCGCGCACAAAATCTTACGTGCAGGATACTACTGGCCCACGATGTTCAAAGACTCGTACAATCACGTAAGAAAATGCCAAGTCTGCCAGACTGCTGCAGGAAAACAAAAGAAGTCATCCATGCCACTGCAGCCAGTTAACATCGAACAGCCGTTCAGCCAATGGGGCCTGGACATAATAGGTGAGATCGTTCCTCACTCCTCTAAACAGCATAGGTATATCCTCACGGCAACTGACTATTTTACTAAATGGGTAGAGGCAGTTCCTCTCAAGACAGCTAATTCTAAAAATATTATTGAATTCATAGATCAGTTTATCATTACTAGGTTTGGATTGCCAACGGCCTTAATATTCGATAATGCTTCATATTTTTCTGGAAACACCATGACTGAGTTCGCGCTCAAAAGAGGGTTCAAACTGAAGTATTCTACCAACTATTATCCGCAAGGTAATGGGTTGGCTGAATCAACGAACAAGAACCTAATCAGGATTATCAAAAAGACAGTCGGCCAAAGCCAAAAGAATTGGCATAAAGCGCTAGTAAACGCCCTATGGGCAGACAGAATTACAAAGAAAGCCTCTATCGACACTTCTCCCTTTAATTTAGTTTACGGGAGAGAAGTAGTTCTTCCTACTCACTTAGTCATTCCCTCCTTGTCCTTAGTACAATACATTGATGAAGTATCCACTTCTCCCTTACAACTAAGGCAAATGGAAATAATCAAGCTAGAAGAACAATGAGAACAGGCCAAGAAAACCCATGCTCACCACCAAGCGCTGATAAAATCCTCTTTTGATTCGAACATAATGACCAGAAAAAACTTTCAGATGGGAGATTTAGTTTTGAAGTGGGATAAGGCACATGAAGAAAAGGGCAAGCATACGAAATTCCAGAAGCTATGGCTTGGTCCTTTTAGGATTGTAGAGGTCATAGGCTCGTCGACTTTTGTGTTGCAGGACTTGATAGGCAGAAGAGATTCTCTGCCTGTAAATGGACAAATCCTCAAAATGTATTTTCCATAGAAGGTTATCCTTCTAATTTTTGTAGGATAATTTTAGTTTTATTTTTATAAATAAGGTTGGTTGTGAGTGATCATAAATTGTATTTATGAAGAATATACCATTTCTCTATCAGATTTTGATTTCACTTGTATAAATAGTAAAACTTTTCGAAAAATCTGACTTTTATTATTGACAGATAGAGTTAAATTTAGCCTGAATATGATGTTGGTTTCAACTTCACAAAGAAATCTGGGATGAAAGTAACTTTTGGCAAAAATTGTTTTATGCCAACGCAATGAAAAGTATCATCAATAGCAAAATAAGTATTCTTTGCAAAATTGCTGTTCTTAAACTCTATTATTGTCGTCCAGAGCTTTCTTAAGGAAAAACAATGACTTCCTCCCTGTTAAGGAAAATCGCAGCATCCAGGGAAACAATCCAAGAAAACACTATATCTCAAAGAATAAGAGGTCTCATCACGAGCCGGCTTATCATGATCACAGATATTATAACTTGCTGACTTTTCCACTACTGTCTATCAAAACAGGGCAACGACTCAAGATTGTTGCAATCAAAAGACAAGGGGTCTCATCGCGAGCCAGCTTGTTCAGCAAAAGTGTAAATCAAGTGAATGACTATGTCATAATTTGGACACCAAACCAAGACATTGTTCTTTAGAGAATATAAAAGATAAAATCAAAAAAAAAAAGAAAGAAAGAAAAGTGTCAAAAGGATTTTTCTCTGGAATGTTGTAGATAACCTCAAGCAGGAAAAAGGATCATTGCTGGATAATATGGTAACCCTGTCGAGGCTATGGACGCTTGCGGGCAGCAGAGGCTCTACCTACGACAAATGAGCATACTTTACAAAGCCAGTACGCAGAGAAGACCTTATTTTGTCTTTGAAAAGACTGAGTAATGTCTAGGTGTGAATACAAGAAATAACCCAGAGGAAGCAAACAATCGGAATGAAATAAAAAGTTGTGACGAAACATCATTGACAGGATAAGGGGTAATACTCTATCCGTCCATAACAAAATTTAGACATAAGAAAATTTTTCTGTTTTGGAAGTGAAAATGCAATAGAACAAGCAGAGATAACTGGTTCTTCACAGTGAATCGCCATTGTTGTGGTCACCAACAACCCCCCCTCTTTGCTTGATATTAGCAATAACGTCGAGCAAAGGGGGGACCCTGAACAAAAAATCCCAAAAAATATTTTGTTAAATTTTTGTATTTTTCTCCCTAAGGCTTAAATCGCATCGCAAAGAAAGGTCTAAGCATTACTCAAAGCGCGAAAAGTAAAAATGCGAAAAAGCGACGCGAAGTTCATCGCGTCGCATGCATCTCAAACGCGCTCTAAAAGGAGGACCTCCAAGAAGCGCCGATCGCCGATATGCGACATCGCACATCGCAAACGTCACGCTATGGCACCATGAACCATTGAATAAAATCTGCGATCTGCGATCTGCGATGACTGCGATATCACTAAACTGCGATCTGCGATCCGAAAAGACTCATCACACGATAAACCCAAGGCCAAGCGCATGCCTTAAAAGAAATTAATGACTGCATGCTTGAGTATCAAGAAATGATTGCATCGCATTTATCGAAGAGTCAAGTCATGATTCATGTCAGGATTACGCATTCATTAGAGTTTAATGCTTTTTATGTCAATCTTTTCATTTCCCTTCTTCTTTGCGTAGACTGCAAGACACGCAACTGATATAAATCTATATGCAGGAAACATCTGAGAGAAAGGGGAAAGCGCCAATTAAATAGCAGAGAGAAGATGCTTCCGCAAACGAATGCCGCATGCAGCAGGACCGCGGATTCCAGACTATCAGACAACCGACACTGATGAAATTAGACTATCCAGGACTCAGAGTCAAAGGCGCACAAAAGCAGCATGTTCACAAAAGATCTTGAAGCTCAGACTGGGTAAAGCAAAAAGAGAAACGCAAAAGAAGGGGGACGCTCCAGAAAAGCCTGGAACAAAGAGCGGAAACAATTCTCGAAACAGAGGGTTGTCCATACAGCGCGACTCCTAACCCACTCAGTCATTCGCACGACCGGAAACCAAAACAGTAACAGCAAAATCAGTTCGAGAAGAACCTAGGTTGTGCTAAGTATACACGCGGCGAATACACCCAGCTAGAGAAAGGTTTTCGAAAATATCTTCTGGTCTGTCAGAAGGAGGTGTCAGCTCTTGTTATTTCCACTTTTATCTCCCAAGCAAAAGAAGAAGGCAGTCATCCGACTCTTCCCAGGAAAGCGTTGCGCTGTTGACAGCACTAAAGAGAATATACAGAAACGGTCAGAAATTAGATTTAAAGTTTTAGAAATAAATTTGCTTTTAGTAAAGGGCGGTCATTTGAAGCCGATTCCCTAGATTCGTGTAATTAATATCAATTAGCTAGTAGTATTTAACCCTTCTCATGGCATTTGGAGAAGGGTCCGGAAATCTGTCAAAAAACGTATCCTCAGAACATGCACTTCTGCACCCTCAGAGGAGGTTTTTGATGAATGGATGGATCGAGATTTATTTATGTTTGCATTTTAATGTCTGTTACTGATGTTGCACTTCTGTACTCTTAACAGATATTAGAACAAGTAGAAGTAAATCATTATCGCTTGAAGTTTATTAGTGAAATCAGTCATAAATGGTACTTTTATCTCTTGACTAAATTCTGCTAGTATCCCCAAAGTGATATACAGTTGAGTTCTTTATATGTTACTGTATGAATGTCTGTATTACCATTTGGCACTTCTGTACGGTGGAGTCATTTATTTATGCTTGACATATAGAAAACTGATTATGCGATATGCTGTTCACAACTACTCTGCCTAACTTCTTATGCAGAATGGTTTATCTTTATCGATTTATATTCTGATAACAGTTGAATGATCTTTATTACCAGCTGTTGTTAGAAATCTTTCTAGATCGCATAACAAAAGAGAACACCCCGGGTTAGCGTAGATTAGATGTATTGTTTTCTCTTCATTAGATCACATTAGTATAGAAGTAGTTTAGCTGTTAGAATTAAGACTAGTTCAGAGAAACCTTTTAGATTAATATCATCAAACTCTACACACACACACACACCCTTCACATTGGGAAACCGGTCCCATTATCCCCAGTCGGACCCGCTACTCCAAACGGGCAAGGAGCCGCCAACCAGGTTCCGGACCGGGTGGGTATCCCCCTTGTTGTTGACCCAACTTCGGGGCCCTCAACACCTTCTCACTAAGAATAATATAAAAAAATTGTAAATAAATGTGAGGAAGAGATAGTTATAAAGCTAGAGGATGGCATCATGACCCTTATAATGTTCCTATTGATGAGCCTCATCATCACCCCCCTACTGAAATTGTTGCTCATCCTCTAAGAAACTCGGTCATCTATGTGCATCTCTTTCATGGCCCTGAGAAACCTGCATTCTTTTCTATTGCTTCCCACTCCTTTTTCTCTTCTGTTTAATTTCTTCCTTTCTATAGGCCTAGCAGCAAGGGTGGACTAAGCTTGAGTCCTATTCACTTAAATTTTAATCTTTGCATGATACTCTTGTATAGGGATATCCTCTCCAAGGAATTGCTTAGCCTTTTAAGAGAGTGATATTCTCTGATCTAGAGGTTGTGGGGTAAGGCACGCCATCTCCTTTGGTAGGCTTGCAGGCTTTTAGTTCCCAATAACCTGATTGTGTCTTCAAAATGTAAGATGGATTATTCCTTATTGGCAAGGTATTTAGGTGCTAAGTCAACATCATTAGTGATGATGCTATGATTTCTAATGATAGCCATTGGATTCGCTAGCTCTACCCCTGATATATAATGGTTCCTTTTCCTCCTTTGCCATGAATCTCTTCACTTCCTTAGCTCTTTCTCCCTCATGAGTCATTCAAGATGCTAAGGCCATCAACTGTGTGTCCCCCAATATTGCATTGGGATCCCAAAAATTCATGTCAGTTAGAGTGAGGTTGTGTATGTAAAACTCAACCAATTTTTCTTTGTCCTCCACGCCAGAATGGTTGCAAAATTCAATGACTTGTTTGTAGTCCTGAAAGGGTGTAGATCCATGTTGTGATAAGGATTTGATATGGAATTGCGGCCATTATTCTTTGAGAAAGAGTGCATATGACTTGGATGGTTGTATGCACTATAATGCCTCCACGGAGAGGATTTCCATGGTGGAAAGTTGGGTTTCTTTCTCCTACAAACTCTCTCTCAACCACATATTCTCTACTTGTAGCTGCTCCTTCATTGTGGACTCCCTCATTCTCAACTCACTTAATTCTTTGCTCATTTCAAGGACCTTTTCTTCCATGAGGCCCACATCCTCTACCTTCTTAGACTTATCAATTTGCATCTGCCTATGGGTTCTTCCTCTTTCTATTTCTAGCTCATAGAAAAGTGGGACTGCAAATTTTTGGGGAATAATCCTCCCTCCTTCAATGAATTTGTAGTAGGAGCTTAGGCTAGGTTGTGGACTAGGCTCCTGGAGCTCTGGGAAGTCCTTCTCAAATGTTTTTGGGGAGGCTGCTACCTCTTGTAGCTATTGTGTCACATTCTGCCCCTCTTGTAGCTCATTATGTCCCTCCTGTAGCATCCTCTGTCCCTCCTGTAGCATACTCTGCCCCTCCTGTAGATTTTCATAACCCTCCTGTAGCTTCCCCTTTTCTTCTTATTGGAGGGTGGTTGGTGTCTTGGGTTGTTTGAAGGAGGTTGATCTGGTGGTGGGCCTCCTTACATATGCTATAGGAGTCTTTGTTGTGGGTTTTGGAGAGGTGACCTCTTCGATTTTTCCTTCAGTTGGTCCCACCTCCTCTTTCTTGCTTGGGGACTCCTCAATTGTGATGGGGACCTTTGTGGGTGTTTGTGGCCTCCCTTGCTTGATCCTGGTGCTTTTCCTGGTCTTAAAATATAGGGGGGATTTCCTTTGTCTCTTCCTTTTAGGTTTGACTGGGGTGCTTAAGGTAGCTAAAGTTGCAACTACCTCCTGTTTAGTGGTTCTTGGAGACAAACTTGTTTGTTTTTGGGGTATCTTTGTGTCTATGGGCTTAGTAGTTTTCTCAGGACTTGATTTTTCCTGTGCCTCCCCCTCTTCTTTTTCATCTTGTTCTCCTCCTACCTCTACCTCTGGTTCTTCTTCCTCCTATGTTTTCATTTCTACTTTTTCTATTGTCCTTTTTGCTTCTGTTTCTCTTTACTCTTCTTTTGACCCTACTTCTTCTTCCTCTCATATCCCTTCCCCTTCTTCTTCTTCCTATGTATTTCCCTCTCTTCCCCCAACACTAGAGGTTGGGGTTTCACCTAGTGTGTGGGTTCGTGCCTCAATGAAGGTTTCTCTATCCATGTCTATGAATTTGGACCAAAGGATAGGGATTCTCAAATTGCTCAAGGAATCCACCACTATCAGTTTAATGAGGCCATGGTGGCCTAGGTGTTGGTGTTTTCCCTCTCTCACTTTTTGACTCATGTCCCTAATGGATTGTAGGAGGAAGTATGGCACACTAAGTCTTTGAGCAAGAGGAAATTATGCTTGGAACCTAAGTTCATGAAGTAATCTAAAGTGGTAAGCATATAGCACACTCATTCTTCCCTCACATGATACGTATTTCAGAATATGGTAGGCCACCTCATCCAAAGGATAAGGGAGGCTTTCCCTCGTAACTCCATTCTTGTCCTCGACAAGATTTTCATTGGCAGTGAAGAAATTATTTTTTTCAGTAATGGTGGCTTTGTCTTCTCTGCTCCACTTTATTCCTAGGGGTAGGGTTGTTACTCTACTAATTATTTCAGGGCTAAGAGAGATAAACAACCCCCTCACCACAGTGGTGGCACTGTCATATGTTTGTGAATTCAGAGCCATGGAAAATTCAAAGGTAAGGTCATCATCATACCCTTTCAACAAATTGAAGAATCCTAGCCATTGGTGTCTTCTAAAAATGTCTACCACATGAGGGTGTAGGTGGATTGTCTTCTGAGGGCTCCCTTTTGTTAAATCCTCCCCCCATCTCTTCTCTATGTTTTTAACTAAGTGAGGGAGAGATACTTCTTCAATAGCTTCAATTTGTAATTCAATGGCAGTAGTGAGTTAAAAATTCCTTGTTAATGACAATTGCCTACATTCCCATTACTCTACTACTCAAAAATACCTTTTAATTTCACAATTAGACTGCCACTGCTTGTAGAATTTGAAGTGAAATTTGCATGCAATCTGATGGATGGATGAAGGAGATGGTGGCACTTACTTTTTATCAAGTAGTATGGGATGAAGGTGGTAATTTGGAGACCAATTTGAACCTCTGTGGCTTTCCTCCACCTTCTCAACCTTCCTGTAGCAATCTCTCGACCCTCCTGTAGTAGTTGTAGGCTTGCTTGTAGCTCCTTCTTGTAGCAATTGCAGAACAAGGTTCAAAAATCCTCAATGGCACCCTGGGCTTGTCATCTCCCTAACCATCTTTGAAATGAGTGATTATGCAAAATAACTCAATCCCTAGTACATAATATTCCATTTTTGGCTTAGGCTTGGAGCGTTGTGGTGACCTGACAATCACATGGGGTTTCCTCTTTTAGACTGTTGTCCCCACTCTGAGTAATTATTTCTCCTTTTCTCGTAATCACCATCCACTATCTATGATCCCAACTTAGATGATGTGACATCTCTACGTTGCATGAGTGCTTACCATCACTTTTAGTTTACTAGCAGAGGGTGGCCAAGTTAACTGGTCTCCTCCAGCTTATTAAAACATCTCTTCTTGACATTTACACATCTTCATTATTCACACATAGGGAGGAGGTGGTATTTTTCCATACCTGTGCCTACCTCATGATGGAACTACTATAGGGATTTTCATACTTGAGCTGGACCACATCATTGGCATCAAGGGAGTTGACTTGCTGGCTTATTTCTTGTGTATTTCTTCATTTCTCCTCATGATACTTGACTGTTGTGTTTGCTATGTGTGAAAGTACTTTTTCGATGTTCAAGATGTTACTGCTAATGGAGAGTCCTCCTGGGAGTGATATGACTGCTTCAAAGTGGTCTCATAAGTTTACATCACCCCCTTATTGATGAGAAAAAAACAATATCAGTGCTTTCTGTGATGTGTGCATAGGTTGCTACAGGAGGAGGTTTTCTTCCTATAGTAGTCCTTTCCTTTTCCTCTAGGGTATTCAATCTACATGGGGGTGATGAGAGAAGTTGTAACATGTCTTGAGGACAATGCTAGGACCATGAGGGAGTAGTGTAGACTTGTAGAAATTATGGCTTCTGTGTGTTTTTAAAAATTTCAACAGGGGTAAAACAAAGTTAGTAATTTTTGTGAAATCGGATGGATGAGTGATATATGGATGATGGAACATGATGTAGGAACCTTATTCATCATTCTCAAGGTCATAGGGTCCATGTTGGGTTGTCATTGTCCTCGGATCTCCCTCCTATAGCTTTTCAGAACCGTCCTGTAGCAATACAAGACCTTCCCATAGCAATTACAGGTCCTTCCTGTAGCAGTCCAGAGAGGGGGTGAAACTTAAATTTTGGGCTAATGGGATGGTGGAGAGAGGTGATCACATGAGAGAGATGATGGATAGGAAGTGGATAGATGGAATAATGAAGGAAATCTTGATAATTTTGGCCCTGTAGCCATGGAATCTGCTACTGTATATAATCCTGTAAAATGAAAAAAAGGTCAGTAGACATGGTAAAAATCATTTCCTTATGTGTGTGTGTGTGTGTGTGTGTTTTATCTTTTTTCTTGAGACACACACGCTGCCTTAGAGGAAGTTCTCAACCTGTATGCCTTCCCTAGGTGCCTCAAGAGAGTTTTTCACCTCAGAATCTTTATCATTTTTTTATCTCTTTTTTTTTTTGCTCCTGGGCTACCTCAGAGAGGTTTTTAACCCAAGAGTTAGCCTCAAATGCCTCATAGAGGTTTTCATCTAGGAATTTTTCCTTTTTTTTTTCTTTTTTCTTTCTTTCCAACAAAAATATCTAAGTGTGTTGTGGACTGGGAGCTATGACACTCTCAATCACATTGACTTCTTTGCTGATTGTACTAATGAATTCTACCTTAGACATAGGTTTCCTATATAAATTCATCCTGTAACCATTGACAAGCAAGGGGATCCCTTCCTCATCAATGGTCCTGATTTGAACAACTCCATTGTCATGACATTTTTCTATCAGGTATGGGCCTAACCATCTTGTCATCAATTTTCCTTTAAAATCTTTGAACCTAAAATCATATAATAATGCCCAATCCCCTTCTTGAAAAATATTTTCCTTGATATGCTTATCATGCCATACCTTCCTTTGCAATTGTATAACTTCAGTGTGGAGTAGGGCCTGCATTCTGAACTCATCTAGGCCATTCAACTGGAACAACCCCTCTTGCCGTGCTTTGGTGACATCTAAGTCCAATTGGGCTGCCATTCTCAAAGTATTATACTCAAACTCAATAGAAAGTAGAGCTTTCTTCCCATAAACTAGATCATATGGAGTGAACCCAATAGTTGTCTTCCAAGTGGTGTTATAGGCCCAAGTGGCCTCCACTAATCTGTCCGCCCAATCTCTCTTGCTGCTGCTCTTTACCTTGTTGAGGATGCTCTCCAATGCCTTATTTGTAACTTCTACCTGACCATTTTCCTGAGGGTGATAGGCAGTAGATGTTTTGTGTTTGATATGATGTTGCCTTAGGATATTCTCAATTAGATGTGATCTGATTTGAGCCCCCTGATCGGTGATTATCTCCCTTGGGTACCCAAATTTGTACAAAATATTTTCCCTTAAGAACTCAACCACCTTCTCTTTTGTTGTTGCTTGAAAACCCTTGTCTCAGCCCACTTTTTCAAGTAATTAGCTCAGTTTCTTCCCTGATGGTGGATTGATAAGCCAAATGAAATCCATGCCCCACTTTTCAAATGGATCTAAGGCCACTTGGGGTTGTAGAGGAATTTCGTCCCTAGGTGTGGGCTTTTCAATCCTCTCACACTAATCACATATGCTGGTATACCTTCTTGCATATTGGTGGAAAGTGGGCCAATAGTAGCCAACTTGTAAAACCTTGAAAGTTGTTCTCTTGGTAGAAAAATGACCCCCACATGGCCCATCATGGCAGGCTGAGAGGATGTTAAAGACTTCCTCTTCCCTGACACATATCCTTAAAATATGATCTGGTCCTAGCTTGAAATGATTCCCCCAATCTAAGTGAAAGGGGAACTTTTCCTTACAATTCCGCTCTTCTACGTGGATGATAGATTTGGAGGGAATCTCCCAACAACTAGGTAGTTGGCTATGTCATAAAACTAGGGAGAGAGCATTGAGATAGAAAATAGGTGCTCATCTGGAAGTTTATCATCGACCATCCCTTCATCACTTGCAGGAAAAGTAAGTCTAGACAAAAAATCTACAACTACATTTTCTTTTCCTGGCTTGTCCATGATAGTCAAATCAAACTTCTGTAACAATAACAACCACCTAATGATTCTAGCATTCACATCAAGCTTATTCATCAAATATTTAATATTTACATGATCAATATGCAAAAAAAATTGGTATCCAGTGATGTAGTGCCTAAATTTGTTTAAGGAGTGTACAATAGCTAAGAGCTCTTTCTTCATGACAATGTAGCTCAATTCAGCCTTAGACAATATTTTACTAATGAAATAAATGACATAGGGTAACTTATCATATATTTTTCCCAAGGTTTCCCCCACAACTTTGTCTGATGCATCAATATGGATATGGAAAGGCAGGGCCCAATTGGGACCCCTAAGTATGGGTGCAGTGGTCAATTTCTCTTTTAATATCTCAAGGGCCTCTTGGTAGCTACTTGTCCAATAAAATTCTAAGTCCTTGGCCAACAATCCAAAAAATGGTGAAGCCACTTTACTGAAATCCTTGATGAACCTCCTATAATAGCCAACTAAGCCCAAGAAAATTCTAACATCCCTCTACTTTTGAGGACTAGGGACCCTTTTTATGATGGAAATCTTTTTTGGGTCCACTTGTATCCCCTTCTAAGGTATTGAATGGCCAAGGAGAGTCCCTGCATTCATTAAGGATTCACATTTATTATGACTAAGCAAGAGGTTCATTTTAATGCATTTTCTCAGGACTTTTCCCAGATTAGAGAGATCCTCCAGGAAGTCACACCCATAGGGAGTGAAATCATCCATGTAGATCTCCAAAGAGTCATGGACAAGCTCAACAAAGATTCTTAGAACTGCCCTTTCAAAAGTGGCAGGGGCATTGCATAGACTGAATGGAAGGACCCTATAAGAAAAGGTACCCCAAGGAAATGTGAATGTAGTCTTTTCTTGGTCCTCAGGGCTAATTTGGATCTAACTGTAACCACTGAATCCATCTAGGAAAGAGAAGAACTTCTTCCCAACAAGACCATATAAAACATGATCAATGAAAGACAAAGGGAAATGGTCTCTCTTTGTGGCCTTATTTAGTTCTCTATAATCCACATAGATCCTACACTTTTCATTCTTCTTTGGTACTAAAACTAGAGGGGACACCCACTCACTATCTAAGATGGGGTATATTAACCCTACATCTAGAAAATGTTGTAACTCTTCCTTGACTATGTCCTTGAGGGTTGGGTTCATTCTACTTTGAGGTTAGTACACAAGTTTGCATCCCTCCTTAATGTATATGTGATGAGAACAAACTGAGGGATACACCCCCTTCATTTATTTATATTTCCAAGAAAAGGCATCTAAGTGTTCTCCAAGCATCTTGCACAATTTCTCTTCCTGGTTGGCTGAGAGAGAGGGGGTAATATTCAAGGTTCTAGATGCGCTAGATTCTACAACTTTGACATGGGCAGGACTTGGGTCAACTAATAATAATTCAGTCCAAATACTACTCCCAAATTATTTCACTAGCCCATCAAGAGGCATGGTATTGGGGGGTTGGTTTTGAAGGATATGGTAAATGAGGCCATATTCATCAGGTTGCTCCCCTCTTATAACAACATCTAGGGTACAAATTGGGTAGGATGTTGTATGATACACTTCATATTCCTCCTCCTCTTTTAGCCACAAAGGTAAGTCATGCTCAATTGATGGCTGGGCAAGAGGATACAATACCAATTGTTTAGACAAATGTCCATTATTAATGGTCATGTTCTTAGCCCATCAACTAATTTAAGCATCAGTAGCAGCTAACCATGGCCTTCCCAAGATGAGAGGATAGCCATTGAACTTGGTTTTTGGCAGGAGAACCAAGAAGTCAGTAGGATACTCCCAAGATTTGATGGATACCATGTCATCCTTAACAACTCCCTCAGGAGCTACTATAGATCTATTTTCCAGTTGCAACACGGTAGTGGTCTTTCTCAAATCTCCTTGGAGGTTTAGCTTTATCATGGTTTATGTAGTCATTACATTGATGGTAGCCCCAAGATCAATCAGGGTATGAGGGACAATGATGCCATCAATGTGCACATCTACTACTGGACTTCCAAGGTCTAAATATTTTGGACAAATCACTCCCCCCAGCATCGAATCAGATAATTGACCAATGACATTGACGACGACGGTGTCTCTTTTTCTTCTTCGAGAGTTTTTGAAACATTTCTCCTTGATAAGCTTATTATTGATGGGTACATCCTTAATATCTTGGAGAAGGGGTATCTTAACACACAAATTCTTTAATTCTCCCAGAAGTTCAATCTCCTTCGAGGTGTGTTGCCTAGGGTGGATCAATCTCTCAGGAAAAGGAGTTGGATTTACTTGAGGGGTAATCTGTTCCTTTTCCTCTTCAATTTCTTCAGGTGGAGATGGTGGATGGTTATTTGGAAACACTCTTCCAAACCTAAGGTTGATCTCTTGGATCTCCACAACATAGGAAGGGTAAGATGTCTCTCCACTATAGACCTGTTGTGCTTTCTTGTTATTTGGGTTCGAATTGGGTTGAGCAGGAATCTGAGGTTTATTGGGTGGAGCAGGGTGAGTGAGTTTTGGTTGAGGCTGAGGTGGAGGTAGCAGAGAAGGAGGTTGGTTGAGTTGAGGCCTCCACTCTTATTATGGGATGTTTCATTGAGGAGGTTGGGGAGCATATGGCCGAAAAGGTTGATTGACAGGTTGAGGAGGATATTGAGGAGCATAAGGCTAAGAAGGAGGTGTGGAACATGATGTATGAGTGGAGGAGTACCAGGGTGGCAGGGGTGCATTCTGGTTGGGGTGATAATAAGAGTAAGATGCACCTTCCATGCCTGGTTGGTTTGGCTGAGGTCCTTAAGGCATCCTTTGATTTGTAAAGCAGAGCTGCTCAGCCCCACCTTATGCCCCTTGGTATACATATTTTAAACCAGGAAAAGAAGGTAATTTATCTATGGCATGGTTTTCCTCACATACTGAGTAGGCCTCTATGACATTTAATGGGCATTCATTTCTGGGGTGCCTTCTAGTGCATTTAGGGAAAAAATAGCTAGGGCTCTCTTTGCTTCCTCTTGATCTACATTGTATTCATTTTCAAAGAAAAGGTATGCAAAATTTCACTTTTAAAGTCCTCCAACATGTTCCCAATCTCATTCTTGATGGATGTTATAGAAGGAGAGGAATTGGCCAAGCCTTGACTAGCCCTACCCTTGTTTCTAGCAGCCCTAGAGTGATTCTTGAACATAGTTTTAATGTCATAATAAGATAACTGATGGATATATCCCCTATAAAACATGTTGAGGGTCTCCAACATGTCCTCCCTAATCCCTTGGAGAAGAACTAGTTTGAGTGATTCATGATCAAGGGTGCATCTCGTCCTCCTATAACTGAGTTGAAATCTCTCCTCATAGTCTTCTAGGGATCCATCGATTCCAAGAGTAATCCTAAATATTTCTTCCTTGGTTTCTTTAGACCTACAGTAGTCTCTGTACTTGTCATTAAAGGCTTGTTGCATTTGAGGTCAAGTAGTGATGCTACCCCTAGGCAGACCCATAAACCAGCACAAGATTGCATCTTTAGGGGTAGAGGGGAATAACTTCAGCTTTTGGTCATCAGAGGCACAATCATAGGTCATACATACAACAAAAAATTCAAACATGAAGGTATTAGGATCCTTAAAGGTTAAGCCATGGAAGTGTGGAAGGGAAGTAGGGATTATATTCTTCATTCCAGCCTCTCCATTAGTCTCTCTGATAGGGGAAACTTCATTGTTCTTGTTTTCAGCGTTCGGTAGGGTAGGTGAAGTGGGTTCTTCTTATTCCCCAATAGGTTTTTAAAATATTTTAGGTTTCTCACTTAGAGGGTCTTCTAACTTCCCTATATTAGAGAGGGAAGCTGACAGTAATCGAAGAAGAGTGAAGGTTGAATTCTTGAGTATGCGGGGGTGTTTGGTAATAATTTTCCTTGAGTATCTCTATTCCTACGCGACATGAAATAAATTTTTCTCTTTTTCTTTTATGTTACTTTTTTCAAAACTGTATGCAAAAGGGAAAACAATGCTGAATTAAAAATAAAATCTACCTAGATTCCTCCCCAACAATGGCGCCAAAAAGTGGTGAGCCCTAGCATTGCACCAAGAGTGATGCATTCCCAAGGGCTCCTCAACTCTATTTATCAACCTTGGGTTCATACAAACTTCAAGGTGATAGTGCTATATGCACAGTATATGGGATTCCACTCATGCCACCCTCAACTAGGAAATTTGATCAATAGTGATCCAAGACCATTCCTCCTACTGAATTAGAATGAAAAATAGCTAATGATGGTGAAATTTAGAAGCTACCTCTAAGGGAAATTCTATTAACTTCCACTTGCAAATGCTATTGAATCAGTTCATGAAAAGGAAAGAGTTATACTACTTGTAGAAAGGAAACTACTTAACTTTTAATCACCCATCTAGCTGCCAAATATACTTGCAGACAAGAAGCTAACCTACCAAACCATAAATCAAAATTCTATGTATCATCTAACTAGCTCACATTTGCATATAAATCAATGTTCTATTTTTGCCCAATCTATGATCAAGAAAATAATGTTATTATGTTTTATAATGAAGGAAAAGGAGGGTTTGGAGTGGCCTAGGAGCTGCCCTTGATCATGGAGTCATAGCTGGGGTTCAACATACTTCTAAGATAAGTCCAAAATTGCAGCAAAGGTCAAAATTGGTGAGGAAATAGGTTGCTATAGGTGTGTTACAGGAAGATGCTACAGGTGCCCTGTAATGCTACAAGAAGGCTGCCGAGAAGGTTTAGGAGGTGTAAATGATGGGCTCAAGGTATGGCATGGTGGATGGAGGTTGAGGTAAATTAATGAAGGGTGGCCAAAGCCCCTAGCTAAGCCCAGAGCCTTTTGAAGGCCTATTTTTCACTAGGAGAGATGCTCACGATGGTCTAGGAAAATGATCTCATGAACAAAAATTTTAGGATAGAATTTGGGATTCATAAGAGAAGGTGAGGAAGTCCAAGATGGAGGTGGTGAAGGTGCCCTTTCCTGTAGATCCAAACAACCTTGCAATCATCACATGCATATACCCATTTATCATTGACAAAATGAAACAATCAATAGTGGAAAATATGAGTTGAATTTAAATGCTATCTACTCTTATGCCAAAACTCTGATCTAATCAACAAATCAACTCCTAAGCTATGGTAAGCATATGAAAAACAATATGGAAAACATACATCTTCTTCCAAGAAATCATAAACATAATATTTTTTGGATTGTGGTTGTAAACCCTTCTACTCATGCTCCCATGAGAGAGGTGAGGTAGAGGTTGCAGTCACATATTTTTGATGGATTTTTCTCTAAGGAACTGCAAGAAACTAATAATCACTCTAAACTAAAAAGATATACAAATACACAAGAGGGACCTAAGCCATTGGGGTTGGGCCCAAACCCAAGAGCCTCAACCCTCTGGAACTAACTCAGTGATGAACCAATAAGCAACTTCTCATTATCATTGCATCATATAACAATAAAAAATAATAGTGCCAAGTACTTAAGCTCAATAGCTACCTAGCTGAAAAAGAAAAAAAAAAAAAACTTGAATCCTAATGAGCTCTTTCACATGTTTATTTATACAAGAGGGTAGATACTAGAAACTCCCTAGAAAATAGGAATGTTTGTCTCCCACAACTCGAGAATGGTGGATCTTGTTCCTGATTAACTTCACTTGCTTGGTTTCCAATGACCTCGTCTTGCTTAGCTGCCAATGACCTCGAGATGATGAGAGAGTGTGTTGTGATCTTGGGCTGATTGAAGGAGTTAAAGAGGTGGAAAACCTCCTAGAATCTCTCCCTGTTGTCTACTCTAATCCCTTGCATAGAAATTATCTAAAAAATGCTCCATTTCATGCAATTAAACCATATTAGGCCACATGACATAAAAAAACATCTTTTATTGTTCTCACTAAGCATAATATAATAAAATTGTAAATAAATGTGAGAAAGAGATAGTTCTAAAGCTGGAGGATGGCATCATGACCCTTATAGTGTACCTATTGATCAGCCTCATCAAGTGATACCCACTAGGGTGTTTTTACCAACATTCAACTTGGAATACATGTCCCATGACCTTAGTTCTATTTTGCCTTTATTAACTTTATTACATGAAATTTTAACTTGGGGCTGTTATAAACCCACCCCCCTTAGGGAAACATTGTCCTTGGTGTTCTATGACACCTATGACCAAAAAGACCGCTGAAAACCAAAACAGACTACCCATGGAGCTTTATAACTTAACTCGATGCAATATTTACAATGAACAACCTGCTAAAAAGCAAAACCAACATGACAAATGTGATAATCATGACAACTATACCACTTATTAGAGCTTTATATCAAAACTCATTATTGTATTTACAATAACAACTATACATAAATGTGTACGTATAACAAAACTCCTTTGCCTCAACTGATAAACAATGAAGGATACATAACCCACATTTGATTAAACATCTCCCATGTAGCTTCATCAGGCCCAAAGTGCTTCCACTACACCTTAACTTGCTAGATTGCTTATTAACTTTATTACATGAAATTTTAACTTGGGGCTGTTATAAACCCACCCCCCTTAGGGAAACATTGTCCTTGGTGTTCTATGACACCTATGACCAAAAAGACCGCTGAAAACCAAAACAGACTACCCATGGAGCTTTATAACTTAACTCGATGCAATATTTACAATGAACAACCTGCTAAAAAGCAAAACCAACATGACAAATGTGATAATCATGACAACTATACCACTTATTAGAGCTTTATATCAAAACTCATTATTGTATTTACAATAACAACTATACATAAATGTGTACGTATAACAAAACTCCTTTGCCTCAACTGACAAACAATGAAGGATACATAACCCACATTTGATTAAACATCTCCCATGTAGCTTCATCAGGCCCAAAGTGCTTCCACTACACCTTAACTTGCTAGATTGCTTGGTTCCGGAGCATGAGTTGTTTCCGCTGCAATATGCACCAAGTTTCTTGTAGCAACTTCGGGTTAAAATTTCATGTAATAAAGTTAATAAAGGAAAAATAATACCAAGGTCATGGGACACGTATTCTAAGTTGAATGTTGGGAAAAGCATCCTAGTGGGCATCACTTGTTGTTTATTATGGATAAGGGGGAATTCGCAAAGGTAATGGAAAATGATTTGAAAAGGAAAAAATGAATTATTGGCATTTTATTTATGAAAATAAAGGATATTATGAGAAAATGAAGGTGAAAGGTTACAGATTTCATGTAAGGAGGAAATTTAAAGAAAATAGAGGAAAAATGAAGAAATTAGAGGCATAAATAATAAAAAATATTCAGAGCATCAGTTAGGAGCATTTTTTCAGTTCAGTTTTGGAATTAGTATTATAGAGGAGAAGAGAACCAAGAGAAGAAGGAAAGAAAGCAAGCAAGGGAAGGATAAGGAAAGAAAATGAAGCAACGATCAAGTAAGGAAAGGTTCGATCAAGCAACTTCATGTTTCATGTATGATTTCCTAGCTAGTTTTGACATGCATGGTATATGCATGTGTGTATTTAGTTCATTTTCTCTAATTAGAATGGGTTTTGTTGGGTTTTGATAATGGTTTTAGATTTTCCTTGCCATTTCTGAATATCCATGGTGTGATGGGATTCATTCTTGGTTGAGCTTTGGATTGCCATAAGGTTTGGATGCGGGTGAGGTGGTCTCAGGAAAATCCCAAGGGTTGGGGGTGGAGATGGTTTTCTCTAGGAAGCCCTCAACAAGCGGGTGGAGACAGGAAAATTCCTCAGGTTATGGTGAAGGAATTCTAAGGCATCCAAGCTCGGTTTGGTTTTGTGATCTCAAGACCAATTTACTATGAGATCATGGTAGTGTGAGGGTGGAGGTGTTTTAACCTCTGGATTCCCTTGCTTTTTTATGGATTGGTTTATCCCATGGAATTCCACATTCTTGCTTAGAATATGGCATGGGGGTGATCGGATGAAACAAAGATTTGGTTCATCCCAATCTATGGTCGGGTGGTACATGAAGTCCCTGACTTGGTTGGATTTTGCATATGTTAATAGGAGCTAAGTTCCTCATTGTATCTTATGAGTAAATGTACTTGTTATTATGTGGATTTAATGGTTGTTCTACCATTGTTATTTATGTAGTTATATGCTGGTTATAAGCATGGTTTTATGATAGATCCAAGTTAAGGTTCTTATCATGTTTGATTGGTAAATGAATGGTTAATGAATGCATAACCTAATAGATGTTATTGCAGTTATTGAGAAATGGAATTATTCCTTCTTGGTAAACCGTAGATAAGTTTTAGATCTCTATGTTTAGATATGCATTCATGACCTATAGATCTTTTGTTCTCAATGTGTTTGACAAAATGACTGTCATGGTTAGACCAGGCTAGGTCAAGTCCTTGGTTAAGGTTTGTGTTAGATGCTCTGTTTCTATGTTATTTATCATTTATGGGAGTTTCATTAAGTTCTGGGTAGAGGTATGGATCCTAGTCCTGAAAAAGTGGTTGCTAGCATAGAATTGAATGAAAAAGATTGTAGTTGTTGGGAAGCAGGCCTGTGGGAGTGAGTGGAGGGTTCCATTCATGGAGGCCTTGTCATGGGAGTGAATGATGCTCTAGGTTAGTTAAAAAGCAAGTTAACTTAGAGGTTGGGCACCTGGAGTGGTTGGTTAGCTCCTAGGGGTCCTATAGAAATTAAGGGAAGTCGGTAAGGTATTCTTTTTTCGGCTCCATTTTGTTAAAGTTATCTAGGAGTTTGAGTCATGTAATAGTAGCCCTCAGCTCATGTTTACCCCGGGCAGGCCAATGAAAGTGGGTAGATATAAGAGGTGGTGTTACAAAGTGGTATCAAAACCAAGTTCAAACACTTGGACCAGATGGGCTAGATACACGTGGTTATGCATGCATTTTCATGGTTATGGTTGTCATGCATGATGTCATAGTATGTAGTTGGTATTGTCATGAATGATTTTGGCATATTTATATTATTATGATTATACATGTATCCTGCTAATGTGGACTAATTTTTTGTATGAGATAAGCCTCCCCTGAACATCATTGAGGTATGATTTTAGTTATGGTATCTATTTGGTTTATCTGACATGGTATACTTGCAAGAATAAGATAATCAAAGATGATCATAAAAATGGTAGAATATAGTTCACGTGACTCTCCCTATAGATTAGTTGGGTAGCAAGTATATGGGTATTCTCCCAATATAGCAGACACATTGAGGAGTTTGAGGGAAGATATTAGAAGTTGCAAAGAAGATAATGACAGGTTGGTTGAGGCTCAGGAAAGACTTGCAAGGGATAAGGAAAAGAAAGCAAAGGTCAATGCAGTCATCCTTTAGAGTTTATCAGACTTGCAAAGATAAGGAAAATTGAGGATTAGTCAAGAACAAGAAGGGAAGACTAATGGATCCTATGGTAGTAAGTCTCGGTCAGGACATAGGTTGGATAGAGGAGACACAATCAGAGGTGGTAGATCATTGGATACACCTGATAGGAGGATTGATTCGTATGGGTATCACTCGAGTTCCTCATCCAGGAGACATCATCACATTCTTCACTACCATCATCCTTATAGGAGAAGTGAATACTTGCCCGAGAAGTTTAAGAAATTCGAGCTGCCTACATTTCATGGAGAGATGAAGAAGTCAAAATATGCATATTCATGGTTGCTTGGGATAAATAAATTCTTCAAGTTGCATAACTATTAAAGAACATGAAAGCCAAAATAGCCACCTTCATTCTGAAAGGGAAATCAGATATCTGGTGGGAATATGTGAAGAATTTCAAGGGCATTCGAGAAGAAGAGTTGATTTGGGATGAGTTTGAGAGACTCTTTAAGAAGAAGTACATGTCTAAGAGGTATTATGATGACATAGCTAAGGAGTTTTATGAGTTGCAGATGGGTTCTATGATGGATGATGAGTATACTAGAAAGTTCCTAGAGATGTTGAGGTATGTACCTTACCTCAAGGATGAGAAATCAAAGATTCAAAGGTTCATTAGTGGGTTTCCAGCAACATATATAGACCAGATTGAGTTTTATGAGCCACAGTCACTGGAGCAAGCCATCAGGAAAATAAAGCATTGTTATGAGCAATGAAAGCATAAATATGAACCTAAGCATGATTTGAAGGGGAATGAGAAAGTTAAAGGGAAGTGGCCACTGAAGCAGGGAAGACCTCAGGATGCATGTGAGAAAGAGAATGTGCTCCCTTACAAGAAGTTTAATGCAGTTGAGAATGGACATCGGTCACATCCTAGAGAGAAACATAATAAAGGTGACAGTAGGGGACCGCTGTAGTGTTGGATATGTGCAAAGATCATGGAAAGAAGGATTGCCCATTGTACCAGGGTAGTATACCTTAGACATATAGCATTGAGGAGGCACGAACGGTTGGGGATGTGGGCCATAACATTCCCTGGATTGATGTAAATGTGGACAACAAACAAGCATATCACTAGGCATTTACTGAGATGGAAGGTAAGGTTTTTGGTTAAGTTTTTTCTATTTTTATTGACCCTGTATCTAATTATAGTTATGTTAATCCTGATCTGGTAGATAAGTGTGGTTTGAGAAAGGAAGTGCATGCATAGTCTTGGTTGGTGCAGTTGGCTATAGGTACTAAGAAGAGAGTTCATCAAAGGGTAAGAGCTTTTGCATTTAAGCTAAATGGTATTCCTACATCAACACATCTAAATGTGCTTCCATTGGGATCATATAGTATGCTTTTGGGTCTGGATTGGTTGTATCTCCACAGGGCCAAAGTAGATTGCTATGACAAGGCTATTGAGTGCCTAGATGATAATAGGGAAAAGAGAATCTTGCATGGAAAGAAGAAGCCTACATTGGTGAGGATGGTCACATCTATGAAGGATAAGCTCAGTCAGAGGAAGGGGTGTGTACCATTTGCAGTCCACATTTCTAGTGACAAGCGTAAGGATGTTGAGAATGCAAAAATATTCGAGAGGTACCTTGTATTACAACAATTTTAGGATGTGTTTTCAGATAGATTTTAGAGTTGCTTCCTCACAGGGAAGTGTACTTCTCTTTTGAGTTGGTACCAGGGTAGCACTAGCATTGAAGGCACCTTACAGGATGAGTACTCCAGATTTAGTGGAATTGAAGTTTCATTTGAAGGAAATTCTTAACAAGGGGTACATTAGGCCAAGTGTATCACCTTGGGGTGCACCAATATTGTTTGTGAAGAATAAGGATGGTACTCTCAGGTTGTGCATTGATTACAGGAAGCTGAACAAGGTGACCATCAAGAACATGTATCCATTGTCGAGTATCAATGACTTGTTTGACCAATTGAAAGGAGCAACAATGTTCTCAAAGATTGATTTGAGGTAAGGATACCATCAGGTACGCATAAAGACAAAGACATCTACAAGAATTCTTTCCAGACTAGGTATGGGAATTATGAGTTTGTTGTAGCTTATTTTCATTTGACTAATTCTCCAACTACTTTTATGTGCTTGATGAACAATGTGTTGCGTCCTTATATGGAGAAGTTTGTTATTGTATTCATTCATGATATATTGATATATTCTAAGAATGAGGAAGAGCATGCTGAACATTTAGCAGCAGTATAGAGATTGCCAAGGGAGAATCGATTGTATGCCAAGATTAGAAAATGCAATTTATTTTAGATAGAGGTACATTACTTGGGGCATGTGGTTTCTAAGGAAGGCATAACAGTAGATCCAAAAAATATATGAACTATCATGGAATGGGAAGCTCCTAGAAATGTTGATGAGGTCAGGTCATTCATGGGGTTGGAAGGTTATTATAGGAGGTTCATTAGGAACTTCTCATGGATTGCATATCATATTTTATCCCTATAAAGGAAAGGAAAGAAATTTGAATGTATAGAAGAATGTGTAGCAAGCTTTGAGAAATTGAAGTAGTTGTTGACAAACACTACGGTGTTAAAGATTGCAGATCCAGATAAAGAGTTTGTGGTGTGCACAAATTCTTGAAAGAAAGGACTTGGTGGAGTCCTGATGTGCGAGGGATAGGTGGTGTGTTATGAGTCAAGGAAACTGAATGAGCATGCACATAATTATGTGACTCATCATCTTGAGTTGGCAGCTATTATTCATGCATTGAAGATGTGGATGCACTATATTCTTGGTAGGAGGTTTGTATTGATGAGAGATCACAGTGGGGTGAGGTACATAATTGATCAAATGAATATGAATTCTAGGAAAGCTCAATGGCTGGCCACCCCCAGTGAGTTTGACCTTGAGATCAGGTACATTAAAGGAAAGGAAAATAGAGTTGTAGATGCTCTCAACAGGAGAGTGCAGTTAAACCATGTTGAAGCAATGAGTTCTTATGGGATGGATTTACATGACCAAATCCTATAGGTAGGACAACATGATGATAGGTACCATCAACTTAAGCATAGGTTACAATAGGGTATAGGTCAATGAGATGTGGACTATTATCTCATGACAGATGGTTTTATTAGATTCAGGGACTAGACCTATCTGTCAGACAATAGTGAGCTTCAGAGGCTTATCTTGAGAGAATTTCATGTTAAGTCGTATTTAGGTCATCCGAGATATAAGAATACATTGATAGTAGTGAAGAGGTTCTACTATTATCTGAATCTGAAGAAGGAAGTAGTAGAGTTTGTTGATAAATGCTTGGATTGTCAGCAAGTGAAAGCTAAGTGTAAGCACTAAGATAGTTTGTTACAACCTATTCCAATTCCAGAATGGAAATGGGAGGTCATTTCCATGGATTTCATTACAGGTTTTCCAAGGAAATTGAAGCAGCATGATTCCATCATGGTTGTGGTTGACAGGTTAAGCAAGGTAGTACACTTCATAACGGTTAAGTCTACTTATTTAGCTAGTGAAGTAGCACAGGTCTTCATTAGGGAGATAGTGAGGTTGCATGGTGTTTCGAAGAAAATTGTGTAAGAAAGAGATGCTAAGTTCACTTACAAGTTTTGGAAGGAGTTATTCACAAGTTTGGGTACAAAATTGACCTTCAGTACAACTTATCATCAACAAATAGATGGAAAAATAGAGAGGGTCAATAGGATCCTAGAGGATATGCTAAGGATGTATGTCATGCACCAACAACATAAGTGGTAGGAGTATCCTCCCACTAATTGAGTTTGCTTACAACAATGGTTATCAGGAGTCACTGAAGATGAGTTCGTTTGAGACACTTTATGGGCAGAGTTGTAATACTCCCATAAGCTAGAGTGATCCAGTGAACATGGTACTTATTGGACCGTACATGTTGGTAGAAATGGAACAAGAAATGCAGGTTATCAAGCAGAATCTAAAGGAAAAACATGATAGGTAGAAGAGTTATGTAGACCCGCACAAGCCATTTAAGAAGTTTCAGGTTGGGGAGTATGTGTACTTTCACATCAAGCCCAAAAAGATCTCCTTGAGGATTAGATCATGTGCCAAGTTGGCACCTCAGTATTGAGGGTCTTTCAAGATCATTGAGAGGATTGGACCAGTGGCCTACAGACTTGCACTGCCTCTCATAGTGAAATTACATGATGTTTTCCATGTTTCATTGCTTAAAATATATGTAAAAGACGTTGATCATGTTATTGATTGGTCTATATTGCAGGTGGAGCTAGAAGGAGAATTCCAGCTAGAACCTCAGTGCATAGTGTAGTGGAAACAACTCATGCTCTAGAATAGAGAAATTGAGCAAGTTAAAGTGTAGTGGAAACACTTTGCGCCTGATGAAGCTACATGGGAGATGGTTGATCAGATGCAGGCTATGTATCCTTCATTATTTTTTGGTAGAGGTAAATGAGTTTTTGGTATATGTACATATTTATGTATGGCTGGTATTGTAAATAGCACAATGATTTGTGTTATAAAGCTCCAATATGCGGTATGGTTATCATGTTTGTCATGATGTTTTTTTTTATTTTTAGTAGGTTGTTCATTGTAAATACTACAACGAGTTGGGTTATAAAGCTCCATGGACATTATGTTTTGGTTTTTTAGCGGTTTTTCTAGTTGTAGGTGCCATTGAACATCGAGGACGGTGTTCCCCTAAAGGAGAGGGGTTTGTAACAACCCCAGGTTAAAAGTTCATGTAATAAAATTAATAAAGGAAAAATAAGACCAAGGTCATGGGACACATATTCCAAGTTTAATATTGGGCAAAGCATTCTAGTGGGCATCACTTGTTGTTTATTATGGCTAAGGGGAAATTGGCAAAGGCAATGGAAAATGTTTTGAAAAGGAATTATTGGCATTTTATTTATGAAAATAAAGGAAATTAGGAGAAAAGGAAGGTGAAAGGTCACAGGTTTCATGTGAGGAGGAAATTGAAGGAAAATAGAGAAAAAATGAAGAAATTAAAAGCATCAATAATGAAAAGGATTCAGAGCATCAGTTTGGAGCCTTTTGTGAGTTTAGTTTTGGAATTAGTCTTAGAGAGGAGAAGAGCACCAAGAGGAGAAGGAAAGAAAGCAAGCAAGGAAAGGTTGGATTAGGCGGCTTCAACGGGAATACTTCTAGGTAATAGGTTGCATGTATGATTTCCTCGCTCGTTTTGACATGCATGGTATATGCATGTGCGTATTTGGTTCATTTGTTGTCATTGGCATGGGATTTTCTAGGTGTCGACAATGATTTTAGCCTTGCCTTTCCATTTAAAAATAGCCATGGTGTGATGGGATTCATTCTTGTTTGAGTTTTGGATTGCCGAAAGGTTAGTTGGTCTTAGGAAAATCCCAAAGGTTGGGGGTGGAGATGGGTTTCTCCAGGAATCCCTCAAAAGGTGGGGGGAGACAGGAAAATTCCTCAAGGGATAGTGTTGTCTAGGAAAATCCTCTCTGCGGACAGAGACAATCCCTCTAGCCCATGAGGGGGACTAGCAACCTATGTGACAATCTACAAGACACTCTCCTAAATTACAATCGAAATGAGAGAAGAGGAAGATGGCCTACCTCGTTTTGATGCTATAACATCCTCCTATGTTGAAGACCTCGAATCACTTGCACCTCGGGCTCAGTCCTATTGCTCACAGCATTTGAATTCCTACACAAGAGATCAAAGACACAACAAAGCATACAAGTACAAATAGCATAATCAAATGTAACCTACTTAACAGATCAAGGAGCATTAAGATAAATGATGCATTAACACACACATTTATGGAAAGTGAACCAACAGTTGTATATATTAATAGAATAAAGGAGGAAGCATACAACCAAGCCTTGATGACAATAAGCTCTCCTTGAGTGAATGTCAAATTCGAAGCTCAAGCTCTCCAAGCACTCCTTCTCCAAGCCAAATGAATAGCATGTAAGCACTATCTCAGCATAAGGGTGCAAATAGACAAAGATCAACCATTTTGGAATGGGAGAGGATGAATATATAGGTAGGGAAAGGGAGTTAGGATCTCTCCAAAGATAGGAGAAGGCCCTCATCTCAAGGAGGTAGCTCATAGGGATAAGACCAAAGGGCCAAGTTGAGATAACTTGACCTCATCCACACCGAACAACCTCCATCTTGTCATTCCGGAAGCCTCTAGATCAGGAAGTTTCTTGTCCTCTTTGGGAAAAATTTCCTTTTAGGGATCATCGTAGGTATACAAGCCAAAAGCGCGTTGACATCTTGAGTCTAGTATAGTGAAATTAGTGATCAACATGGGATCCCAGTGTCAGGGGAGCGATAATGCTAAAATTAGGGTTTTAGAGCCCTTTTCTTCCAGGGAAGCTCAAGGAATTTTTCCATCAATGTTTCGGGGAGGATTTGAGATGCACATCTGGATGATTACACTGCATGATGGTCAAGTTTCGGGCACTTTAGATTATGTCACAGGGAATTGTGGGAGGTGTGACAAAATACTATGTAATAGATGCCCCCTAAAGCATGAAGGCAGAAAAGGGAGTGATGGTTGAGATGCTTTACGAGCTTTTGCAAGGACGAGAACAAACAATATTAGGAGACCTGCAAATCAAGGACACATATACATATATATATCTAATATCAAAAGATGAATCCATGATATGGACGCAGCCATTCAGATAGTAAGGACTATGTGAAAAGATCCATGGTATGGGTGCAACCATCCAAATGAAAAGGATCATCTGTAAATCTAAGATCCAAGGCATGGACGTAACCATCCGATATAGAAGGATCATCATCATAAATATAAAGTCCCATGGTATGGTCACAACCATCCATATAGAAGAAACATGTGTACAATCATGAAAAATACATAACTCCACACAACCTGAGTCATATCAAACAAAACTCAGGGTCTTGTGCTCCATCCCAACCTGATCAAAGTATGAATTATAACATGCGAATGAATGTGTCGAAGTCGAACATGCTAGAAAACCACCTGATTACCAACCAATGATGTGGACCGTTAACAGGCACAAGAGAAACCACTAGTAATGACAATGGTTCTCAAGGTACGACAGTACAATCCGTGAATGTGAAAATGAAGTTGAAGTTGAACACTTATGGAATCATCTGATCAAAGTCCAATGATGAAAACCTATCGTCGGATGTGAAGAACTTGCCATTAAGGCATGCAAGCTCTAAGGTACTAAAAGGGAGTCTCTAAGTCATCTTCTTGGATAATGAGCTGAAGTCGACAGGAAGTGACCTGTCGAAGGAGGGCCATAATGATTCCCCCATCATCGACATGAAACAAGGAATAAAGTGAAATGAATGAGTATGATCAAGACTTGTAGCAAAAGGTTAGACAATCTATAGGTAATAGACTACATATAGGACTTCTCTTGAACATCGACGACATGAGTTCGGAGTGTGGAAAAATTTGAATCAACATAAGATTAAGGGTCATGATGACGAAATGGAATAGTCAGATGAGAGGAAAAATGGATCACCCAAACCTGGAAGGACAAGTGACTGAGCAAGGATATCCCAAACCCGACACAAGAAGCAGATGAGTGTCATGTTCAAAAGCGACATCCTGCCTATACAAAGGATGTTTCACTTTCATTTCCCCCCACTATTTCTAGCTAGTACCCCAATTATTTTTAGTTGCAAGCTTGAAGGGGATAGCATATCCTTGTCATATAATTTCATTCTTCGAATGAATCCATCCTAGTAAGTTTTACGAGTCCTAGGAAGGAGAAACTCGGTCTAGTCATGGTGACAAGTCTTTTTTGATAAATATTTTTAACGAGTCTGATGGAAGGATAAATCAATATCTTTTTCATTTTTAGAGAGTTTGAAAAAGAGACGAAAAAGAAAACTCCATCATGTCCCTTTTGTGATTTGTCCCTCGAACCCAAAAAGGTAGAAAACAATATTCGAGAGAACCTCTTGACCATGTCGACCAAGGTGTACCTTTTTTGTAAATAGTCAATCTCATCCCGAAAAAGGAGTAAACGTATACTGAGATGATGTCAATTCATTTAATTTAATGAGTTTGGAAAGACAAGTACTTGGTGATCTTTTCATGTTTCGAGAGTCCAAAAAGAGCTTAAAGATGACTCTAGGGGGGTTCCTTTTTCGTTTATTTTTAACGAGTCCGCAAAAGAGATAAAACAAAAACTCATTGAATCAATCAAGAATGATCATTGAACCCACCAAAAAGGACTTGTAACTGCACAAGGACAACCAAACATCACTGATATCGAGAAAAATAATAAAATATTGGCAAAAATGAGTTTAAAACTTATAAATAGACCAAAAGTAAAAACATTTTTACCATTTCACTTGGAGTAAATTAGAGAGTGCAGTTTACCCCATTTTCTTCAATTTTTTAGGCGAGCAGTGTAGGAGATCCAAAGCATCATTTCACGAACCGTCAACTACAAGTAAGAGCTCTTCCTTTTCTCTTGCATTTTATTGTGTTTTCATGCTTTTTTATTGATTTTTTTCTTGCCAAAAGGAAGGATTTCAATTTTTTTTTTATAGCGGGGGCAATCATCGCAGGTTTTCTCATTGGACTTGCGATGGTCACACCTGAGTCCGAACGGCTCTCGCGCTGGAATTGCGAGTTTAATAAAAATAAATGTGATGACAGCAGGGCAAGAAATTTGAAGAAAAACTTCCCCTTAGAGCGAAAATTTTGAGTTTTTATCCATTGAAAAGCATTTAATCGATGTTTAATGGTTGTTTTGTAGGAGATTTCAACAACATGGTTACTGAATGGAAGGAGAGAGGCCATGAGGCAGAAGATCACCAAGTTTCCCAAGATCCAGAATGTGTGAATGCTTTGAGGAACTGTGGGTTGCTGAAATTCTTCCGAACCACAGGACTCAGAGCCCAAAATGAGCTGCTACACTACTTGATCAGTTTATGGGATGTTGATAGGGAGATCTTCATTATTGGAGACCAAGAACTGGAGTTGGAAGTAGTGGACATCTATTTCATTACTAAATTGTCTAGAAGAGGCGAAAGGGTTCAACTCTTTGGATCTCGTCCTAGAGGTGAGAGCACCAGTGCCCTAATCAGGAGACATTGCTTGGGTGCAAAAACAACAGTGAGCAGGAAGGTGAAGATAATGATTGTCGACAATCTTCCCTTGAGGAAAATTCTACACACTATGGCTCATATAGCCGGGTCACAGGCTTTACACGATATTTCAAAATCTCAATTCCAGTATGCGGTACACTGCCTTACTCCATCAGTATTCAACTGGTGTGATGGGTTGTTGGCCAGTAAGAAGAGGCAACTGACCAAAGGTAAGCGGGGAAACATGAAGCAGTTTAGCTTCAGTTCGATCTTGGTCACTTTCTTTCTAGAGAGAGTGCCCCTATTTTTGTATCAGTGGATAGGTGTCAGATCCTGCTCCATAAGATCCGAGGTTGGTCAGATGGAGTGAAATCATGCCTCATGGAGAAGGGGGCCAACGGATGCATTTCCCTCTATATTTTTTTAGTTGGTTGCGTCGCCAACTGATCATTGTGGATAACTATGCCTATGCTAGCACATATTTCAGATGGGATCCATATGTACCTCTACTACTGGGTGAACATTGGATTGATGCAAGTAAAACTTGCTTTTTGGATTTTTCAAGTTTTATGAGTTTTTTTATTATTAAAGTGTATCTGAGATTTAACTTGTGATAAATGTGTAGATGTTGGACCAGAAGGCCTCCTAGAATGTCGCCGAGTAGCACGTTAGATAGAAGATGCTCCATATGAGGAAGAAGTAGATCCCATGGTGGAGATGGAACACAATCTGGAAATGATCACCCGAGGGATTCCATAATACGCGACTATAGATGACGTGCCACTGCGATACCAGAGGCATACAGTCGGAGTGTCCGTGATACTGCGTCAGTTATTAGGCTGAGTGATTGGAGAGGTCTCGTGTTATCGCAAGAATCATGTGGGCGAATATCTTTTCTAGTTGGTTTTGCACTGTTGTAGGCTTTGAAAGCCATGTGTCTCAGAACACTTTATTTTTTGAGATTTTGATGGAAAAACTTTGACATGTTTTATTTTCTACTTATGTGTCCATGTACCATGATGATATGATTGGTTTATAAATTACACAAATGTCTATCAAGAACATAATTTTCTAATGCATCCATTAATTTATTCAAGTTACGTGGAATGTTTTGATATGTGATAAAATCAAAATTTCTTTCCAGTAATCAAACATGTAGATACATATGCAAAATTTGTGGATTTCTTACTGAGTAATGATTATTCAATTGTAACACAACGAGTTGTGAATCTAATTTAATAACTAAATTTCTAATGCTAAGAGCAACTACTTCTGATAACAGTTCAATGAATGCACTATATTTGACAATATTATTAGTTGTTCATCCCAGGAAAATACCTTGTAAATCGATCAACTCGCCATTAGGGGCAAAGAGTTCCCAAGCTGCGGAAGACAAGTTCCATGTGCTATGACAAGCACCATCAACAAAACCAACATAATGGTTTGACGAAATCTACAAACCAAGTGGAACACAAGGTAAGAAGAAAAAACATGTCTGCAAAGCAAACAATCACACCAAAAAATAAAAAACTACACACCAATGAATTCACACACTAACGTACAAAACAAATTATATGAAACTCATGCATAAGACATTTTCTGATACAACCCATTACGAGGTTGTGACAATGCATTTCCTTCGTAGTCAACTAGTTCATAGGCACCTTTTTGCAAGATATGTTTTACAATATATGGCCCATGCTACATACGTTCGAATTTCGTTGCTCCCAATTTATTGTTGGTTTGATCATATAGAAGGACCAAGTCGCCTTCAGAAAAAATGCGTGGAGAAACAGTTTGGTCAAAATGGGCTTTAACTCACTTTTTCTAGGCTTCGATCACCATCACAGCAATACAATGGGTCTCATCAAGCCTCTCGAGATAAAGTAACCGCTCCTCTTCAGGTGAGGTATCGGGAAGTAGTTCGATAGCTAATTTCAATGAAGGGATTTCACACTCAATCGGGAGTGTCACCTCTAAACCATAAACCAACTGGAATGGAGTGAAACCAGTGGTTGTCTTAGCGAAGTCCAGTAAGCCCAAAGTGTTGACAATAACATGAGATTCCAGTCCTTTTTATGCTTCCCAATGGTTTGTTGAAGCATAGTAATCAAAACTTTGTTAATTGCTTCAACTTGGCCATTGGCCTGTGGATAATAAGGAGTTGAGCTATCATGGCGAAGACCCAACTGAGTAGTCCTATCTACCATCATGTACTAATGAAAATGTTATCCATGGTTAGTGGCAATGGCTTGAGGGATACCAAAATGGGCTATGACATGGTTGAAGAGGAACTGAGCAGCAGCGATACTGTCAGCATTATATGTGGCCATTGGATCGACCCATTTAATGAAGTATTCAATGATGAAAATGATATAACCATGCCGCCTCAGTCGAGCGAGCATTACATGTCATGAAATCTATGCCAAATTTAGCAAATGGGCCAACGATAACGATTAATTCTAAGGGTGCTGGAGGGGCTCACTACTTGCGGTTATAAATTTGACATTGATGGCACTTTTGAATGACCATAATACAATCCTTGAAAATGGAAGGCCAGAAATAACCAGCGTGAATAATCTTCTAAGTAGTGGCATAGCTTGACATGTGACCACCACATGCCCCAGAGTGGCAGTCATTCAAGGCTCGTTCAACCTCTACAAGTGTAAGACATCTACGAAGGACAGAGTCAACACCAACTCGATATAATGTACCACCAATAATCCAATAAGGTTGAGACTGATACCAAATGCAACGTCAGTCAGATCGAGACAACTCGGATTAGAAGGTTTGGTTATGAAGATAAACAATGATATCTCCATACCACGGGTTGAGAGTGCTGATGAGAAACAAAGTTTCATCAGAGATCTGATCAGAAAAATCGGTGGAATTGTTTGCGGAAGGAAGGGCACAAATCAATTCGGCAAAAGCGAGTGATTTCCTTGATTTGGAGGCAGTAAACTCCAAATCAAACTCTTGTAGGACAACAATCCATTTAGGGTATTTTACCCCAAGAACTTGATGAGTCAAAATATAAGTCACGGGGTTGCAATCAGAAATCACCGTGGTCTTCTGTAGAAGAATGTAATGGTGAAATCTTTGAATAACATGTACTGTAGCCAAGGCAAGTTTCTCTACATGACCATATCGAGTTTTAGTGTCAATGAGATTTCAACTTAAATAATAAACCATGTGTTCATTACCATCGTCATCATCTTGGACCAATACCATAGTAATGGTACTATCGACTGTAGCAAAGTAGAGGAAATAATCACGACGATACTCAGGGGGATGCAATAAAGGAGTACTGATGACCATGTTCTTTAGGGAATCAAAGGATTATTAGGAAATTTCATCCCAAAGGAATGTGAACCCCTATTTGAGCAAGCGAGTAAATCCCTTGGCGAGTTTAGCATAGTTAGGGAAAAAGCGACAAAGAAAATTAGCCTTTCCTTGCAAACTTTGCAATTGATGCAGTGACATAGGAGGGGGTAAATTTACAATAGCCTCAACTTTCAGAGGATCTATTCAGATACCCTCTTGGGAAACAACAAAACCCAAAAGTCGACTAGATTCCACGTAGAAGACAAACTTATGCGGTAGCACCAACATTTTTCAAGCCAAAAGGGAGCTTCTTATAGGAAAAAGTCCCCCATGGATAGATGAAGGCCATCTTGTGTTGATCAACAGGCAATATATTGATTTGGTTATAACGAGAAAAACCATCCATAAAAGATAAAATCTCACTCCCATCACACTCATCGATGATTTGATCAATAAACGGAGTGGGATAGTTATATTTCAAGAATGCGTGATTGATGTCGTGATAATCAACACAAACTCAGATCATGCCCTACTTTTTCGTAACAGATACAATGTTAGAAACCCAATCTTTCAATGGGATAGGGTAGATAAAACCAACTTTTAAAAGATTTTCAACTATTGCCTTAATAGAAGCAGCCTTCCTAGGATGCACAAGATGTAGCCATTGACGAACGGTCTTCACATTTTGATAAGTGGGTATTTAATGCACCACAATAGCTGGATCAATACCAAGCATTTCCTCATATGACCAAGCAAAGGCATCATGAAATTATTTGAAAAGAGTAGTGTAAACCCTGATCTCATCAGAAGAATAGGAAACCCCAATGCAAATGTTCTTAATAATTCCAGGTTTAATGGAAATGTTGATTGGCACGGTTGCAGTAATATTTCCCGTATTACCTTAAAACAATACTTCATGCACCAAAATAGGTGTTTGAAGTGGATGCATCTGGTTATGAGAAACGAAATCTTTAAGACACGAAGGAATCTCACGTGGCTTGGAAGAAACAAAGAAAGATGATGAATATCGTTCCAAGGAGTTTCATCAAGAGATATAACCTCAAAAATACTCTCATCTGTGGGGAATGTCTCGTACAAAGGATCCAGGGAATCCCAAGAACCAGGCCAAGAAGATTACACATAGGTATCCAGGTTCATACCGAAAACATCTTGACTTTCTGAAGCAGCTGCTGAAGCCGAGAGAATTTCATGATGAGCTTGTTCCAACGGACTTAACGGCATGGATTCACCAAACGATTCAATCCAATGTGGGGAAGTAATAATCCATGGATATGTAGAAACATAGATCATATTGATCGAGGTGACATGCAGAGGTGGGAGAGTAAAAGTTCCCATTAAATTAGAATCTTTGAAAATACCTGCCCCACAATCTTATACGAGATTTTAGTATTTCCCACATATGGGACATTGCCATTTGAGGCACCGAAAGAGAAAAACGACAATTGGTTGATGGTGACAATTTTTCCCTCATGAGGAAAATAGAGCACCCAGAAAAAAGAGGAAACCACACAAAAGATGGCATGGGTCCAACTTCATCCAAGTATAAGGTTCTATTTTAGATTTGCATTTACAACTTCCACTGCTAGCTCGAAAGTCTTCCCTCCAAAATGATAGGAAAACTTGTGAGAATACCAAAAGGAAGGGAGGCTTTGCCATCAAAGGCCTCCAAGGCGTTTGGGGACTGGTTAAGGGGTGGAGAGGCAATGGATTTCCAACATGAAACATACATGATGCAGGTGGAAGCACCTTCATCAATGACAATCTGATGGATCGTCTTTCCTTTTATAATAACTTGAGTCAGAAAAGAAATATGATGAGGAAGACAAGGAACATGGTTTTCGAGATCGAAGGTAATCAAACTAGAATCAGTAGGATCAATGCCTCCAATAGCAGAAAATAATGACTTTCGCTATGTTGGACATGTTTGGAGAACTTCCAAATCAGACATTGCCAAAGGCGCTTGAGTTAGATCTTCGACAATACTATAATGTTGATCAACTTTAGCGTTTGGATTATAGGATTATTTCTGAAGCACACCTTTGGGAGGCGGTCAGAGAATGGATTCATTATTAGGTCTCTCAATATGGAGAGGACAAAAACTAGGTGGAGTAGAAGTAGAAGGTACATCAATGGCTTCTTTCTCCACTCTATGCTTTTGAGGGGTCTGATAATATTTCGATCGAGTAGCGACAGAGATAGGAAATGAATCCATCATCAGGAAAAATTAAGAACTATATGAGGTAGATGATTGTGGTTGGTCTACCAAGTGAGTCTGTTGAGATTGAAATGACTCTTTCAAAATAACCAGAGTCCCTTTTAATAAACGACTAACTTCAGTGCTTCTAGGACAATATTTGGTATAATGGTATTCCTCACAAATGAAGCAAGGATATTTCGGCTTTTGTTTGGAGGCATCATCAATAGATGATTTGGGAGGATCCTATTTTAGGGTATCGATTTTGCTTTTCCTTTACCCTTTTTATTACCTTCCGAGGATTTATCTGTCGTGGTAGACTAGACGACATGGACCTAGGAGATTTTACCAGGATTCGACAGATTTTTCAAAAGATGATTAGAAGTTTGAGAACTGATCCAAATATACCATCAATAGGTGGTACATCGGGAGACTTTGAAGATGTCAGATCTGAAGACATCCTTGGAGCATCAGGCAACATTTCATATAGTGTGTTGGATTGGGAATAGACTAAATCTAAATACTGGGCACGAGAAATAGCTTGGTCCTTGGTAACACATCCACCCATTGCTATATCTTTATAATTTTTGTTTACGAATGATTTGGTGAACCATTCAGTTAACAACTCATTAGGAATTTCAAATTTGATGAGGCGACGCCAATGTTTCCATTCATGGATGTGATCGAAAATATGGGTTGTAGTATCTTGCTTCAGAGATGTAAGATAATGAGTACCAGTTTCATATCGAACCAACAATTGGAAGTGGGTGAGGAAGGCCATAGCCAAAGAATTAAATTCTGCATAGGTACATCGAGGCAACGTGACATACCATTTTGTGGCAGCACCTATCAAGGTTCACTGAAAGAGGAGGATATGAATATAATTGTCAATGTAAGAATTGGAAGAACACCATAAGTGATATGTCATCACATGGGCTTGAGGGTCCTCTTTAGGTTTTCCTTCAAACTTGGGGCAATCGCTCAGAATTTTAGTAGGAACTGGAGGCCAGTAAGGTGAATGAAGAATGGGATCATTAGTAATCCTTGAGACATCAGGCAGTTCCAATGTAGCTAAAAATGGAAATTGTGGATTAAAAGGCATATAAGGCCTTTGAGGAGGCCTAGCCTGCAGGTTCCAACCTTGTTGGTAAGGATTCTGCCTCCAAAGCGAAGGATTTTGACCATAAGGGGTTTGATTTTTCTCCCACTGAGGGGTACCTTGACCATAAGGTGGATTCTGTCCAGGGTGGGGTTGATACTGATCTGCCTTAGGCCATTTATAACCACAAGGAGGATAAACATTATGTGCGGCATATGGATTATAAGGTTGCTACACCTGCTGACCTTGGATATGAAGTGATTGGCCCTGCTGTTGCAGGGGTTGACCTTGTGTCTGCAAGGTTTGACCTTGTTGATATATCAGTTGAGCTTGCTGTTGCAAGGGTTGATCTTGCTGCTACAAAGGTTGGCCTTGCGGATACAAGGGTTGATTAGGTTGTTGAAAAAACTATGTTTTCTATTGCAAAGGATGTTTATATTGTTGCAAAGGTTGCCCCTGCTACTGCAAAGGTTTCCCTTACTGCTGCATGGTTGCCCTTGTTGCTGTAATGATTGTTGGATAGTTCCTTGAGAGATTCCTTGTGGGTATTGGTAAGTTCCAAATGGGATTTGACCATATGCACCAGGAATAACAGATTGACTAGGTTGCACATGAGGACCTGCTTGTGGAATATAGGGTGGATTTTGCAGTGCTTGTGAACCATATGGAACATAAGATTGTTGGAGTGGTATATGGGCCATGTAAGGCTGTTGATACTGGATATTACCTGCCTCGGATGAACCAATGGGGTTAGGAATACCACTAGGATAAGGTTGATTTACTCCAACCATGTGAGGTTGTGATCCACTCACATGGGTTCCACTTCACACAAGAGGAATGTTTGGGTTCCCCCCCCAGGCTGTGAATAAGGTAGTGGCACATTTTATCCACTTAACGGAGGGACTGAGGAACTTACACACGCATAAACCAAAACAGTCGGTTGTACCATAATGGAAAGTTGAAATGGCAATAAAGGTTGTGATGGAATCATTTGTTGAATGGGAACTAAAGTGATGATAGTTTGTACAGGTATTTGAGAGGTCACATTAGGAATAAACGGACCAGAAGTAGGCATAGCATTTGATGACCAATTAGGATTTTGGTACGAAGAGAAAGCACTAGGAGTTCCTAAAACTAATTGAGCCAAGGTTGTATAACCATGTGGAAGCATAGGCCCACTGGTTTCAGGAAGTATTTGAGACAAAACTCTTCCCGTAAAAGGAAAATTTTCAGGAGGAAATTCATATTCTTGCTCTTCATCAACATGAGGAGTGTGAGTGGCAAAGACTTCTAGAGGACCTTAAGGAGAGGTTGAAATCTCACCTTCTGAGTCCATGGGTGGAAAAAACTGGCGAGGAGGAATCCAGGATGTACAAGGAGATAACTCCAAAGGAACATCAAGTCAATTGTATGGACTGTAAGGACACTGAGGAGATATCACAAAAGGATAAAATAACGGATTCGAAGGATATAAGACAAACCTTTGTAGACTCTCAGGCATTTTTGGATCATACTCTTGAGGTGACTAATATTCTGATGGTGGTGGATGATAAGCAAGGGGTTGGATGCTCGGGACAATCCCAAGTTCAAAGCCTTGAGCTTCAAGTGACTGTGGAAGTTCTAGATGAACTCCTTGTGACGACCCTTCAGTATCAAACAATGAAGGGGAATTGTGGGGTGAACTCAATGGTTCAACCACGGTGACTTTCTCTCAAGAGCAGAAGAAGAAGAAGAGATGATTTGTTGAGGGCTGATTAAAATTAAAATTTACAAGGAATTACTCAATATGGGGCCAAGAAGCAACTGCATGGGTTCGACATGTTATTGTTGGCAGTTAATTTTATGACACGAAACAAAAAATAAATCAAAATGGGTAATACTAGGCAAGAGGGTTTACCAAGTAACTGTGAACCATTATATACACCTTAGCCGAAACCAAGGACTTGACGTATGACGGTCGATCTCCCCGAATGCTGTGTTCGGTGTATCATGTTTACAAGGCGGCTAACTCGGTTACTTGTGGCTAAAGGATAGCAACCTAATGGGGTCTCCTAATATATACGCGACGATATGGGGAGCACAAGTTTGTGTTAGCACTGCCTAATGTAGAACTGTTCGATGAGAGTGTACCTATATACTTATCATATTGAAGTGCCTCCTATATACCCGAAAGTACTGGAGAACCTTCTATATAATTCCATACTGGGATGAGATTTCACCCCCGAAATACATTGCAGGTAGTTAACAACAACTGCTATGTTTAAAGATGTTGGAACACGTCTCTAGCCTATACCTCTAGATATTTGAGTTAGGTGACAAATGCTCCTTAGGTTAATTGAGGTAAATTTTAAGTTTATCTTGGATTAAATTTCAATTTGATGGCTCAACGATGTCACTTGTTCCTATAATGCAACTAAATTATGAAAATGAAACCTTTTCATTCGATGGAGGCTAGACTAACAAGGGAAGAGAAACAACCAAATAATGCATCAAACAAGCAAAATGCATCAAAACACAATTCTTTCCAATGAAAAATGAAAAAAACGAAATCTAATCTTTCATTTCACTAACAAATGCAATGCCAAGATGAAATCCTATTAGAAACAAAAATCACTTTCCTTTCACTAAGATGCACTAATAATTTTTCTTTCACTTTGATCCAACCATGCCAACTAATGCAATGAGCAAAGGAAAATGCAATCATCTCAATGAAAATGAATATTTCTTTCGCTTTATGGTTTCAAATGAAAAAAATGTCTCAAAAATACTTAAATGACGAAATCTTTCACTTTTTATTTCTGAAACATAAGAATGAAAAGAAGTAATCTCTTTCAGTCCAACGAAAGAAAACAATTTGTAATCTATGCTTGACAATGGAACTAAATCAATTTTCAAAGCATCAACATGAATTGACACTAATGAAAACAAGTTCACATCAATGAACCAAAAGCAACTTGAAAAAGATGTCCTGATTGCAAGAGGAATCCTGAATGAAAGCAATCAATCTCAGGAACGCAGAACAAACATTGAGTGGAGGGTGACCTAGAAGCCCTAGAAACCCTAGAAAGAAATCAAGCCTCAAACACACATTAACAAAGTCAAGGGAGATTTGCATTCATACAAGCATAACAACCAAGACAAATACACTGGAAAATCATTGAAAAAGGCCAAAAACACTGAAAACAAGAAGAAACCCTAATTTTTCTTTATCCTCTGGGATCAACACGCCTGTTATAGGAAAAAGGGTGATGCAAGGGATATCATCGCGTATGTAATTAAAAATACTGCAATGGCAGCCTGACTGTTAAAGCAAAACATGTGATGGGCAAGAAAAGTAGGGAAAAATAAAAATTCTTCAAGACCATAACAAACCGGGTGTCCTCAAGCAATAACTAGTGAATGCAAATAGCTACAGTGAAGCAAACAAGCCAAGAAACTGACAGTTGGTCAAACTCATCAAAGAATCTGATTGAAGGAATGGATGGAAAGGGTCATAGCATCCCCAGTGGAGTCACCATTTTGTTGTCTAGGCAAATTCTCTTTGCGGACAAAGATGTTCTGTCTAGCCCAATGAGTGGGACTAGCAACCTACGTGACAATCTACAAGACACTCTCCTAAATTACAACCGAAATGAGAGAAGAGGAAGATGGCCTTCCTCGTTCTAATGATATAACGTCCTCCTTTGTCAAAGACCTCGAATAACTTGCACCTCGGGCTCAGTCCCACTGCTCACAGCATTTGTATGCATGCACAAGAGATCAAAGATACAACAAAGCATACAAGTACAAATAACATAATTGAATGTAACCTACTTAACAAATCAAGGAGAATTAAGATTAATGATGCATTAACACACACATTTATGGAAAGTGAACCAACAATTGTATATATTAATAGAATAAAGGAGGAAGCATACAACAAAGCCTTGATGTCAATAAGCTCTCCTTGATTGAATGTCCAAGTCTAAGTCCAAGCTCAAGCTCTCCAAGCCAAATGAGTAGCATGTAGGCACTATCTTAGCATAATGATGAAAATAGACAAAGACCAACCATTTGGGAATGGGAGAGGATGAATATATAGGCGGGGAAAGGGAGTTAGGATCTCTCCAAAGATAGGAGAAGGCCCTCATCTCAAGGAGGTAGCTCATAGGGATAAGACCAAAGGCCAAGTTGAGAGAACTTGACCTCATCCACACCGAACAACCTCCATAGCATTGTTCTGGAAGCCTCTAGATCACGAAGCTTCTTGTCCTCTTTGGGAAAAATTTCTTTTTAGGGATCATTGTGGGTATATAAGCCAAAGGGTGCTAACATCGCGAGTCTAGTACAATGCAACTATTGACCAGCATGGGTTCCCATTTTCATGGGAGTGATGATGTTAAAATTAGGGTTTTAGAGCCCTTTTCTTCTGGGGAAGCTCAAGGAATTTTTCCATTAGTGTTTCAGGGAGGATCTGAGCTACACATCTAGATGAGTACACTGCATGATGGTCATGTTTCGGCACTTCAGGGTATGTCACGGGGAAGTGTGGGAGGTGTGACAAAATAAAGTGTAACATATAGTGAAGGAATTTTGAGGCATCCAAGCTCGGTTTGGTTTTGTGATCTTAAGACCGGTTTAGGTGATCACGGTAGTGTGAGGGTGGAGGTGGTGTAACCTCTGAATTCCCTTGGTCATTTATGGATTGGTTTTTCCCATGATTTCCTGAGTTCATGCTTGGAATATGGCACAAGGATGATTGGTTGAAAAAAGATTTGGTTCAACCTAATCTATGGTCGGGTGGTACGTGGAAGTCCCTGACTTGGTTGGATTTTGCATATGTCAATAAGAGCTAAGTTCCTCACTGTATCTTATGAGTAAATGTAGTTGTTATTATGTGGCTTTAATGGTTGTTCTACCATTGTTGTTTATCTAGTTATATGTTGGTTATAAGCATGGTCTTATGATAGATCCAAGTTAAGGCTCTATTTCCAAATTAAGATCATAAAGAATACTTGTAGGTAACCTTTTGCATGTGTGATTTCCTAGCTGGTTTGGACATGCATTGATTTTCATGTTGGTGTATGGTTCTCTTGTTGTCAGTGGTATGGTTTTGATGGGTTATGACAATGCTTTTCAACCTAGCCTTGCATTTTTCTAGATTCCATGGTGTTGGGATGTTTATTTTGGTTTTGAGCTTTGGTTTGCTGGATGGATTTTGGAATCCAGCGCGGAGGTGGTCTCAAGGTTCATTACCAAAGGCCTAGGAATCCCTTGAATGATTTTGATGGGATACATGGTAAAGCCTGAGGGAAAAGTCTTAGTTTAGGGCATAGTGATCCAGGTTTGGATTGCAGTAAATCCTGAGAGACTAGTCTCATTTTAGGGCCTAGTGATCCAGGATTAGATTGCGACAAATATTGAGAGATAAGGAGACGAAAAATTACTCAAGGATAGTGATGGATTTCAGATGGCATTCCCAGTTTGGTTTGGTTGTGATCGGAGCACCAATTTTGGTGTGGTCATGGTTTGGTGAGGGTGGAGGTGGTTTAACCTATGGATTCCCTTATTTTTTCTATGAGATCCCACATTCATGCTTGGAATATGGCACGGTAATGAATGGCTGAAAGAGAGATTTGGTTCAGCCATGTCTATGGTGAGGTGGTACGTGGAAGTTCCGAACATGGTCAGATTTTCCTATGACTAATAAAAGCTAAGTTCTCATACTTTTGTACTTGTTCATAGGTGGATTTAATGGTTTTCATATCTCTAATATTTATATGGTTTAATGCTAGTTATAAGCATGGTTATGTGACTGGTTCATGTCATGGTTATTTCATGTATTTACTTGTAATTGTTAAATGGATGGATGCGTGACCTAATTGATGATATAATATTTCAATGTAGAAGGAGGTGATCCTTCTGGTTATGTTTCATAAGTTCTTTCAATCATTGATGCCCTATCTTGTATCCTGGACCTGTAGGTTGCATTGATGCCAAGCGTTTGGCAGAATGTCATTCTTGGTTGGGGATGCTCAGGCCTAGTCCTAAGGTTGAGTTTGATTTATCAACATTGTTATCATGTGTTTGATGGATTTTGAAGGTCGTAGCAAGTTCTAGACAGAGGTAGGGATTTTGGGCTAGAAAAGTGGCTCAAATCTCGGGATCGCTGGCACAGGTCTGCTCAAAAAAGTCCACAATCGTTGACAGAGAGGCCTATGAGAGAAATTTTTATTTGCTGGTCACTGTCTTGCCTATAGCATGAGAGCAACTCTGGGTTAAAAGGCTTAAATCATTAGTGAGACTCAGGAACAGGCTGTTTGAGTGGGTGACTTATCTCCTGAGGGTGTTGTTGCTGATGTGGATGGGTTTGTTTGTTGAGTTTCGTTGATTCCATTTCCCTAAGGTCACTTAGGAGATTGAATCCCTTAGTAACCTCTCTCATCACATGTTTTCCTGACTGGCTAGTTTCTTGGGTGGACCTAGGAGGAAGGGTTGTTAAAAATTGGTATCAAAGCATGCTTCACCCCTCCGACTAGGTGGGTGGTGTCCGTTGGTCATGCATGCATGTTAGTTGCATGTGTGTCTCTTACACTTGTGTTCCATGTGCTTGTTGCATTACATCATGTTGATCATGGATATAGTAAGGTTATCATAAGGAACTTGATGTGATTTTTTGGAATGTAACATTAGAAGTATATGACTGGTTACAAGAATTGATTTCTTATGCTCGACTGCATGTGGTTATGCATATGTGTAGTTTATTAGGCATTAATTATTCATGTTTATAGTTGTATATGGCAATGTGTACAAGGGAATAATGGCTGTTGTCCTGCATGAGGTCATAACATGCATTGTTGATATGGCCTTGCATTGATGACTGGACCATACCTAGAATGATGTTTATGCGATGATGCACTTATTCGATAGATGTCTATATGTTATACATGTATCACGTTGATTTGATGATATTGCATACAAGGTATCCTTCTCGAATTATGATAAGGTACGTTGGTTTATTGTAATTTGGTTTGGCTGACATAGTATGCCTTGCAGGAAAGAGATCAAATGGTTAGCAAGGTGGTAGACTACATAATATCTCCCTATGTATTATACGAGCAGCATGGTGTGGGGAATTCTTTTGATTTGGCAAAAACATTGAGAAGCTTGAGGGAAGAAATAAGTATTTGCAAAGCAAACAATGACAAAATCATGTAGGCACAAGAGAAACAAGCAGAGGTCAATGCAATACTACTTCAAAGTTTGTAAGAATTGTAGCGACAAGGGCCACTTTAGATCAGACATGGGAAAGAGGAAAAAACTAATGGGGCATATGGAAGTAGGTCTCCTAGTAGACACAAGTCTTATGGTGGTCACAGGTCAGATAGATTTGACATGATCAAAGATGGAAGGTTGTTGGACACTCCGAATAGGAGAGGTATTGGACACATGTATTATTCCAGTTCTGGTTTGGAAAGGCATCATGATCGTCATCGTTATCACCCTTATAGGAGGAGTGATAGGGGATACTTACCGGATGAGTTCAAGAAAACGAAGCCACCTACCTTTGATGGAGAGATGAATAAATCACAAGATGCAGAAGTGTGGTTTCTTGGTATGAGGAAATTCTTTAGATTGCATGATTATTCAGAAAACATGAAAGCAAGGATAGCCCTTTTCAGTCTCAAAGGTAAAGCATATATTTGGTGGGAAGATGTGAAGAATGTTAAAGGTATTGATGAAGATGATTTGACTTGGCATGCATTTGAAAGGCTCTTCAAGAAGAAGTACTTGTCAGAGAGGTACTATGATGACAAAGCTAAGGAGTTTTATGAGTTGCAGATGGGTTCCATGACAAATGATGAGTATACTAGCAAGTTTTTAGAGTTGTTGAGATATGTGCCTTACCTCAAGGAGGAGAAGGCCAAGGTTCAGAGATTCATTAGTGGACTATCAGTAGCATACAGAGACCAGATTGAGTTCGATGAGCCTAGATTGTTGGAGGAGGCCATCCGAAAGTTGAAGCATTTTTATGAGTAGTTGAAGCGCAAATTTGAGCTGAAGTGTGACTTGAAAGGAAATGAGAAAGATAAAGTAAAATGGCCATCAAAGAGAGGAAGACCTCAAGATGCAGGTGAGAAATAAAATGTATTTCCTTACAAGATATTCAACACAAATGAGAAGGGACATGGAGAGCATCAGGCTAGAGGCAGTGGTAGAGAACCATTACAACGTTAGATATTTGGTAAGGATCATCATAAGAAGGTTTGTCCACGGTATTAGAGTGGTCGTAGAACCCATATCTACAGTGCTCAGGAGGCACATACAGTGGGAAATGTTGGTCATAACATTCCTTGGATGTATGCAGTTTTGGACAACAGGCAGGCAGATCATTAGGCATCGATCATTGAGATGGATGGTAAGCTTTGTGATCAAGTTTTTTCTATTTTGATTGATCTTGGATCTAACTATAGTTATATTAATCCTGACTTGGTGGATAATTGTGGTTTGAGAAAAGAAGTGCATGCGGAATCTTGGTTGGTAAATATGGCTACATGTACAAAGAAGTGAGTTCACCATTTCGTAAGAGCTTGTGCATTTGAGTTAAATGGTATGCCTACAACAACACATTTGAATGTATATCCATTGGGTTTGTATAGTATGATTTTGGGTATGGATTGGCTATACCTTCACATAACCAAAGTGGATTTCTTTGACAAGGCCATTGAATATGTGGATGATAGTGGGGAAAAGAGAACTTTGCGGGGAAAGAAGAAGCCTACATCAGTGAGGATGGTTACCACTATGTAGGCTAAGCGTAGTTGCATAAAAGGTTGTGTGATGTTTGCAGTACACATGTCTAGTGACAAGGGTAAGGAGGTTGACGATGCAAATGTGTTGAGAAGGTACCCAATTTGTAGTAGTTTTAGGATGTATTACCTGAGGACATTACAGAGTTTCCACCTCATAGGGAGGTAGAATTTTCTATTGAGTTAGTTCCAGGGGCGAATCCAACATCAAAAGCACCTTATAGGATGAGCACATCTGAGTTGGTAGAGTTGAAGTTGCAGTTAAAGGAGATGCTTGATAAGGGATACATCAAACCCAATGTATCACTTAGGGCACACCAATGTTGTTTGTAAAGAAGAAAGATGGTACTCTGAAATTGTGCATTGATTACAGATAGCTGAACAAGGTAACGATCAAGAACATGTACCCTTTTATGAGGATTGATGATTTTTTTTATCAACTAAAGGGAGCAACAATGTTCTCTAAGATCGACCTGAGATTGGGATACCATCAGGTACACATCAAGGAAGAGGATATCTTCAAGACTGCGTTTAGGACCAGGTTTGGGCATTATGAGTTTGTTGTTGTTCCATTTAGTTTGACTAATGATCCAACTAAATTTATGTGTTTGATGAATAGTGTGTTGTGTCCTTACCTGAACAAGTTGTATTATTGTATTCATTGATGACATACTGGTATATTCTAAAAATCAGGAAGAGCATGATGAACATTTAGCAGCAGTGTTGACGTTTCTAAGAGAGCATCAATTGTATGCTAAGCTAAGGAAGTGAAACTTCTTTCACACTGAGATACAATACTTGGGACATGTTATCTCCAAGGAAGGAATTGCAGTAGATCCAGAAAAGATAAGGGCTTGTTGAAAAGTGTGCAACAAGAAATGCTTGTTGAAAATGCAACAAGATGATGGATCTTAGTGGAAAGGATTCACCTTCACTAAGTGGGCTCGCAGGGTATTTTCGCGCAAAGTCTATTTTTAGACATATGGATCATGGTCTATGAGTTGCAGGATGTTGTTTATGGATGATTGGTCATGTTGAGAAAAATGATGCACTTCTATTTTTGGATCACAACAGGAGTGATCAGAGTCTATTTTTAGACTACTAGTCAAAATTAGAAAAGTCAAATATTATTGTCTCATAATAATATTTAGACTATAAAATTTATCTTATCCTCTTGGAGCACTTCAGTTTGAGCTACAGATGTGGCACATGCAGCTGTCAGAAGGAAATACGCTTTCTTTGTGGGTCAGTTGAGCTATTGCATGCAAGACATCAGTTAGAACTCATGTGGTTGAGTTCTGTGGAGTTGAATTTGGAGTTGATGGAGTTGTGTTCAGTTTGACTTTGTTAAACTAGTTGTAATTAGTCTAACTGCAAATAGACTAGTGATGAGTGATGTGAATTAATTGATTAAATTATTCACTAATTATTAACTCATAATGCAACTAAAGAATACATCAGTTAACTTAGTGCATGTACAGTTCAGTGGAGACAAGTGTTAGAGGTTGAGATTGCTATCAGTTGTGACTATAGTTGTGCATGAGATCTTGCACAATCAAAGGATTGAGTATGCCCATGAGAATTGCATATGCCCAGTGATATATCCTTTGCTCATGTGATTTCCAGTGTGAGTGATTCTCCAAGGTAAATAGAACTTGGAACGAGTTTGGATTCATTCATTCTCTTGCAGGATTGTGCAGTGGAGGCAGGCAAAGCAGCGGGGGAGATTTGGAGATCAGATTTGAGTTGTATTGTGTGTAATAGGTGGAGATAGTGTTGCATACTTGTGAGGAGTATTGTACTATGTAATGTTACATGTTCTCAATCATTAATATATAGATAGTGTGGGGTTTTCAGCTGTAAGCTTTCCCCAGGTTACATACTGTGTTAATGTGTGCATGTTATTGATGTTTCATTGTTTTTTATGATGCTAAATTGATGATCAACGTAGAGGAGATTATGTATTGTGAATGTATTCCGCAATAGTGTATAATCAGGATAATCTCTGTTGAATATGTGTTTATTATTCAAATTTTCTACAGGGCTATACTAGAATGGGCAGCTCCTAAGAATGCAGATAAGGTGAGATCATTTATGGGATTGGCAGGTTACTACAGGAGGTTCATAAGGAACTTCTCATGCATTTCATATCCTATCACATCATTGCAGAGGAAAGGCAAGAAGTTTGAATGGACAGGGGGATGTGAAGCTAGTTTTGAGCAGCTTAAGTAGTTATTGACACATGCACAAGTGCTAAATATTACGGATTCAGACAAGGAGTTTATAGTGTGTACAAATGCTTGCAAGAGAGGACTTGGTGGAGTTATCATGCAAGAAGGAAAGGTAGTGTGCTATGAGTCACTAAAACCAAATGAGCACGAGTAGAATTACCCAACACATGATCTTGAGTTGGCAACGATCATACATTTATTGAAGATGCGGAGACATTACCTTCTTAGCAGGAGATTTATACTGATGAGCGATCATAGTGGGTTGAGGTATTTGTTTGACCAGCCAAATCTAAATGCTAGGAAAGCTAGATGGTTGGCTACCCTTAGTGAGTTCGAATTTGAGATCAGATACATCAAAGGGAAGGAGAACCGGGTTGCAGATGCTCTTAGCAGGAAGGTATAGGTAAATCATATAGTAGTTATGAGTTCTTATGGGATAGGATAGGATCTTGAAGGTAGGACAACGAGACGAAAAATACATTGAGATCATGCACATATTACAACAGACTACAGGTACAAGTCAAGGTATAGGTAAATGTGATCAGGATGTAGACTATCGTCTCATGGCAGATGGCTTGGTGAGGTTTTGAGACAAGATCTATGTGTCAAATTGGAGTGAGCTCAAGAAGTTTATTTTGAGGGAGTTTCACGTCAAGCCATACTCGGGTCATCTAGGATATAAGAAGATGTTGACAGTGTTAGCGCTTGAAATTTCACCTCAGGCTGAGAAAGGCAAACCTCAAGGAAACATCAAACCATTCAGCCTCGTAGCTAGCCCTACGGGGCAGGAGAAGGCTCTCTCCGGTCAATCTCAGTAGATCTGCAATGGGATGAGATGACCAACTAGGTAACACTGATATTAGGCTAGTAAACTGATTAGAAAGATTGATTTGGGGTTTTTTGGGTTTTTGGTGGCAAATTGAGGAATTGCAATCTTGGGTGCGGGGATTGGACACAGTTTCTGCAGGGGGTTCCTTGGGGCAAGGTAGGAAACAGCGTTGATGCCTTTAACTGAAATGAATGGTCAGGAATGAAAGATGAGGAGCTAAAGAGAGCAAACAATCACTTTGAATTCTCTTTAGACAGAAGAAAACTTTGAAATTAAACAAATTTAAAAGCAGAGCATGGCTAGCATGAATTCATACTTTAACACTTCATTTGTTTAATGTGCAGCAATAAAGAAAGGAAATGAATCACATAACAAAGCTTACAAGAACATTGAGAAAACACACCATCAACACATGAGTCCATAAGAATCCCAAAGATGACTGCAAAACCCTGGTCTTCCTTAGCCAAAAATTGCAGAGATACAGTGAAAATATACAATGATAGCTTCTCCCTCAAGAGTCCAACCATGAAAATGAGCAAGAAAGTACATAATATAGATGATCTAACCTCTTTCCCTGCCTCCATGGGTCGAGCTCACTATCCTAGGAGCTGTTTCAACAACTTCTAAACTAGACACTAGAAAATAGGCAGTCAAAACAACTTGCCTCTATAAACTTGGAAACCAGTTCATACAATCAATTTTTACCTTTTACATGAATGAATCTTCTAGAAGTGTTAAACAAGAGTAAAAGTGTCTTAGAGTTACCAAAATTACATCAAAGATAATCATCTTCAACCCAAAAAAGTCAAACCAAGTCAAACTGTGCTTTTCCGAGCTGTACAGTGAAATCTGGCAAAGTCTGCTCAACGGGTCGCGCCCCCCTGCTCAACGGGTCGCGCCCCTTTGGAGCTCTGTTTGGGGCACTTGCAGGTGTCAGAATTGGGTGCAGGATAGCTCGTTGGAAAGGTCTGTGAGTCTACTTTCCAACCCAACTGGAATTTTTGAATTTGGAGGTCATTTGCCCAGTCAAAACTCAATTCTCCCAAGACTGCTTTCTGCAACTCAAAAAAGGGGCAGAAAGTCAAATTTTGCATGTATTTTGACCTTCTGGAGACCCAAAACCCCATAAAAACTCAAGTCCATCCATAGGCACATGTAACTTTGCATAAAAAATCTAGAAATGCTGAGTTTTTGCAAAAATGAACTGTCATGACAAAGGGTCTCACCGGGGGTGAGACCCGTTGAGGAGCCAAAACCTGTAAATTTCCAAAAAATGCCAAAATTACCCTAAATTCTCAAATTTTTTTTTTGGGGATTTGTGCTGTGGCTGAGCTAGTGAGTGCCATGATCTTTGAGGGATGCCTCAGCCAAGATACGGAGTGGATTGGTCTTCTTCCTCCGCCTAAGAGCCTCGGACAACCTCCTTTGCAACATTTTCATTTTGGCCTTGCATACATGCATCCTTGCCCAATAGTGATTCTTCATGTTTCTCAGTAGCTTTTTCTCTTGGTTGGCCTTAGCCAACAGCCTCTCCAAGTGGGCATTTTCCTGAATGAGCATAGACTCTCGGTCAGCAGGCAATGGCTCACCAGGTCTTCTACGGTTCAAGACTTGGTCGCTACGAATCCTCCATAGCTCATCAAGTGCTTTCTCCTCCTCCAATTGTTTGTTCCGCTGCTCCAGGTAAGTGATAGTCCATTGGGCACCCTCAAGTCTCCTCTGCAAAACATCATTTTCAGCCCTGAGATGCTGAATGATCTCCTTCGCCTCTTGGCTAGGAGAACTGGCCTCAAGATCAATCACCAGACCCTCATGAATCATGGGCTCTTTGCACCTCTGTAGTACCTATGCTGGTGAAGAAAGCGAGGCCCCTTCCACCTGATGTGGAGATAACACTCGCTGAGCTGAAGATGAAGGTGAGACCCCTTCCACCTGCTGTGGAGATAGTACTCGCCTAGCTGCTGCAAATAAGGCCCTCGGGCCTTTCTGATATGTGACCTGAGGTGAAGAAACAACATGTCTAGTGACCGGAATATCAGGATGCTGAGACGGTCCACCCTCCTCATGAATGACCTCGGGATGTGGCTGGGGTGGTGCTGTGAAAAATTCACGGGAGATGAACTCCTCCCATGAGATGCCCTGCTGAGTCAACTGATGTGAGACTATGAGCTGAATCAAACCATATTGACATAAGCTCCTGTACTGCTGGGCCGGGGTCTTCTTCTGCAACATGGGCACCATCCTCTGAATGTTATGAAAGAAGAAGACCGGGATGTTCATCATCCTCACTCGGGTGAAATGCATCAAAAGGCGAATGTGATATGAGTACACCTGTGAAAATCTGCCCTCACAGGTAAAATAATGCATAATAAGCCTCATGATGGGAGCATACTCGCTCCAGAGAAATCTGAATGGAAAAACACCCGCCAAATGTCTCACGAATGGTGGCCGGACATAGGGCTCAAAGTGAACAAAATCTAGCAACCTGCGCTTAGGCCACACCTCACCCACATTCGGTATCCCTGTAGCCTGTGAGATCACCTCGGGTGTCAATGTAAAGTTCACCCCTGCCAGAGTGACATGTCCATCATGGAGGTGTAAAACAAACAAGCGGGCCAACTCTCTATGGTGCTAAATCCGAGAAATCCTCTCACAGAACTCATAACAAGACATGTACCGAAAACAAGTGACTGCCATAGGACAGGCCTGTAATTCTGCCAAAGAGGTGGGCTCCTCTCACTTATGATGTCCACCCTTACCACCCTTACGAGGCCTCCTCTGTACCTCAGCCTCTGTAGATGATGAATGGTCATCACTTTGCTCATAAGTTTCAGTTTCTGACATGGTTTAGGAGCAAAGTGGACAAACTGAACTGCTGTCTCTGCCTGCAAAAAGTGCTGAACTCTATGCTGTTTCAAGGGGAAAAAGACATGAGGGAAATGTTAGGGGAGGGATCTTTTAACAAGGAATGGGAATATATAAATATTACAGGGAATTTTTAAGGGAAATTTTGCAAATCATTATGCATATAGGAACACATATTTGTAATTGGGAAATCATTTGCAAAGATCATTACATATGGGAAAAAACATGTATGAAAGTGAACATGGGAATATGCATACATGTATTAATAGGGGAAATAGGGAAACCATACACAAAACCTGCTGATATATTCATCAACATTTTCTTTTGTTTTCACAAGAATTTTTCCTTTGTTTACACATGTATATGGTAGAGGGAAATTAGGGTTTTGTATGCTTTGGGAAAGGGGTAGGGTTTACATTTTTAGTCATTAGGGATGGGGAAAGATTTGCATTTCATTTGTAAAATAATATGGGAAAGGAGATGAACATATAAGGGTGAGTGAAAGGGAAAGGAGGGAAACAAACCAAAGGGAAAAATAACTTGAAACAACATAAACCCTAGCACAGTTTGCTCATTAACATTGCAGCCATATAATGTCTTTTCACTTGCATGATTTGATCATTCAAACATTTTCAAGACATCCACCATTCATAACCAACAAGATTTTTTAAGATTAGACCACCTACCTCGAACAAATTTGTGGCTTGGAGAAAGATTGGGTAATTTTGTTTGAAGTTTGCAGCAAAACAGTTCAACGGGTCGCGCAGGCCGCCCAACAGGTCGCGCCCCTCCCAAGGGGTCGCGCACGTTGCTTTTCTGAACTGCGGAAGAGCTCTCAACGGGTCGCGCACCTGGTTCGATGGGTCGCGCCCCTCTCTGCTGCCTGAAATTGCTCCTCTTTCACTCCTTTCTCTCAATCACTCTCTCTATCTCTCTTGCAAGCGTTAGAATGCACAATGAGAGTGAAAGGAGGGAATTTGGGCTTTTATAAGTCTCATTTGAAAAAATTTCATTTACAAACCCACTTTCTAATGTTTTTTCTTTTGACACTTTATAACACTGATTTTTGGTTTCCTTTATCCTGAATTTGACTCATTGAGTGCTTTGACTTGATTCTTTTTGCAGGTAGATCATCTGAGGGACTTTGGCAAGGGGACCAGGGTTACTGCTGCCCTTTTGAAGACTTTTTGGAATTTCATTCTTTTTACAAAAATTTAACATGACCTTGGCTTTAAAAACAGAGTTTTTAAATCCAAGGTTAAAAACGAACTGTACATGATGAAAATATCAAAGAAACATGTTTACAAACCTCCCTCTGGCTTGCTGGGCACTCAAGGACTTTCAAAGACATGACCTTGCAGAGATAAATGACCAAAACCCTAGACCTAGGACCTTTGACCTCAAGACAAAATAAGACAAGCTTGAAAGAGCTTAATGACTGATATGACCTAATCCAGCAAAGCCAAGAGGGGTATAAATAGACCAGCTCCTCCATCAGGGTTATGGCATGCCTAACGGGATGCAAAATTTGACACTGATGAGACACCTACCTATGCATGCAAAGAGCTTTGATCACTGATGGAGGGCTTCAAGACCGACACTAACAGACAACGATAAAGAAGTTTTACTATTGGCTGAATATGAAGAATGAAGTGGTAGATTTCGTGGCTAGATGTTTAGATTGTCAGTAGGTAAAGAATTAATGCAAGCATCCAGGTGGTTTACTACAACTTATTTCGATTCTGGAATGGAAATGGGAGGTCATTTCCATGGATTTCATTATAGGTATTCTGAGGACAGTGAAGCAACATGATTCTATTATGGTCATGGTTGACAGGTTGAGAAAGGTAGCTCACTTCATTCCAATGATGACTACATATTCAGCCAGTGAGGTAGCACATGTTTTCATCAGAGAGATAGTGAGACTGTATGGTATTCCAAAGAAGATTGTGTGAGACAAAAATGCAAAGTTCACTTCCAAGTTTTGTAAGGAGCTATTTGCAGGCTTGGGTACAAAGTTGACCATCAGTACAACTTATTATCCACAGATAGATGATCAGACAAAGAGGGTCAACAAGATTTTGGATGATATGATGAGGATGTACGTGATGCACCAATAGAGGAAATGGGAGGATTATCTTACTTTGGTTGAGTTCGCATACAATAATGGTTATCAGGATTCATTGAGGATAAGTCCTTTCAAGGCATTGTATGGGTGGAGTTGTAATACTCCCATAAGCTAGAGTGATCTAGTGAATAGGGTGCTTATTGGACTAGATATGTTGGTAGACATGGAGCAGGAAATGCAGGTTATAAAGAGGAATCTAAAGGTAGTGCATGATAGATAGAATATTTATGCGGATCAGCACATGGTATTCAAGGAGTTTCAGGTTTGGGAGCATGTGTATTTGCGTGTCAAGCCCAATAAAATCTCTTTGAGGATTGGTTCCTGTGCCGATTTCGAACCACGGTATTGCGGGCCTTTTGAGAACCTTGAGAGGATTGGATCAGTGGCATATCGAATTGCACTGCCTCCAACAATGAAAACCCATGATGTTTTCCATATTTCATTGCTTAAGAAGTATATCAAGGATGTTGACCGTGTTATTGATGGTCTGTATTTCAAGTGGAGCAATAAGGAGAGTTACAGCTAGAGCCTCAGTGCATACTGCAACAGAAATATATCATGCTCAGGAACATATCCATAGAGTAATTTCAAGTGCAGTGGAAGCAATTTGGGTCTGAAGAAGCTACATGGGAGATGGCAGATCAGATGTGGGTCCTATATCCTTCATTGTTTGCCAGTTGAGGCAAAGCAGTTTTGGTTTGATGTTTAGTATATGTTTTGCTGATGTTTTGGTATATGTATGCATATGTATATGGATGTAATACTGCCATGAGGTAAGTTATAAAGCTCCAATAAGTAGTATGGGTGTCATATTATTATGGTGTTATAATTTCATGTTGTCACATGATGTTTTTTTTTGAATAGGTCTTTCATTGTAAATACTACAACGAGCTAAGTTATAAAGATCCATAGCCAGTATATTTGTTTTTCAATGGTTTTGCTGAGGTCATGGTGTGGTTTAACACTGAGGACATTGTTCCCCAAGGGGGATGGTACTGTAACGACCCTAGTGAAAAGTTCATGTAATAAAAGTTAATAAAGGAAAAATAAGACGACAGTTAAGGGACACTTATTCCAAGTTGAATGTTGGGCAAAGATACCCTAGTGGGAATCACTGGATGTGTGTTTTAGCTAAGGAAAAATTGGCAAAGGCTAAGGGAAAGGCCTTAAAAGGAAAAAAACACATTTTTTCACACATTTATTTATGAAAATAAAGAAATTAAGAGAAAAGTAAGGTGAAAGGTCACAAGCTGCATGTGAGGAGAAAAATGAAGGAAATAGAGGCCTCATTCATAAAAAGGCTTATGAGGATCAATTCATGGCTTTTCCAAGTTCAAGTTTGGAACTCTCATTATTCTCTCTCTCTCTCACTCTCTTGGTCACTTAGAGTTTTCTTGGAGCACCCTAACCTTGGATCAAGGAAGGAAAAGAAAGAAAACATAAAGGAAGGCAAGCAAGGGTCAAGGAAAGGAAAGCAAGATCAAGCAGATTCAGTAGGAATATTTGTAGGTCACCTTTTGCATGTGTGATTTCCTAGTTGGTTTGGACATGCATGTCTTTTCATGTTGGTGTATGGTTCTCTTATTGTCGGTGGCATGGTTTTGTTTGGTTATGATAACGGTTTTTAGCCTAGCCTTCCCTTTTTCTGGATGCCATGGTGTTGGGATGTTTATTTCAGTTTTGAGCTTTGGCTTACCGATGGATTTCAGAATCCAGGGCGAAGGCGGTCTCAAGATTCATTCCCAAAGGCCTAGGAATCCCTTGAACGGTTTTGGTGGGATACACGGTAAAACCTGAGGGAGAAGTCTCGGTTTAGGGCCTATTGATCTGTGTTTGGATTGCGGTAAAGCTTGAGAGAATGGTCTAGGTTTAGGGCCTAGTGATCTAGGATTGGATTATAGTAAAGATTGAGAGACAAGGAGATCGAAAATTCCTCAAGGACAATGATGGATTCTGGATGGAATTCCAAGTTCGTTTCGGTTGTGATTGGAGCACCGGTTTTGGTGTGATCACGATTTGGTGAGGGTGGAGGTGGTTTAACCTCTGGATTCCCTTGGTTGTTCTTAGATTGGTTGTTCTATGAGATCCCACATTCATGCTTGGAATATGGCACGAGGTTGACTGGCTAAAAGAGAGATTTGGTTCATCCATTTCTATGGTCGGGTGGTACGTGGAAGTCCCAAACCTGGTCATATTTGCCTATGACTAATAAAATCTAAGTTATCTTAATTTTGTACTTGTTCATATGTGGATTTAATGGTTGTCATATCTCTGATATTTATATGGTTTAATACTAGTTATAAGCATGCTTATGTGATTGGTTCATGTCATGGTTATTTCATGTATTTAGTTGTAATTGTTAAATGGATGGATGCAAGACCTAATTGATGATATAATAGTTCCATGGAGAAGGAGGTGATTCTTCTAGTTATGTTTCATAAGTTCTTTCAGTCATTTATGCGCTATCTTGTATCCTAGACCTGTAGGTTACATTGATGTCAAATGTTTGACAGAATGTCAATCCCGGTTGGGGATGCTCATGCCAATTCCTGAGCTTGATTTTGATTTATCAGAATTGTTATCATGTCTTTGATGGATTTTGAATGTTGTATCAAGTTTTGGGCAGAGGTCGAGATTCTCGGCTAGAAAGGTGACTCAAATCTCGGGGTCACTGGCACAAGTCTACTGAGCAAAGTCCACATTCATTGGCACAGAGGCCTATGAGAGCGACTTTGAGTTGATCGTCATTGTCTTACCTCTATAATGAGAGGGACTCTGGGTTAAAAGGATTAAATCATCAGTGGGACTCAAGGACATGCTATTTGAGTGTTTGACCTGTATCGTGAGGGTGTTGTTGTTGATGTGGATGGGCTTGTTTGATGAGTTTCGTCGATTCCATTTCCTTAAGGTCACCTAGGAGATTGAATCCCTTAGTAACCTCTCTCATCACATGTTTTCCCAACTGGATCATTTCTTAGGTGGACCTGGGAGGAGGGGGTGTTACACTTTCCAACCCTACTTAAACTCAGTCTTATGCTTCGATTTCTCATAACAGTGTTTCAAATTTACATGACTTCCTCCAACAATCGAGGCTCATCATACTCAATTTGATCCTTAAATTCTAATGGAAATCCATTGATAAATCTCTAAAATTTTGTCTTCTCATCCTTAAGATACGACACATACCTCAACAACTCCAGGAACTTATTTGTGTACTCCTCATCTATCATAGATCCCATCTTTAGCTCATAGAACTCCTTGGCCTTTCCATCGGAACACCTCTCTAACAAGTATTTCTTCTTAAATAGTCTCTTGAATTCATGCCAACTCAACTCCTTTATCCTGATGTTCCTGACACACTTCACATCTTTCCACCGGATGTCTACTTTCCATTTGAGACCAAAAATAGCTATCCTAGCCTTCATGTTCTCTGTGTAATCATGAAGCTCAAATAACTTCTTCATTCCAAGCAACTATGCCTTTGCATCTTCCAATTTCTTTAGCTCTCCATTAAATGTAGGTAGCTTGGATTTCTTAAAATTATCTGTAAAATATCCCCTCTCACTCCTCCTATAAGTATGATAGCGATGATGACTGTGATACTTGCTTGAACTAGAAATAGAGTAGAACCCATAGCCACCACCTCTCCTATCAGGTGTATCCAAGGACTTGCCATCTCTAACTATGTCATCTTTGTATGACCTATTCCCACCATGCATCCTACTACCATATGCCCCATCAGTCCTGTCCTCCTGTCCATAACTAATCCATGGTTGTCCATGTCTTTGCAAGTTTGAAAAAATCTGAAGGATAACTATATTGAACTTTACTTGTTTTTCGTATTCCCTCGTGAGCCTTTCCTGTGACAGAATGATTCTGTAATTATCTGCCTTGCAACTCATAATTTCTTCCTTTAGACTTCTCAATCTATTTGCTATGTTAAGAGAGTACTCATCTTTGTGCTGCTCATTTGATCTCTAAGGATAGTATCATGAACTGTAATCCACCATTTGGCTGGTCATATTTGATCTTCTTTTTCTTGCAAACATACTATGTCAGATAACCAAATATAAACATAATCAACGTACCTTAATGAAGTTCACAAGAGGCTATCTCATTTGCAAAATCAGTCCATATTAGCACGATACATGTATATACATAATCATATCAATATACTGACATCATGCATGATAATACTAACTAAATACAGTCAGACCTCTTGCATGACAACCATAACCATGATAATGCATGCATAACAACCATATAAATACTTACATGCATGCATGACAAACATATTCTTCCCATTTAGTGAAAGTATTTGAACCATGCTCTGATACCAACCTGTAACACCATCTCCCACATTTACCCACTTTAACTAGCCTATCGGGGTAAACATGAGATGATGTCTACTATGACATGACCCAACCTCCTAAGTATAGTTAAGGAAGTGGATTCGACAAATTGCAACTTTACTAACATTCCTCAAGAGCTCCATGACACCTAGGAGGTAGACAACAACTCCAACTACCCAAACCCTGAGCTAACTACCTTTTTAGTGACCGAGGCCCACAACCGCATGCATCATAAGGCCTCCATGTGGTTATAGGCCTCCAAATTCATGTATAAGCATACTAGGGTATGGTTATGACCCAAAAATCCTAGTTTAGAGGGTGCAATCCCGAATTCCAAGCCATCATTTTAGGCTAGCCTCCAGAACACTACCTAGAACTCAAAGAAACTTTCCAAAATGATAATTTGCATCAAGACAAAGCCATTAATACAAAAATTGATCAAGAAATTAATCTAACTAGGTCTAACCATGACAATGATTTTTTCAAACACATGAAGAACATGTAATCTATAGGTCATTAATGCATATCTGAACATAGGGATCCAAAACTTATCTGAGAATCACCAAGAAGGTCTAATTCCCTCTCATTATAGCTACAATAACATTTGTTATCTCATGCATTCATTAACCATTCATCAACTAATCAAACATATCAAGAGACATAACTAGAACCTATTATGGAACCATGCTTATAACCAACATATAACCAAAATAATAACCATGATAGAACAACCATGAAAGCCACATAATAACAAGCACAAATGCTCATAAAATACATTAGGAAAAGAGCTCTTATTAACATATTAAAAATCCAACCAAGTCAGGGACTTCCATGTCCCACCTGACCATAGATTGGGTTGAACCAAATATTTCTTTCAGCCAATCACCCCCATTCCATATTCCAAGCATGAGTGTGGGACTCAAGACATAAACAACCGAAAATTCTTGAATATTAAACCACCTCCACTCTCATGCTCCCACTATCTCACCAAAACCAGTCAAGAGATAACATAAGAAATCGATACATTAACAACCAGGGCTTCCCAAAGATTAAACCACCTCCACCCTCAGGCTAGTGCCTAAAACAAGCTTGGATGCCTCAGAATTTATTCACTATTACCTTGATGAATTTTATTTCCTCCGCCCACCTGTTGAGGGCTTCCCGAAGATTAAACCACCTCCACCCCCAATTGTAACACCCTCCTCCCACATATACCCAAGTAACTTGCCAACCGGGGTAAACACGCAACGAGAGGCTACTATGATTAGATTTGACCTCCTATGTGACCTTAAGGAAGTGGAATCTATGGAAACATAACACACAAACATTCAACATAAGCTTCAGGACCCTCAAGGACCAATCCAACATTTCAGAGAACTTGCCCTTAGGTCCTACTGAAGTTTTGACCAACTTAAGACTAGTCGCTCTCATGCTATATGCATGACAGCGTCCAGAAACCAAAAGTTGCTCTCACAAGCTTGCCTACCAACGTCCAAAGACCCAATTTACCAGTGTTATGCCAATGTCCATAGGATTTGAGCCACTTTTTCAGGCCCAGAGCCCAGGTCACTACTTAGTATGAAATGATAACTTAAGAGCAATAAAAGAATAGGGAAATAATGATGCAAAATAAATAAGTTAAGCAGGACCTTAATCAAATTGCTACTAGCCATGACAAGCATTTCATCAAACATGTCGCAAGAATGTAATCTGCAGGTCTAACCAAAAAAATTAAACATATGGATCTTGTGCTTATTTGAGAATCGCTAAGAACCATTGTTCCCTCTTGTCATGTGTTGCATTACCATCTATTAGGCTATAGATACATTATCCATTCATTTACAAGTAAAAACATGTTGAGAGATATACATAGTTGCTATCATAAAACACACATATAACCAAAATAATAACAACATAAATACTCATGAAAGTATTGCCTTATAGACCACATATAATCCATCAAAATTCTCATATAAATAGAAGGACAAATAACCTTTCATTAATGATGCAAGAACCAAATCCGAGATGGGACTTCCACATTCCACCTGACGATAGCATGGCTGAACCAAATCTCTCTTCAGCCATTCACCTTAGTGCCATATTCCAAGCATGAATATGGGACTCAAACCAAAAGAACCAGCTAGGGCATACCAAGGCTAAACCACCTCACCCTCATCAATAGAAACCAAGCTTTACCATAATCCATCCCGGATCACTAGGCCAACACAATGAACACATCATAACAGGATTTAATATGATCTCTACCCGATGACTAGGCCAAACAAGCATGGATGCCACTAGATTTCTCCACATACACGGTGATGAATTTTCCTGCCTCCTAATCTCTCAGGCTTTACTGCAATCCAAACCTAGATCACTAGGCCCTAAACTAAGACCCACTATCCAGTATTTACCACATATCCCAACCTGATATTACTAATCCCAATGGAGAGAAAACCACCTCTTGGCTTTACCGTATATCCCACCATTCACCGGAAAGGATGCCTAGGCCATCCGAGGCAACACAAAATCTAGCTTTTACCACAACCCATAGTTCGGTTCAAGGGTTATTAGGCCATGTGTTCTATCATTTCAGAGATCCACCTCACTCAAATTTGAATCCATCTGGCAATCTAACTCAACCAAAACATGAGAATCCCACTCAAACCATGGCTATCTGGAAATGGCAAGGCTAGGATGAAAACACTATTACACCTAGCAAAACCCATGCAACAACAACAAAATAACCACATGCAATACCATGCATGCCAAATATAGCAAGGGAAATACAAATGAAAATCGATACCTGCAATGAATCCTATTCGCTGCTTAATCATGCCTTTCCCTGCTTGATCGTTTCTTCCTCTTGCCTTCTTTTCCTTTATTGATCTAATGCCAAAGTGCTCCAAGAAAACTCTAAGTGTCCAAGAGTGAGAGAGAGAGAGAGAATAATGAGAGAGCTCCAAAACTGAACTGACAAAAGGTTACCAACTGATCCTGAGAAGCCTTTTTATGAATGATGCTTCTATTTTCTTCATTTTCCATTATTTTCCTTCAATTTCCTCCTCACATGCAAACTGTGACCTTTCATCTCCCTTTTCTCCTAATTTCCATTTTTTTCATAAATAAATGTGCCAAAAATTCCATTTTTCATTTCCAAAGCCTTAGCCATTGCCTTTACCAATTTCCTTATCCATAAACAACCAAATGAACACCCCGTAGGATGTATTGCCCAACATTCAGCTTGGAATAAGTGTCCCATCAACCGTGGTTATTATTTTTTCCTTTACTAAGTTTTATTGCATGGAATTTTCACCAGGGCTGTTAAAAAACCCTCCCCCTTGGGGAACATCATCCTCGGTGTTAAACCACACCAAGACCTTAGCAAAATCGCTAAAAGAAAACATACTTCCCATGGAGCTTTATAACATAACTCGATGCATTATTTACAATGATCACCATGTTGTAAAGAAAACCAACATAACAACATAATAACAAGATATCATAATGACATGGCACCCATACCGCTTATTAGAGATTTATAAATTATCTCATGAAGGTATTTACATCCATATACATATGCACATATACCAAAATAGCCAAAACACATACCGAAGCATATACCAAAACACAATACCAAAACTGCTTTGCTTAAACTGACAAACAAGGAAGGATACATAGCCCGCATTTGATCCACCATCTCCCATGTATCTTCATCGCCCCAAAGTGCTTCCATTGCACTTTAACTTGCTCGATTACTCGATTCTAGAGCATGAGCACCTTTTTTTACAATATACACTGAGGCTTCAACTGGAATTCTCCATCTAGTTCCACCTGTAATATAGACCAGTCAATCACATGATCAACATATTTAACATACTTCTTAAGAAATGATACATGAAAAAAATCATGGACTTTCACTGTCAGAGGGAGTGCAAGTTGATAGGCTACTCACCCAATCCTATCCATGATACTGAAGGGACCACAAAACCGTGGTGCCAGCTTGGCACATGATCCAATCCGCAAGGAGCTCTTCTTCAGTTTGATGTGCAAGTACACCTGTTCCCCAACCTAGAACTCCTTGAAAAACATGTTCCTATCTTCATATCTCTTCTTCCTATCCTATGATGCCTTTATATATTTCTTGATCACCTACATTTCCTGTTCCATGTCTACCAACATGTCTAGTCCAATCAATACCCTGTTAACTAGATCACTCCAACTGATAGGAGTATTGCAACTCCACCCATACAATACCTCAAAAGGACTCATCCTCAATGAATCCTGATAACCATTGTTTTATTCAAACTTAACCAAGGGAAGATACTCCTCCCACTTCCACTGCTAATGCATCACATCCATCCTCAACTTGTCCTCCAATATCTTGTTGACACTCTTTGTCTGTCCATTTTCCTGCGGAGTTGTACTGAAGGCCAACTCTGTGCCCAAACCAGCAAATAACGCCTTCCAAAACTTGGAAGTGAACTTTGCATCCCTGTCTGACACAATATTCTTTGGAACACCATGCAATCTAACCACATCTCGGATGAATACCTATGCTACATCACTAGCTGAGAATGTAGACTTCACTAGAATGAAGTGTGCAAAATTTATCAACCTGCCCACAACAAGCATCATGGAATCATGTTGTCTCATTGTCCTCAACAACCCTGTGATGAATTCCATGGAAATGACCTCCAATTTCCACTCCAGAATGGCGATTGGCTATAGCATTCCACTTGGGTGTTTACACTCTTCCTTCACACGCTGAAAATCAAAACACCTAGCCACAAACTCTACTACATCCCTTTTCAGATTTGACCAATAGTAAAATATCTTCCCTGCTATTAGTGTCTTCTGATAACCTGGGTGACCTGAATAAGGTTTCACATGAAAATCTCTCAACATCACCTTCTTGAGTTCACTATTATCCAAAACATATATCCTGTCTCAGAATTTGACCAATCCATCTGCTGTAAGGAACTAATGCACATCCTGTATACCTACACCTGCATATGTACTTGTACATGTACCATCACCTATACTTGTACCAATAATAACACCTGTACCTGTGTTATGATGAAACTTGTGCGAAATCTCCATATATATGACATCTTGCTGACCTTCCTACAAGATCCTATCCTGTAAATCTGTCCCATAGGAGCTCATAGCTACCAATTGGTTACCTGTACCCACCTGCTGAGAGAATCTGCCACCCTGTTCTCTTTACCTTTGATGTACCTAATATCGAAATCAAACTCACTAATCATGACCAAACATCTAGCCTTCCTGACATTTAGATTTGACTGGCCAAACAAATACCTCAACCCAATATGATCACTCAACAGTACAAGCCTCCTGCCAAGAAGATAATGCCTCCACATCCTCAATGCATGTATAATCGCTGCCAACTCAAGATTATGCATGGGGTAGTTCTATTCATGCTCATTCAATTTCCGTGACTCATAGCATACCACTTGTCCATCCTGCATAAGGACTCCATCAAGTCCTCTCTTGCAAGCATTTGTACATACTAAAAACTCCTTGTTCGGATCTGCAATCTGTAGCACTGGTGCATGTGTCAACAACTACTTAAGCTGCTAAAAACTAGCCTCACACTCGTCTATCCATTTGAACTTCTTACCTTTCCTCTGCAATGATGTGATAGGATAAGAAATCTATGAGAAGTTCTTGATGAACCTCCTATAATAGCCTGCCAAACCCATGAAATATCTCACCTCATCCACATTCTTAGGAGCTACCCATTCCATGATGGATCTTATATTTTTTTCATCTACTGCAATGCATTCCTTGGAGACAACATGCCTCAAGTAGTGTACATCATACTGAAAGAAACTGCACTTGTTGAGTTTAACATACAATTGATGCCCTCTCAACAACCTTAACACTGCTGTCAAATGCTCGGCATGCTCTTCCTCATTTTTAGAATATACCAATATATCATCATTGAACACAATAACAAACTTATCCAAATATGGATGCAACGCACTATTCATCAAGCACATAAATGTAGCTAGAGCATTAGTTAATCCAAATGGAACTACAAAAAACTCATAATGCCCATACGTGGTCCTAAATGTGGTCTTGTAAATTTCATCTTCTTTCATGCGTACTTGATGATATTCAGATCTTAGATCAATCTTCGAGAACAATGTTGCTCCCTTCAGCTGATCGAACAAGTCATCAATCCTTGGTAAAGGGTACCTGTTCTTGATAGTCACTTTATTCAACTTCCTATAGTCAATGCATAATATGAGAGTACCATCTTTCTTCTTCAGAAACAATACTGGTGCGCCCCAAGGTGAGACACTCGACCTAATGTATCCCTTGTCGAAAATTTCCTTCAATTTCAACTTTAACTCAACCAACTCAGGTTTGCTCATCCTGTAAGGTGATTTTGATGTTGTAGCTACCCATGGCACTAACTCAATAGAAACTTCTACCTCCCTATGCAGTGAAAACTCTATAATGTCATCAGGAAATACATCCTGAAACTACTGCAAAACTGGATACCTGCTCAACACATCTGCATCCTCAACCTCCTTACCCCTATCACTAGAAATGTGTACTACAAATAACATACACCGTTTCTTGCAACTATGCTTTGCTTGCTTAACTGTCACCATCCTAACTGATGTGGCTTTATTCTTACCCTGCAAGACTCTTGGTTCCCCATTGTCATCAACACACTCAATGGATTTATCATAACAGTCTACCGTGGTTCTATGTAGATACAACCAATCCATGCCCAAAAACATAATGTATGATCCCAACGGTAATACATTTAGATGTGTTGCGGTAGGCATACCATTTAAGTCAAAGGTGCAAGATCTTACCAATGATGTATCCACTTCTTTATACCTGTAGCCAACTACACTAACCAAGATTCTACATGCAATTCCTTACTAAAACCACACTTATCCACCAAGTCAGGAATAACATAGCTATAATTAGATCCAGGGTCAATCAAAATAGAAATAACTCGATCACAAAGCTTACCGTCCATCTCAATGATAGATGCCTGATGGTCTGCCTACATGTTGTCCACTGCTGCATAGATACATGGAATGCTCTGACCAACATCCCCAATAGTTTGTGCCTCCTGCGCACTGTATATCTAAGGCCTACCACCCTGAGTCTATGGAAAATCTCTCTTAAGGTGCTCCTTACTGCATGTCCAACACTCCAATTGACCAGTACCAACACCTCTATGCTGCTGCTGTGACCCATGTCCCTGTCTAGCTGCATTAAACCTCTTTTGTGGTGCCACATTTTCTTTCTCATATGCATCCTGAGGCCTTGTTCTCTTAGGCTACCATTCACCTTTTCCTTTTTCTTTTCCCTTCCATCCTTACTGAGATTCATTCTTACACTTTGACTGTTCATAACAATGCTTCAGTTTCCCAATAACTTCCTCAAGTGACCGAGGCTCATCATACTCAATCTGATCTCTAAATGCTAATGGAAAACCACTGACAAACTGTTGAACTTTAGCCTTCTCATTAGTAAGATACGGTGCATACCTCAATAGCTCTAGAAACTTGGTCGTGTACTCTTCATCTGTCATTGATCCCATCTTTAGCTCATAGAACTCTTTAGCCTTACTGTCATAGTACCTTTTTGACAAGTACTTCTTCCTGAAAAGCATCTTGAACTCATGCCAACTCAATTCATCCGTATTGATGTCTATGACCCGCTTCACATCTTCCCACCAAATGTTTGCTTTACCTTTCAAGCTGAAGATTACCACTTTGGCCTTCATGTTATTTGTGTAGTTATGCAACTCACAGATTTTGTTCATCCCAGGTATCCAAGCCTCTGGATCTTCTAGCTTCTTCACATCTCCATCAAAAGTAGGTGGCTTCGCTTTCTTAAATTCATACAGCAAGTATCCCCTATCACTCCTCCTGTAAGGGTGATAACGATGACGATCATGATGTTTATTAGAACCAGAACGGAAATAGTACCGGTATCCATCACCTCTCCTATCTAGAGTATCCAACAACCTACCATCTCTCAATGTATCAAATCTATCCGACCTGTGTCTACCAGGAGACCTACTTCCATATGCCCCATTAGTTCTATCCTCATGTCCATGGCTAATCTGAAGTGGCCCTTGTCACTGCAATTATGACAAACTCTGAAGAAGTATAGCATTAACCTCTACTTGTTTCTCTTGTGCATGTATGATCTTGTCATTATCATCCTTACAACACCTTATATCTTCCTTCAGGATTCTCAATGTGTCTGCCAAATCAGAAGAGTGCCCCACACCATGCTGCCCATCTAATTCATAGGGAGATTCTATGTAGTCTACCACCTTGCTAGCCATTTGGTATTTCTTTCCTAAAATGCATAATATGTGAGATAAACCTGTTAGTGTCAGTCTTTCCAGCCTTCCTCCAGTGATCAAATATGCTCTTACAAAGTGGTCTCAGAGTGTCAAGGTCAAATTTTGTCATTTCAAAGAGTTTTCAAGCAAAATTTGGTCACTAGGCATTAGGTCTAGGGTTTGCTCCCACTCTTTTCAAAGTTGCCCAAATGCCCATCTATGTCACTATTCAGCTGAGTCTATCATCATTCATAGGGTTTTCATTATCATCTCAGTGTCTAATGAGTCATTGCACACCTTGTTCATGCTTCAGTTGCGCTTAGGCAGGGTCATTTCCCTCTCCTAGGGTTTTGAAAGCTAATTTCTCTTGGACGGTCAAATCATTAGCGAAACTTGTATCCTGATGTTCATACACCTTCCCCTATCCTTAAAGTACCTTATAAAACACTTTCCATCACTAATATCCCCCAAATTCCTCATTTTTGCACAAACCCTAGTTTCTAGCTACAACCTGGCAATTTTCTAGGTTGGGCCTGTGTTTTGCCCTCTTGGACTCCTTCCCCTCACTCAATCTCTGAGATTCCACTTTCCCCTGCTTCCTAACATCCCGCCTTAATTCCAAAAATTTCCCCAAGAATTTAGAAGCCTCTTATCCCCTTCATTCCGCTTCATTTCGGCAAAATCCCCTGTTCCACACATCGGGATAAGTTTCACTCAAAAGATGTTTTAGAGAAATAAAAGATGAATTTTGGGAAACTAAGAGATGTTTCTGTCCAAAACATGCCAAGGAAGAAAAACCTCTTTCACGTTTTGCACAGGTGTCATGGTTTGAGAGAAATGTCAAGAATACCGTTGCCTCAGGAGAATCAAAGACATCTCTGAAGTGACCTTGGGAAAATCAAGTTTTCTCCTAGATTGGTTAGCCAAATGATTTTCTTGATGGGTAAAATGATAACTAGACACAATGAGCTTTCCAATGAGCTATCATGAGCTAAATTTGGGGTTGAGGAAGGCATTCAAAAGTTGATTGCAACATCACTCTTCCTTGAGGCAACCTCATTTGGCACTTTTTGACCAGTCTTGGGAGATTTGATTTTTGACAGGGCAAATGAACTCCAAATTGAAAAATTCTAGTTGGGTTGGAAGGTTGGACTTTTGAGGGATAAGCTATCATTGTATTATTCACTGTATCTCTGCCATTTTTGGCTAAGGAAGACCAGGGTTTTGCAGTCCTTTTTGGGATTCTTGTGGTTACATGTATTGATGGTGTGTTTCTCTATGTACCTGTAAGTGTGTTATGTGAATCATTTCCTTTCTTTTCCTTCTGCACATTAAACAAACGAAGTGTTAAAGTAAGAATTCATGACTCTCATGCTCTGCTTTTAAGTTTGTTTAATTTCAATGTTTTCTACTATTTAAGGAGAATTCAAAGTTATTGTTTGCTCTCCTTAGCTCCTCACCTGTCATTCCGGACCATCCACCTCAATCAAAAGCGTCAACACTGTCTCCTACCTCGCCCCAAAGAACCCCCTGCAAAAACTGTGTCCAATCCCCGCACCCAAAATTGCCATCCCCTCAATTTGCCACCAAAAACCCTAAAAACCCTAAATCAACCTTTTTGATCAGTTTACTAGCCTAAAATCAGTGTTACCCTATTGGTCATCTCATCCATTGAAGATCTCACCGAGATAGACCGGAGAGAGCCCTCTCCAGCCCCGTAGGGCTAGCTACGAGGCTAAGTGGTTTGATGTTGCCTTGAGGTTTACCTTTCTCAGCTTGAGGTGAAATTTCAAGCGCTAACAAAACCAAATCACAATATATCATCTTACCTTAGTCTAATTTGGGTAGGATACCTCGTCTGCAAGATCAACAAATCAATGTGATACATGTATGACATAAACATAATATCATATAGACATAAAACAAGTGCATTAACACATAGACATCGTTCTAGCTAGGGTCTAGTCATCAATGCAAGGCCATATCAACAATGCATGCTATGACCTCATGCATGACAACAACCATTACTCCATTATACACATTGCCACACACAACCATCAACATGCATAAGCAAGGCCTAATCAACTATACATACGCATATACGCATGTAGTCAAGCATAAGCGATCAATTCTTGTAATCAACCTACAAGACTGGTATGCATAATCAAACATACAAGAATGTACCCTAACATACAATGTTGTGATCAAGCTACATATAATCAACATGTAAGCGACATACAACAATATGTAACCAATCACATAATCATACGATGCATTCTTGTTATAGACATTTTTGTGCCTTACAGCATTGAGCATGAAATGTCCATAATCTAAGGGATCCAAAGTCCCTAAACATGTTGTTCCTACCCTTAGAGGAACAAGGCTAACAAACCACAACAATTCACAAAAGTTCTCCACCTGAAACTGCTCAGAAACAAGTCAATTCAGGATCATTTCAGTGGCTACACTAGCTGTCTGCGCTGAATGTCAAAGCCAACACTAGCTACCTGCGCTGAACGAGAGTGGACAAGTGGCAGGCTCATTTCTCAAGGTGTCAAGACTCAGGAAGCTTCCAAAATGACACTTGCCTCAGGGAATTCGACTGGTGATGAGTAAGAGGTTCCAAATCTCCAAGTGGAAGCAAGAACCTCCAAGTGGACTCAAGAACTGACAGAGGGAGAGGACACTAGTCAGATCTCAAGCTGACTCATCCTCTCTCCGAACATCTATATATGGATCTCTCCTCCATGAGATCTGGGGGTTGGAATTTTATTATTGCAAAGAATTGCTATTGGTTTGAGACTGGAATCATTGGGTGCTTAATGCTTTGAAGGGGCTGAAGATAGGAATTCCATTTGCTGGGAAGGAGATGCTGGATTGGAGCCCTCTGGGTTGTATCTCTTCCTGAACCTTGTTATTCATCAATAAAGCTATCTTGGTTGCTCCTATATGCTGATGTATTTTGATGTATGAATGTATTAGTGTATTTGGTTTATCTCTAATCCTAAACTAGTTATGAATGTGAACATCTGTCTTTGTGTAGTGTTCTTCTCTTGTCTCAAGTAGCTGTTCTCTTGTTGCAAGTAGCTGTTCTCTTGTGATCTTGTAGGAAGCTGTAGCTGGATAAGCAAGAAGGCAAGTAGCTGTGAACACCCGAAGAGAAGGGAGATTGGATCGAGGGACAAACGGAAGACACCGGTAAGTCTATTGATCTCTCTTCTTTCACATTTCATAAAGGAAGAAACCAGTATATCTGTACTCGTTTGTTGCTAAGGCACTGTCACACCTTAGGTGGATAGGATCGTCCTACATAGGCATTTTTCCCCACACCAATTCTAAAAAATCAATCATCAAGTTCCTCATGATAACCTTAGGACCATCATGATCAACATCAAGAAAATGCAACAAGCACATGGAATGCAAGTGTAAGAGACACACATGAAACTGACATGCATGCATTCATGACCAACACACACCACCCATCCAGTCCGAGGGGTGAACCATGCTCTGATACCACTCTGTAACACCCTCCTCCCACATCTACCCAAGTAACCTGCCAACCGGGGTAAACATGCAGCGAGAGGCTACTATGATTGGATTCAACCTCATATGTGACCTTAAGGAAGTGGATTCAATAGAAACATGACACACAAAAATTCAACATCAACTTCAAGACCCTTAGGAACCAATCCAACACTTCAAGCAGCTTTCCCTTGGGTCCTATTGAAATTTTGACCAACTTAAGACTTACTCGCTCTCATGCAATAGGCATGACAACGTCCAGAAACCCAATGTCGCTCTCACAGGATTTCTTACCAGGATCCAGAGATCCAATTTACTAGTGTTATGCTAGCGTCCCTGGGATTTGAGCCACTTTTTCAGGCCTAGAGCCCAGGTCACTGCCTAGAATGGAATGATAACTTAGGAGCAGTAAAAGAATAGGGAAACAATGATGCAAAAGAAATAAGTTAAATAAGACCTTAATCAAACCCCTACTAGCCATGACAGGCATTTAGTCAAACATGTCACAAGCATGTAATTTACAGGTGTAACAAACATAATTAAACATAGGGATCTTGTACTTATACAAGAATCGCTAAGAACCATTGTTCCCTCATGTCATTTGTTGCATTACCATCTATTAGGCCATAGATACATTATCCATTCATTTACAAGAAAAAACATGTTGAGAGCCATACATAGTTGCTGTCATAAAACACACATATAACCATCATAATAAAAACATAAATACTCATGAAAGTATAGCCATATAGACCGCATATAATCCATCAAAATTCTCATAGAAATACAAGGAGAAATAACCTTTCATTAATGATGCAAGAACCAAACCCGGGATGGGAATATCACATTTCACCTGACCATAGAATGGCTGAACCAAATCTCTCTTCAACCATTCACCCCCGTGTCATATTCCAAGCATGAATGTGGGACTCAATCCAAAAGAACCAACTAGGGCATACCGAGGTTAAACCACCTCACCCTCATCAATAGAGACCAGGCTTTACTTTAATCCATCCCATATCACTAGGCCAACACAATGAACATATCATAATAGGCTTTACCATGATCTCCACCTGATCACTAGGCCAAACAAGCATGGATGCCACAATATTTCTCCACCTACACAGTGAGGAATTTTCTTGCCTCCTAGCCTCTTAGGCTTTACAACAATCCAAACCCAGATCACTAGGCTCTAAAATGAGATCCACTCTCCAAGCTTTACTGCATATCTCAACCCGGGATTACTAGGCCCAACAGAGAGAAAACCACCTCTTGGATTTACCATATATCCCACCATTCATCAGAAAGGATTCCTAAGCCATCCGAGGCAACACAAAATCTGGATTTACTGCAACCCACAATCCAATTCAGGGGTTAGTAGACCACGTGTTCTTTCGTTTCGAAGATCCACCTCACTCAGCTTCGAATCCATTTGGAAATCCAGCTTAACCAAAACATGAGAACCCCACTCACATCATGGCTATCCGGAAATGGAAAGGATAGGATGAAAACATTGTTATACCTGGCAAAACCCATGCCACAATAGCAAAAGAACCACATGCAATACCATGCATGCCAAATATAGCAAGGAAAATACACATAGAAATCGATACCTGTAATGAATCATGTTGTAGATGCTTAATCCTGCCTTTCCTTACTTGATCTTTTCTTCCTCTTCCTTCTTTGCCTTTCTTGATCCAATATCAAAGTGCTCCAAGAAAACTCTAAGTGTCCAAGAGTGAGAGAGAGAGAGAGAGAGAATAATGAGAGAGCTCCAAAACTGAATTGACAAAAGGTTACCAACTGATCCTCATAAGCCTTTTTATGAATGAGGCCTCTATTTTCTTCATTTTCCATTATTTTCCTTCAATTTCCTCCTCACATGCAACCTGTGACCTTTCACCTCCCTTTTCTGCTAATTTCCATTATTTTCGTAAATAAATGTGCCAAAAATGCTATTTTTCCTTTCTAAAGCCTTAGCCATTGCCTTTTCCAATTTCCTTAGCCATAAACAACCAAATGAGCACCCCCTAGGATGTCTTGCCCAACATTCAACTTGAAATAAGTGTCCCATCAACCACGGTTATTATTTTTTCCTTTATTAACTTTTATTCCATGGAATTTTCACCAAGGCTATTACACTAACCCTTGAGAATTTTCTTGAGATCACCTTAACCAGTTCCAAAACCACCTGGAAATCCAAAACTCAACCAAATAAAAAAATCCCATCATATCGTGGCTATCCAGAAATGAAAATGCAAGGTTGAAACCATTATCACACCTGAAAAAACCCATGCCAATGACAACAAGAGAACCAAATACACAAATTCTTGTACCATGCATTCACAAACCAACTAGGAAATCACACATCCAACCTGTTGCCTGCAAGGATTCCTGTTGAAGCTGCTTGATCCAACCTTCCTTGATTATCCTTTGCTTTCCTTGTCCTTCCTTTGCCTTCCATTGATTTCTTTTTTCTTTCGTTTCTCCAATGCTAGAGTGCTCCAAGAATTCTCTAAGTGTGTAAGAGTATGAGAGAATAAAGAGATCTCCAAAACTAAACTGACAAAAAGATGTGAACTGATGCCCATAAGCCTTTTTATTGTTGAGGCCTCTATTTTCTTCATTTTCTTCTATTTTTCCTTCAATTTTCCTCTCATGCAAACCTGTGACCTTTCATCTCCCTTTTATCATATTTTTCTTTATTTTCATAAATAAAATGGCAATTAATGCGTCTTTTCCTTTGCCAATTTCCTTAGCTATAATAAACAAAAAGTGATGCCCACTAAGATGTTTTTCCCAACATTCAGCTTGGAATATTTGTCCCATGACCTTGGTATTATTTTTCATTTATTAACTTTATTACATGAACTTTTAACCTGGGGTTTTTACACCTCCTTTTCTAACTCATGATAGGTTGGGGGGGCCTAGACTGAATTAGGGTTGTAGATCGAGCCCATAGTATGATTACACTATTTAGAGGTGGCTCCCCATTAATGAGGGCCCCACTGACAGAGTTTCCATATCAAATCCCCCATTTTAGCCCACGGTAGACCTAGGAGGCCCTAAAGTGAACCTAGGTTGTTGACCTAACCATGTCTACGATCATGTCATCCAAAGAAAGCCACTTGGTAACAAGGGCCTCGATAAACAACAAACTTTACATTTATTACTGCCATCACTCTACCCCCACCACCCTATTATGGAAACCTCACGGGTCGTAATTGCCAACAAGTGGCAAGAGGTCTCATCGATTAACAATGTTGATAGAAGGAAATTCTCTCGATAGTTCCCAATTTCATTTTCCAAGCCACGTGGAGGTTTGCATGGCCTTTTCCAAGCCATCATGGCACAATCACACTAACTCAGGTGAGGGGCCAACTCAGTCCCTGTTGTGGTGTTATGCACTTCTATGTCGTCATATCAAGCTAGTGCCTATTTGTCCTTTCAACTCTACATTCCCCCTCACCACCAACAAATGGCTAGATCCACAAATCTACTCTTCTCTTGAGAGTAATCTGGCCCAACACCAATTCAGTCATGTGAGTAAGTGGTTAGCCTTGATGACCACCAAATAGCCATATCTCTGGATCCACTTCTTGCGTATGGTCAATCTGGTGTGGGGCCCATCATGCTACATTCATCTCCTCTCGACCACCAGATTCAAAAATGTGATACACTTCCAAAAGGGAGGTCCAACCTATCACATATCTAGCCTTTTCTTAATTTTTGACCTTCATCCATCCCTAGATACGTGGATGCTGGATGTGAACAACTATGAGAAGAGGATGTTCTATCCAGATGAGATCTAGGCCATGCACAAAGTAACTTTGCCTGGTCATCCCCAAACCCTAAATCATTGGATGCATAAGGCTCTTAAACAAGGGAATATGGACCTGCATATCATTTGAGCCACTACAAAGGAAATTGTTCCTACTAACCTTAGACCCTATATTCCTAGATTACTCCAGCATATAAAGAAACAAAGGAGTATAGAAATTTTAGGATTTTCTTAAGGCACATGTCCATCAACTAAAATGCCAAATTTCTCAAGAAGTGTTATTTGAGGCTACTCCTTGGCCTCCAATGAGTAACACAAATCAATAACCCATTCACACATATCTGCAACTAGCTCTTGAGTAGGTTGACATGCATGTATTAACTCAGTGAATTATGAGTGATAAACTAGAGTTATGATTGAAACACAATGGCAAAGAGATTTGTAGATATTTATAGTTTATATACAAATTTTCACAAGATGAAAACGTGCACTTATAGTCATGTAAACACATATCCAAGCATATAAATGACTTGTAAATATTGATTAAGGTAGCAGCTCCATGAGGCTACCAGTTAGTGAATCCACAATATTCAAGACATATAGTAGTAAATGCAGCAACGATGTTCAAACACCTACATGTAAATATGCATTATCATTGTAGCAGTCATTCATAAAACAAGGCTATCATAACCTTCAATCCAAATATGTGCAACATTATACTTATCTGGTTATATCAAGATGGCCAGAAAATAAAGGTGGGACTTCAACTCTCCACCCAACGATAGGCCAACTACACTGTAAATTTATTGCAGTAAACCACCCTCGAGCCAGATTCAAAGTCTAAGGGGATGGTTGCTCGGGGAATTAATCCAAGGCCCAACTCGGGTATTACTCAGTTCCAACAGTCTGAATAAACTATATAGGTGGTTTATCACCTATGTTTTCAAGGCAAGCACTACAAGAGCCTATATCCCATTGTCTAGGTGGTTTATTAACCTCACTACAAGCACAATAATGGCTCAACTCACCCTGTTGAGTGGTTTATCAACCCATTCAACATGCACTAAGTGGTTTATCATCTTATTCAAAAATCACTTAGTGGTTTATCAAATTACTTAGCAAGAACTTGTGGTTCATTCTTTCTCCGATCCTCCCAATGGCCAATAAGGCTTGGTCACACATAATCCACTGGCCTCAACACATCAATACAAAGGAAAAACACCCCAATTTCAGAGCACAAGACTCAGTTGGAACTCCAAAATTGCTCTTATGCTCCATGTCCAATGTCTTGGAATTCTTTCGTTGTCACCGCCCCTTTCTCTTCCATTAACTTATCCTTCTCACCTCCTATTTTTCCTTGAGTACCTTCATATCTTGTGAGACTAGAGAACCTCACCTTCTCTCATGTTGCAAATTCAAGAAATGTTGGCACTCCCCCCACGCAATCATATATTTACCATTTGTTAGGTGGTGGTTTGATATATTATGCCACCAGATACCACTCTCCCACTTCTTCGCTCTCCCTCAAGCTTGGATCCATGTGTCCCTCCATTTAGGCCAACATTTCATATTTTATTATTTACAACAAGACAATTTAATACTTAAATTGTTTATAGGATTTTCCCCAACTAGTCTTGGCTTCCATGTTGGCCTTTATGGTTATGATCACATATACAAAAAGAGGGGTATAAAGGTGGGACTGTTATAATCGACACCACATGACATTCACCAATAAGTAATTATGTGATTGCAACTTGGTAATATCCACATATGAGAAGGAAATGATGCCTATCCTTCATGCAGTGGAGACTTAACAACCACTTCTCATAGGAAAACATCTTCATATCAATACTAATAATCAAAGTTTAAAGTAATTCCTCAAACAATGATTTCCTTAACTAGAGAGACATAAATGGGTCACTAAGATGTCTGTGTATGATCATGATATCATATATAAGAAGGGTAAAGATAATGTGGTGGTTAATGCCTTATCCACATGATTTGAGGAAGATGCACCACTTCTTGCCTTATCATTACCAATTCAAGGATGGCTTGACGAAGCTTGTGGGGAATGGATGGTAAATATTACTTCAAGACATTTCATCCAATCATTTTAGATAGATCCCAAATCTCATAAAAATTATACCTGGTAATAAGATACATTACGGTGTAAAGGGCACATTGTTTTCACAAAATACTCAACCCTAAAACAACGATCTCAAAGAAGCTACACTCATCACCAATATTAGGTTACCTTAGTTTTCATAAAGCCTATGAAATATCTAAGCATCCATTCTTCTAGTAAGACATGAAAATACTATCCAATATCTTGTAGCATCCCATGATTCTTTTCAAAGAAACAAGGGAGAGACAATAAATCTACTAGGGGCATTGCAACCTCTACCAATCCAAACATAAAGATGGAAAGGTATTTCAATGGATTTTATTAAGGGACTCCAAAAAGTGGGTAACAAATCAATCATCATGGTGGTGGTATATCATCTTTCAAAATTTTCTCATTTTTGTTCCCCCACTCATCCTTTCACTCATGTAACATCTCCTTGTTCTAACCCTGCTTACTATAATGTGATTGTGATACCAACATGGAAAGACCATGAAAAATGGACCTTTGATCAAACAATAATATTTGTTATGAATTAATTAACACAACTGAAGTTTGGATTACCTTATAGATCCTTGGCCTGATGGGGAAACTTACTTGCTCATCTATCTTTATGTAAAGTCACTTTAACGCCTGAAGCCTACTTCCCCGCTTATCTTGCTTGAAGAGACACAACCCATACTAACTGATTAAATGATGAGGGGTCTTGAATAATTGGTGGGTCAATTATCTAACAGGTGTTATGCGATGTGATTGGTTCAGAATTGAAGCTAGTAGAGCTTGTTAACAAGTGTTACAAAATCAAGGAGGTGGCGTATTAGATAGACTCACCTCCTAATAGGTGAAGAGATGCGATTGGAAAAGAGGGTACAAAAAGGGGTAGGCGGTGCCATGCAACACTCTCTCTCTTTTTTAGAGCAAGAAAATAATGAATTGGAGAGCCAAGTTGGGCTTGAGTAGTCACAATAAAATAAGACGAGAAAAATCATGCACGTAGTGATAGTGGAGAAGAAAAGAATGGGCATGAGATGCTTAGAGATTGGGAGTGGTCAGCCTAGATTGGATTATATTTCCCTATATTATGATACTTTACCATTGATTTGATGGCCTATCCTCTGTGACTCTGGTGATAAACCTTGTAGTTGTGTTTATAAGCATTGAGTTTTTTACCTAATCCTGTGTGGCCTGTGTGAACTTTAATAAGTGAATGGACCACAGAGCATTTCCTGTTGAGTTAGTGAAGCACTGGAATAGTGGATTCCATCTCCTGAGATCATGTTTAACCCTTTGGTGTGAACCCTTTCCCTGTGTAAGAATTTCCTTGAGACCCTAGATCTAGCTCAGGGGTGGTTAACTGCAAGAAAGGTTGTAATGTAGCTGGCCTATGGTTCAGTGGAGAGTGGAAGTTCCTCCTTCAATTGCCAACCATTTTACTCTATTCAGATAAGTATTCCTAGATTATACATGTTAGAATAAAGGCTAGAGTATGCCTTATTTTGTTTATGAATCATGATTAATCATGAGCCATAATATGTATGAACGCCTAATTTATCATAAAAAATATGGTTGATCAACTAAATTATATATTTATGGTGATTACGAGTTGTTTGAGTTATGTGGCTGCAAATTTCTTAGTCATGTGTAGGTTTTTTGGCATGATCTTGATTCGTAACTTGAAAATGACTCAGGTCTCACTGTTATTGCAGCAGTTTCAGTCCTTCTTACACACTTATAAGTTTGGGCAATTCAATGCCATAATCATGATGATGGGTTATCTTATTAGGAGTTCAATGCATGTGTTGTGTATATAGAATATCTCTACCTCTAGAAGGGTTGTTGAGATATTTGTTTGATCATAGGGAGTTTTGTGCTTTATATGTCTTCATGGTCATGATAAAGTTATGGATATAGGTGGTTGCTGATATCATCATGATTTACAAATTTACATGAATTTGCATGGTTACTTAATATGCTTCAACTATCCTATTTTGGTATGTGATTTCTAGAATTTGACTTGTTGCAAATAGCATGGTTCATTACCTTGTTGGAGGGTGCAGGCTCCCTCATAAGAGGAGGGAGTAGTATGATGCATGGATGTTTGAAGTTATATAGTTGATATGATTTCAATTATTTTATATGTTTATGAATTTGACAATTCTTTGCCTTATGTAAGGTTGTAACTTAATTAATTGGTTATAAGGTTATCCATGTGATGTATGCGATTATTTTCATGGTTATGAGGGGCTTGTATGCCTCTATGTATCTTGATATGATCATGAAATGCAACATTATACTCATATTCATAAATGGATTCTTGATGTGTTCAACTAGATTATTGTAGATTGTGTGCTCCATTGTCTGATAAGTTGTGAATAACATGGTTGCCTATTTGTTTAAGGATTGTGACTATCTTCCTAAAAAATGGTTATGAATGGTGCAATGCACGATAAATCAATAGATTTAATAGTAGTTGTTTTGGATAGTCCTCATTATTTTGAATGGTGCAATGCATGACAATCAATAGATTTGATAGTAATTGTTTTGGATAGTCATCATGATTTTGAATGGTGCAATGCATGATAAATCAATAGATTTGATAGTAATTGTTTTGGATAGTCCTCATGATTTTGAATGGTGTAATGCATGATGAATCAATAGATTTGATAGTAATTGTTTTGGATAGTCCTCATGATTTTGAATGGTGACCCTGTAACTAAGTTTGCATAAATTGGACTTGAAATTTGGGTCTAAATGAGTTTTGGTTGGAATTGAATCCGGGACTGATGCATATCCTTTTATTCCAGTGAATGCATCTAGGTATTCAAATGTTTGATATTTGTGCACCTTCGTGGTTGCCTCAGATTCAAAATAACCTAGATAACTAGTGGAAGAGAAGGTAGAATGGCATTGGTGCTATTGACGGTGGCACATGACATAATTATTTTCGTCATTCAATGTGAAACTTCACATCACTCTGTGCCTCCCTCAGTAGTGCATGATTAATGGAGGGCGTGGGATGGGGTTTCCCCCTATCACTTACAAGAAATTTCACATTGTATCGTGCCTTGTTGGCATAAGGCCTTGGTTTGGCATGGTGGCAGGACAACAATATCTTTGTCTCAGCTAATGGAGAAATAAATTGGCAACTACGGTGAAATCATGCCACAGGCACCAAATTTTCCTATAACATGAAATTATGGATTTACATGAAGGGGATTGGCCCTATGGGACCCCTTGGCACAAATTGAGGTGGAAGGAGCCACATGGGCATGACAAGGTTACATGGACATCATGTGGATGGTGACGTGGATTTATTGCTGACATGGCACCTACGTGGGTCCTAATGATGGGCCTTGTTTTGGACTCAAAATGTCGACTTACAAATAAAACTATAGATCATATTCCATATTCAATCTCTTCAAATTCTAACCACATAAGCTTACAAATAAGAATTATTACCCTGCATGAAAGGGAGACTTGGGATGTGATTCGTCTACTCCAAAAATTGATGATAAAGATAGAGAGAAGGATGGTTGACCTTTGCTTCCCAAAAACTTGTCGAGACAATAATATCCTCTCCTCATATTCTCCAAACATTCAATCCTGATGATGGGTCTTCTTTTGGACTCAAAACATCGACTTACAAATGAAATTCTGGATCATATTCTAGACTCACTCTCTTTAAATTCTAACCATAGAAGCTTACAAACAATAGTTCTTTAAGGAAATCAAAGTGTCCCTTTCTTGCAACCTTATAAATTTACATCAAAGATAAGTTCCCTAGAAGCCAACTCCTAAGTCTATGGCCCCTATCAGATCATACAACACATTGGTCACATTGCCTACAAGCTCGCTCTTCCAGTTCAGTCCAAGATTCATCTAGTCTTTCATGACTTGTTTGAAGAAGGTTGTGGGATCAAATTGAGAAGTGTAGAGAAATCTACTAGAACTTGTTGAAGAAGTATTGGATATCAAAAGCAATATTAGATTCCAAAGAGTGTTAGTTGGATCAACACACTATCAAGGAAGTCATTGATCCAATGGAAATATATGCAACTAAAATATGCCACATGGGAACTAATAGTGATTCTCAAACAATTTCCTCACCTTCAACATTAAGGACAATGTGGATTTGAAAGGGGGAGGGGGAATGTTAGAGTACTACACTAGCTCCCATACTTATTATTGTATGTTGCTTCCTTCCTTGAATAAGGTCCATTAAATGATTAGTTAATTTCCATTCATTGTAAAAAGGGTTCTTTTTATTAATAAGACACAAATTAGTTGGTCAACCCTCTTTATAAAGGGCACACAGGTAGTTAAGATTCTCAATTGACAGTTATAGAAGGTTATGTAACTTTTTGTCAAGAATTGTTATTATATTTAGAACATTTCTCTTGGAGGTCTCCCTCTTGAAAGAGAAAATAAACATAACTCTATTTTTTTTATCATCAAAAAAATCTTTCCTGGGATTTACCTCTCTTTTACTCTTGTGTTCTAGGGTTTCACACTATATTTTATATGAATTACACTACACTATAAATCTTGGGTGAGCTTCTTTTAACTACTAATTGAATTAGTAGGGAAGTCCTACTAGATTCGTTAGTGAGAGATATGAAAAATATAAGTTTAATGTTCCTATAGAATTTTTTTGCTCACATTTTTCGAGAACATAACATGGATGCTGATAGGATACCTAAAACATGCATACTACTAGAGGGGAACATTTTCTTATAAAGGAATTTGTTGATGTTAATATTGTTTATAGTGGGATAGGTAATCTAAGCCTCTTTTAAGACTTTTTTAAGGAAAGTATGTAAGTTTGCAGTGACTTGCTTCATTTGTAATGATCACAATAGGATAATTGTATTATGAATAAGAAATGAATTGAATATTTTGAGGCTGTGATGAAGTTTGGGGTTTCTATGCGATTTGGAACTTTCTTTCCCATTGTCGTGAACCAGGGTTTCATTTCCCTCACAATGGAGGCGCCATGGAGCGGTGGAAAGCCTTCTGGTTTCCTTTTGTGTGTGGATAGTCGCATTCTCCTGCCATTTCCTTCAGTGGTGCTATCAATCCTTCACTACGACAACCGTTTGACCAAAGGAGAAGCTAGGAGACTGGGGTCAAGGTTGGTTCGACTGTTTCTTCTTCTAGGGATGTCAGTCGTCTCCCCTCTTTCCTCTAAGCTGAATCTTATTTCTGATTTTGCTAGTCAGAAGTGCGAGTTGTGCAGGTTGCATTAGATCCACTCAATGGGGAGATACATATTTTTTGTTTTTGGTTGTTTGCTCTGCCTTATGGATGGTGGAGATGGAGGAGGTCTTTCCCCCTACATTCACTCTAGTGCATTCTTTACAAATACTTCCCTCTCTTTCTTGGTCTAAGTATTTCGCCTCATAGACAAAGAGGAGTCATAATTTTTTTCCAGATCTTTATCAGAAATATCAATGGAAAGTATGCGATTTTTTTGGATAGGAAGATCTGCCTTTGTCCTTTCTTTGGAGCAATCTATAAAAGAAAAATGGGGCATGCTTTCAAATCTTCAAAGTTTGTAATATGCAGGGAATTTTTTTCAAGGTTCCTATTAGCTTAAAGATTACAACATCACAAAAAACTCTTCCATAATCTTAATCTCAGGGTTGCTTGGGGTGCTCAAGGTGCCAAGAATTTAATTGGGACTTCCATTTCTTTCAAAAATTTATTCGGGACTTCCATTTATTTCAAAGAAGTTATGAAAGGGAATATTTCAGCCACAACCGAACAAAACAATCCAGGCCCCTATATTGTAGACCAAATGGAGCAAGTACCAATTCTTTCAAAGAAGCTGTGCAAGGGAATATTTCAGCCACAACATAACAAAAAAATCCAGACCCCCATATTGTAGATCAAATGGAGCAAGTACCAATGATGAAACTCTTTCTGAGGTATCTTCTCTCTTTTCTATCTTCCATTCAAAGGCTATTATTTGTAGATTTAATGGTTAATGACCAGTGGGTTTTCTCTTTTTTGACACCCAACTGTGACATTTACCTATGCTCCAAAGGATTCTTCATGGTCCAATTTGAAACTCAAAAGGGCTTAGATTTTGTTCTAAATGAAGGGCCTTGGTTTTGGGGTAGAGTTGAGATTTTTATCACTCCATGGTTTCCAGAGTATGATTCCACAACCATGGTGGTTTCAACTATGCCAGTTTGGGTGAGGCTTCCAAACCTTCCTCTCCCTTTTTGGAAACACAAAGTCCTTGAGGACATTGGAAATACTCTAGGAAAGTTCAAAAAAATGGACCTGAAAAGAAGAGAGAAAGGTCTTTTCACTTTTTCCAGAATATGTGCAGAGATTGACCTTAACAAAGGGCTACTATATCACGTAATATTGAAACACAAAAACTTCCAATGGCCTCAAGTTTTAAATTATGAAAACACGACATTTTGATGTCGAGTTTGTTTTCAAATATGACACTTGCAGAACGCATGTCCACAAGCAAATAAAAATCCAAAAAAGAAAAAGAGGCAATCCAATGGGCTAAAAGGTTGCAGTTTTTAGAAAACCAGCTTTCAAAAGATGAAGAAAAATATATCAAGGAGAGCCATCCTGTCCACTTCGATGTGGATGATTTGGCTCAAGCTAGGAACAAAATGGATGGGGACGCCACGAAATAGTTAGGAACCATCACCCTTCTTTAGAAGGGTTTTGAACTTGAAAGTTTTATGGCCTCAGATGGGAATGGGGGCACAAAAAGAGCTCATGTTTCAAAGAGCTCAAATTCAAACAAAGAAGTTTCCCATATGGAAGAAGAACAATAATTGGCTTTGGTGCTTATTGAACCAAAGAAAGATGGTTGGAAAAAAGTGCAAAAAAAGGAAGGTAAAAAAAAAAAGATAAGCACAAATTGTTAGATGTAATATCTACCTCCTTTTGTTGCATGTTTCTCAAAGTTGTTAGTTTCTCTTTTAGCTTAATGTTGTGAAGCGTTGTCTTTTGGAATTCTTTTTTTTTTGTAAGGTTCGCAAGACTACATCTTCAACATGTCCAATATATCACCCCGATCTGGGTGGGGAATTGAAATGGTGACTTCACATCAAGTAGTGCCTTAACAAAGCATATGCAAAATGTAATTTTATTTTTCCATAATGAATAAAATTACACGTCTTTTTCAAAGAAAAAAAGGTGAATTGTATTATTAGAGTTTTTTATGCCTAACTTTGAGTTTGATTTTTTCCTTGGTCAATTATTAGATTCTTTTCCTAGGAGGGTAGTGAACTTGGTCTCATTTATTGTGCAAGACACATGAATAAATTCAAGAATAAAAATATGGTTTTGGACTTGGGATTTTTTTTTCATTATCAACCATAAATAAAATATTTCAATGTCCCCCTTAAATAAAATATTTTATATCAGCATACACACATACAAACACACATGCATACGCACATAAGAAATATCTTTGTATTCCATATGAGGAATACACATGTTTTGGTCACTGCGAGACTATATAGACAACAAGGCTTGAAACTATTACAAGAAATATTCATTATGAGCTCAACATGTCACATGTAGGAATTACACTCAACATGAGAAGATACATACTTTAAGACCAAGTTGGTTTATAAAACCTTAAGAGGCAAGAGACTACTTGAAGACTTTTATAATTTTATTTCTGTGCTCAAAGAGCATTAAGAGAAGTGTTCCAAGATCACCATATTTTTTTTGAGTTAAAAGATTAGGAAGGTTGGTCATGTGACAAACCTTTTTCACTAAAATCTAATATAAGTATATGCAAGCATTCTAAAAGAAAATGTTTTTTTATCTTCAATCCTATTAGTGTCACAAAGGTGATAGAGTTTTTCATCCCAAGATGTTCTGGGAATTGTCTAATTATAGTTCAAATCGGTGTTTTTAACATATAAATATGAAAGAGATGTGTAATTCCTATTTTGTTTGAAATGAAGTTGAATTTTGTCATTTGGAAAATCTCCTCTTCTACATCTTGACGGGGTCATCGATATGATGTATGTTGATTAGGCAACATTCCAATTATAGCAGATGAGTAACAATGACTATATATATATATATATATATATATATATATATATATATATATATATATATATATATATATATATATATATATATACACCTGATCCTATAACCTAAAGGAAAGGGAAAGATATTCAAGAAGGGAGGATGGCATTCATTCCTCCCAACCACCCAAGATAAATTTGATTGACATCACATAGACATTATATATATCAATTGAAACTAAAAAAATTCTTATGGTTAAAACATTTCATAGTATGTTATTCAATATGAATGAGACTTGTAATTTGTTTAGTGCTCAACATAGAGTTGACAAGTGGTGCTCACATGCACACACATAAATAATATATCCTACATAAAGAGGCATCAAATCCCTATAAGTAAAAACATTTTGAATTTGAAAAACCAAAAAAAAGTTAACACCTATTTAATTCGACTCAAACTCTAGCTTGAATTAAATGATAAATATTTCCTTTCTCCCTCTAAACTCATTACATGATAAATCTTTCTTTTCTCTTTTCTCATGTTTTTTAAATCATTTTTTTATTAAAATGAAAATCTATATACTATAAAACTTCAATTATTATTATTTTTTAAATAAAAACAATATAACACATAATGTATATCTAATTAAAAAATTAATTTCTAATTTAAAAAATTAATTACTATAAATTAGAAATTCAATTAATTTTATTTGAAATTGAAATTGAAATTTTAATTAAACAGTAAGTTTGATAAAATTATGAGCTTTCAAATTAAATACGTCAAAATCCTCACCATTTTGTGTTTATTGGGCTACGAGTTCATTTTATAGGGCAGTATGATGTTTACAACGCAGAATGATATGTAACCCTCCGTCATCTAAATTAAATTTTGCTCATATTAGCCAAAATATTTTTTTTATAAAAATCTAAAAATAAAAAATTAAATAACTATAAAACATTTAAATAATATCAACTCATAAAAAAATTGTATTTGAAAAAATTAAATCTTTTTAACTTAAATTAAATCCATATTTAAAATCCACTTTATTCTTCAAAAATTTAGAGGACATGAATAGATTTCGGATTCCGCGACTCGCGATTACAGAGAACTGTGATTGACCTAGCCCCTGCGCCGCCCCGTGCTGGCTCTGCGAGCTGTAGCTGCGGATCTTGGCAGCCATGCCCAGTGAAGGGGAGGCGGATCCTCCCCCCCTCCCTCCAGAAGTTTTAGAATTTCAAAAAATTATTGATGCATGCAAAAAACGCCCACCATCTGCTCAACAACAGAAATTCGTTAAGAGAAAAGAATACATTCCCTCGGTGGCCCTCCCTGAGGAAGAAACCTGCCGCTCAGCTCTGAATCTAGCTGACAGAGGGCTCATAAGGCAGTTTACCGGTCTCTGGCCTTCGCCCAAATCTGTAGAAAACTGGATCAAGAGAAACTGGACCCCTCTGATCAAGGAGGGAATTAAATCTTATTTTGTAGGTAAAGGTTTCTTTGTATTTGTCTTTGAAACAGCAGAAGATCGAAGTCTTATCTTCAGGAACGGGCCATACTTCATGGGGCCACAGGGACTATATTTAAACAAATGGTCTCCAGATTTCGACCCGACCCAAGATGTTCCTTCTGCGGTTCCAGTTTGGGTGCGGCTTCCCCATCTTCCCCTGCACTGCTGGAGTCAGAAATCTCTCCAAATCATCGGCAACTCCCTCGGCAAATACATTGATCAGGCCGCAAGGAAAGACCAATATTCCTGTGCTCGAATATGTGTGGAAGTAGATCTGGAAGAAGGCCTACCCGAAGCAATAAAACTTACCGTGGCAGGATGGTCACATATCCAAGAGCTGGATTACGAGCAGATCCCCTTCAAATGCAGACACTGCCATGACTATGGCCACTTTGCAAAAAATTGCAAGAAAAAAACGGAAGATCAGAGCCACCCCCACAAAGGAGATCAATGGACTACAATTCAGAAAACGGGTCATACAAAAGCAACAGGGAAATCAGCCACAAAAGGGAATGATCAAGGAAAAGCTAGCAAAGAAATTGAAACACAACAGCAACCGTATGAGATCCCAAGCACTGAAGAAGCCTCTCCATCAGAACCCCCAGAAACGGATATGAACAATCCAGCACAGGTCGAAGATCCACAGACAAATACAGAGCGTGGCGGAGAGGCATCGCCCGGCTCTCCTCAGGACAGCCCCTCCAGGCTTTCATATGCAGATATAATAAAGAAGAAAAAATTGCCAGATCCACCGGACTCCTCAGATGAAGAGACCTATGAGAGACCCTCAAAGAAAGCAGGCAGGAAGACCCACAAAGCAGCCAGGGAGGAGGAGGCAGAGCGACTCAAAATGCAAGGGAGCCAGTCCACAATAGAGATGACTATAGGACGAAATACTAGAGGAAGATCCATCAAGGGAGGAATCCCAAACCCCTCGCCAGGTAAATAATGCGTATAGTCTCTTGGAACTGTAGAGGTCTGGGGACCCAACCAAAAATTGAAGCCGTCAAAGATCTGATGAAAATAGAACCCTCAGACATCCTCTTGCTCCAAGAGACCAAAATCGATGGGCGAGCCCTCAAGGATATCAGCAAATCTAAATGGAAGAAGAACGATGGCATAGCAGTCAGCTCAAGGGGAACCTCGGGGGGAGTTGCAACTCTCTGGTCGAAAGATCAGTTCCACCTATCAAACTTCCATGAGACCCAGCACTGGATCTTCACGGAGCTCAAGCATCTAGAAAGTAAGTTAACTATAGCTTTATTCAATTTATATGTTCCAGTAAATTATGTAGAAAAAAGAGATTGTTGGAATACTCTTTCAGCCTTCTTAGATCAACACCCCCTAAACAACATTGTCCTGGGAGGAGATCTCAACTTAGTCATGAAGCCAAAAGAAAAAAGGGGGGGAAACAGCAGCAGAGATCAGTTGCTCCCATTGGTAGAGGAAATAATGCAGCAGAGGGATCTACTCGATTTTGCCCCGGTGAGAGGCAAATATACTTGGACCAACAACAGATCTGGGTCTGACCACATCGCTGCCCGGCTGGACAGATTTCTAATTCAAAGTTCCCTGCTGATGGAAAAGATTCTCATATCAACAAAAATTCTCCCCAAGCTCTCCTCGGATCACAAGCCAATCCAACTCCTTTTGGCTCCCGAAGAAGATCTTGGCCCCATTCCGTTCAAATTCAGTCCTCTTTGGATTGAAAAAGCAGGGTTCAAGGACACGATCCAATCAGCTTGGGATATCCCCATCAACGGATCCCCAAGTTTTGTTTGGGAGCAAAAATTAAAAGCCACCAAAAAAGCTCTAAAAGAGTGGCTAAGGAAAATACATAACCCCACCAGCCAGCAGAGAAAACTCGATGTTCAGCAGCTAGAAACCTTGCAAATTGATATGGAAGGGCTCAACATTACCCCGGAAATTTTAAATAAAGAAGCGGCCTTCCAAAGAAACATCCACCAATCCTGCAGAAGGGAAGAAGAGCATTGGAGACTTAAATCTCGCAGCCTCTGGCTAAAGGCAGGAGATCGAAATACTGCCTTTTTCCACCGACAATACAAAGCCCGCCTATCTCGGAATCATATCACTGAGATTAAAAATGAAGAAGGGCAGATCTATAATAAATTTGATCAAATAAAAATTGCAGCTGACAACCATTTCAAAAATCTATATGGCACAAGGCACGAAGGAAGCAAAGAAGACATTGAGGATCTTCTCTCTCATATTCCCCACCTCATCACCCATGAAGACAATCAGGCTTTACTGAAACCAGTTTCTGAAGAAGAAATCATCAAGGTTATTTGGGCAATGGAACCAGATAAGGCCCCTGGGCCAGATGGTTTTACAATACATTTCTTCAAAGTCTGCTGGGACATCATCAAAATAGACTTGCTGAAAATGATACAAGGTTTCTTTGGGAAAGCCAAGATTGGGGGAGGCACCAACTCCACCTTTCTCGCCCTGATACCAAAAGAGGCCAACCCGGAAACATTCAACAGGTTTAGGCCCATCTCCCTATGCAATGCCTCCTATAAAATTCTGTCCAAGATTCTGGCAAATAGAATTAAACCCCTTCTGGACAAGCTGATATCCAATGCCCAAGGGGGTTTTGTCAAAGGCAGACATATCTTGGACAATATCATCCAAGTGCAGGAAGCCATCCATTCCAGCAAACAGAGGAAAGAGAAGGGGATGCTGATCAAGCTTGATATGGCTAACGCATTCGATAGAGTCAACCATTCCTTTCTTCTCAAAGTCCTACAATCCTTTGGCTTTCCTCCTCAGTTCATCAACCTTATCAAAGCTTGCATCTCATGCCCCTGGATCGCCCCCATGGTTAATGGACGCCCAACATCCTTCTTTCAAGCTCAGCGCGGATTAAGGCAAGGCTGTCCTCTCTCACCTTTCTTGTACATTCTCATGGCAGATTCCCTTAGCAGGAAGCTGGCCGCGGAAATGAATACAGGAGATCTCCCAGGAATCCGAATCGCAAATGATCTAAACCCAATAAATCATGCTTTATTTGCAGATGACTCCATTCTTCTAGGAGGAGCCTCTACTAACATCGCAGCTAATTTCAACGCTGTTTTAAAATGTTACTGTAGAGCTTCAGGAGCCGTTATAAATAACAGAAAGAGCTCGATCTTCGGATGGAATGTGAGCCAACATATTCTCAATAATATAGCCCGGATCTTTGGATTTGAGTGCTTCGCACATTGGGACAGCATCAAATATCTTGGCTTACCCCTTACAACCGGAGTCAATAACAGATCTTTGTGGCACGGCATCATAAGAAAAATTAAAGACAAGATCACTTCCTGGGGAGGTTATTGGCTAACCAAGGGAGGAAAAATTATCCTTCTTAAATCCATCTTATCTGCTCTTCCCATATATCAAGCCTCCTTTCTTCTGGCCCCGAAACACATTACGGATCAGATCTCCTGTCTTCTACGAGACTTCCTCTGGAAAGGAGGCAGAGGCAATCACAATAAAATTCATCTGGCAAACTGGGATCTAGTCAAGCGGCCAACCCTCGATGGTGGGCTCCAGATCAGAGATCCTGCTCTCTCTAATCTGCTACTTGGATGCAAGCTTCTGTGGAAAATATACTCAGATCCTTCACACCAGGTCAGTGAAATGCTCATCTCAAAATACGCGCAGGGGATCTCCCTCAGGCATCTGTCAGCAAACAATACTTCAACAGGCACTCTCACTTGGAATCTCTGCAGGAAAAGCATAAGCAGTTTCAGTAAACATCTATACCGCATCCCGGGCAATGGGGAGAAGATCCTTCTCTGGAAAGACCGCATCATGAACAGCCCTCCTCTCAACTCCCACGCAGAAATCCGGGACATCAGAAACTGGCTTCACGATGTAGGAATAAGAAAGTTGAAAGATATCTCTGAGTGGGACAGCAAAGGAAATTGGATCGAATGGGCGATCCCTCCAGTGCCAGCGCAGCTTCAACACCAAACTGAAATCCTCAAATCACTGCTCTTAAATGCAGCGCCATTACACCGCAATATCGCTGACAGATGGGGGTGGGGTGAAACTGGGTTTTATACGCCATCCTTGGGCTACTCTGCCCTGCAGATCAAAAAAGACAGCCTTAGAACGCCTTCATTCTGGAAACAGGTATGGAGTGCCAAGGGACTACCCAAAGTCAATTTCTTCTTTTGGACCCTCATTCAGAATAAGCAGCTCACTGGGGACAACTTGGCAAAACGAAACTTTGTTGGGCCTCATAGATGTGCATTGTGCAAGAACTTAGGAGAAACAGCCTCCCACCTGTTCATGGACTGCGTTTTTGCCAAAGAAGTATGGACATTAACCCTTCTTGGTCTGCCCGTCTCCCCGCCCCATCACAGCTCCATTGCTGTCCTCTTTTCTGAATGGATTCATCACTATCCTCATCCCATTCCAAATAAATCCTTGTGGACTCACATATGGCTCTCCATTCCTAAATTTGTAAGCTGGGAAATTTTGGCTAGCGCGGAATGATTTAATTTTCAATAACTCCCCTCGCTCTCCTGCTAAGACCGCCTCAATTGCTAAAGCCCTCCTCATAGAATCCGTCCTCCAGCACTCCCACTTCTCTGACTCCTCCCTTCTCCCCTCTGAAAAGGCTTGGCTGAACCTCCACAGCCCTCATCCCTCTTGCAAAGCCACCTCCCTTCCCCCTCCCCTCCCCTCTCCTTCATGGAAAATCAGAGAATCTGAAGCAGCTTTCCAGAACTGGTGGAAGAAGCAAAATACAACTTCAATCTTCTTTGACGGAGCCTCCAAAGGAAATCCGGGGGTTGCGGGAGCTGGTGGAGTCATATACTTTGCAGACAATCTCAGTAAGCTCCATTTCTGCTGGGGGCTTGGCATCTCCACGAACAATCAGGCAGAGCTCCTCGCCCTCACAAAAGCCTGCCAAATAATGCAGGATAAAGGCATCAAAGACTGGCAAGCATTCGGAGACTCCGAAATCCTCATTAGGAAGATCAATGCAGATGACCAGTTCAGCAATGCAATCCTCAATAAGTCTCTGAATAGGCTGAAGCTAATCCTGCAAGACTTCACCTCCTACAAAATTTATCACATTCTCAGAAGTCTGAATAAGGAGGCAGATGAAATGGCAAACAAAGGTTGCCTATTAGAACCGGGAACTCTAAACTACAATGGTAACAGCTCAAGTCACATAGCATATCTTAGCTAAAGGGCATATCAGAATAAGAAGCAGAAAGCAAGGATCACACCCCACTGATCAAGCATGAGAGGAACAAGACTGAATCTCCGGCACAACATATGATACAGGGCTCAGCAAGAGGTGGACAGGTAAAATTTGGGGAACTTACTCCTTAGCGAATATATTCTCATAAGGAAGCAGCAGCTGGAAAAGATGGAGGCTTGGAATTTCTATATAAAATCAGATCTATCAATAGCCGGATCATGGTTAATGCAAATGATAGAATTTTACTGATAGCAAGCGGACCATTCCTGTTTGTAGACTCTGTGGAGCATGGGCAGTAATACTAAGACCCTGTCTGCCAAGTATGCTGCCATCATAAAATCATGCTCAAAAGCTGACTTCTTGGCATGAAAAACAAAGTTCAGAATCTAAGTAGGCATTTGGTTCATCAATGAGACAAATATCTGCAAGCTGCACAAAGATGTGAAGTTATTGACAAATTACAGAGGCTGGTCGTAGAAAATTCCAAGGCTTATGCAGCTCATCTAAAAAATCAGTTGGACTTTGTCACGCTACTGCACTCAGAAAAGGAACGGTGGAGGACTACATAAACGAATACTGCTGGACAGGGCTCTGCCGACGCCATTGGGCTCGCTTGGAGGGTTCCAGTCTACAGTGGACAGCAAAATGCGTGCCAAGATCTCCAACAGCTCCAGATAAATCCGCGGCAATGCTTGTCCCTAAACGGAAATGCGTAGAGCCCTGAGAGGTGTCGCTCCTCAGGCTTGCGGTTCAAGACAGAAACCTTGTCCCCAAGCCGCGCAGAGGAGAGGTGTCAGCTTGCAGAACCCCATAGGCGGGAAATCAGAAAGAAATGCTTTGTAAAACTGAGGCGTTTTTGACCTTGGTCAATCCAGATTTTATAATAAAAGATACCCGTTAATGTTAAAAAAAAAAAAATCCATATTTAAAATAAATCTATACATTAAATAGAATTATCATATTTAAGCTGAACTTCTTCACCCTCATATTTAACCCATACTTTTTTATTCTAATCATTAAAAGTGAAGAGGAGGACAATTCCCTTTTTCCTTGGAATTATATGTCAATGCGATAATCGTGGTTTATGCCTCAAACCATTTAATTGAGGGAGCCAAATTGTCGTCAGCTATGATGATCTTCTAAATATTCATTTATTGGTTAATGAGAAGTTTAATATTGAAAAACTATTTATTGGTTAATAAGAAGTTTAATATTGAAAAAGTGATTATAGGTTTTCGAGAGACATGAGACAATCCCAGATTTAGATTAATTTTGTGTGAAGTTACTCGAGTTATGAAAAATCAGTTTTATAATTTATGGTTTTATTAAATTTATATTTTTAAATTAATTATTTTAAATTTATATTTTTATTAAAACAAATAAAAATTTATTATTAAAAAGATAAATTACAATTTAATTTATTAATATTATAATTTAAATATATATATTTTTTAATTTAATTTATGGTTTTATAAACATCACAAACTTGTAATTTTGAGCGTTATTATTATATTGTTTTCAACATTTAAAAGTAAATTTATAATTTGATCCAGTATCATTGTATCTGTTTAATATTCAAATTTTTTTTTGTTTTATTTTTATTTTTATTTTAATATTTAAACATATTTTTATTTTATTGTTTAAAATTTATTTTTGTAAAGATATATTTTTGAAATTTATTATTTAATTTGAGATTTATTTTGCTTTTATTTTATTATTAAATTTGAAATTTGTTTTATTAAAATAATTAAAATGTAAATAATAAAATTTAAAATATTCTAATAAAAAATCATCGAAAACAATTTTCTTGAGTAAATAAATCATTCTATCATCCCAACAAATATCTTGATAGATTTTATTCTGCCATTTCATTGATAAGGAGAAAATATTTTTTTTGAAATCATAATTCATAACAAAAATATATATATATCTTATTCTTTAAAATCATAATTTATAACCAAAAAAAATTATTCTTTGAAATCATAATCATAATTGATAAGAGGTGCTGCATGGCGCATAGTCATTGCCATGTAGGTTTGAAAATATATAAAAAGCCATACCATTTATAAAAAAAACAATACATTTTATAGAAAATAAAAAAATAAATAAAATAAAGTGTTTTGTATCTAGATAATTTTTTCCAAAGAGAAAAATCTATATAGTATTATAATCTGTATAGTATTATATTGAGACAATTTGTATCAAAATAACTTATTCTACTGAAAACTAAGAATGAAACTTTTGATAAAACCATCACATAGGAATTTCTAATTATAAAATATTAAAGTACGATGGATTTCACAAAATGTGATAGGATTATGGTGAAATGCAATGAAAACCGTGGATGTCGTAATTGGAAAACCATTGAAATTATTTAAATTTTTTAAATTTAAACCAGGTAAAAATTTAAACACTTCTTGGAACACTATATGATAGTTTGATAGGTTGCCTCTTTTTAAAATGATTCTCAAATTGCAAAAAATGGTTCAAAAAATGTTGACTCAAAATTTATTGATTTAAGACCTGTGGTTTTATTGTTTTCTCATGTCATTTCAAGATGGTTATAGAATAATTTGAAATTTTATTTTATTTTCACGGAAATAAACACTTAAATTGGTATTTAGTATCACTTTATCGATAAATCTAAATAATTTTTCAATTCACCAACGGTAAATTAAGTGTTAAAATCCGAGTAACAATGCTGCGTGCAAAAATGAATTTCGCATTTGAATTAACGTGTATAAATGTTACTGGCTCTTTGATCTCTTCAAATCGGATCTGCTGCACATGGTTGATGCTTCCCGGATGGCTGGAAATATTCACTCAGTAACCACCTCAATTTTCATCGCGCTTATTCCAAAGAAGCATAGGACTGAATCCTTTCACGATTTTTGGCCAATCTCCTTATGTAACATCATGTTCAAAATTATATCAAAAATTGTTGCGGAGAGAATGAAGCCTCTACTAAACTCCTATATCATCAGAGACCAACATGCTATTTTAAAGGGCAGATTCATCTTGGACGCAGTCGCCATGACCCAAGAAAGCCTTTTTAAAATGATATCAAAGAATTTGGATGCGGCAATCCTCAAAATTGACTTGCAAAAGGTTTATGATTGTGTCGATTGGGCTTTCTGAGAATCCTGTAGGCAAAGATTGGACTTAAATCCCAAAGTGTTAATTGGGTCATGTCTTGTGTGGAGAATGTAAAATATTTGATGATCGTGAATGGAATCCCCTCGGTTATTTTTCAAGCTGAGAGGGGACTCCGACAGGGATGTCCCCTTTCTCCATTGCTATTCATACTGGTGATGAACTCTCTTAGTCTCCAGATTAACAAAGCCGTCGCGGATAAGAGATGTCTTCTGGTTAAGATCTGTAAGAACATCTCCATCTCACATAATCTTTTTGTTGATGATGTTCTCATCTTTGCTATGCTTTGCAGGGCCTCCTGGGCTTGCATAAATGACATTCTCTCAAGATTCCAGAAGGCTACAGGTCTGTTTATAAATAAGGAAAAATCCTTCTTGTTCCACAATGATGTAAAGCTGGATATTGTTCAGTGGATTTCAGACCTGATGGGTATAGCTCCATATTCAATACATCACGGATTCAAATACCTGGGCTTCTCTTTAAAGGCAAAAGGATATACTATTAGGGATTGGCAATGGCTACTGGATAGGTTTTACAAGAAGATTGCACGATGGGAATATAAATTCCTCTCACTTGCTGGCAGACTTATATTAGCTCAGTCTGTCCTCTGTCAACTATCAGTCTACTGGGCTCACATTTTCTATCTTCCCAGCAGTATTATAAAGCAGATGAACAGGTTGATTGCTAACTTTCTTTAGGGAGGTCATGCATATCAGTGTAAAATTCATCTCGTCAAGATGGCCTCCATCTCTGTTCCAAAAAGTATGGGTGGATGGGGCTTGAAAAACATCCGCTCCTTTGGTAATGCTCTTCTCTGTAAGTCTCTCTACAGAGGAATATATGGGGATGGGCCGTGGAGTAGACTTGTAAAGACTAAATATCTGAAGGGAAAGACCGTAGACTTTTGGTACAGGAAGCGGATCCTTGGCACCAGAAGCGGCTCGATGATATGGCAAAGCCTGCGAAAAGTCCACCCATTTTTCATGAAAAAATTTTGCTGGACCTTATATTCTGGATCTAACATTTTTATTGCTTTTGACTCTATTTTATCTGGCCGGGGGTTCACATTTCCTCATCCACTGTTATGTAATCTTCATAGGCTGGGAGTCTTTACGTGGGATAAGTTGATTAAGGGATGGTCTGGTGCCTCTCCGATTTGGAAGGATGGGGAGGAGCTTCATTTACCTCGTCAGATGCTTCCTCTATGGCTGAGGGTAAAAGCGAGACTTGATTGTTTGGGGATCTCCCGAACGGGCACAAATGATAGTCTGGTATGGTCTATCCATAAACCTGTGAGCGTCAAGAACATTTACGCTGACATGATTTCTGTCGTTGCTGGAAATCCTCCTCCGCTTTTTCCTCCATGTTTTTGGAAAGCTGTATGCCCGATGAAGATGATCATTTTCTCCTGGTTGCTATTTCGGAACAAAAATCTTACATGGGAGACTCTACAAAGGAGAAGTTGGCAGGGTCCAAGTAGATGCTCCATGTGCCTCAATGCCTCGGAATCAAACTTGCACATGTTCTTTCAGTGCCCTACGTCCCTCATAATCTGGTATGATTTGTCTACATATTTTGTTTTCCCTCACATCATTTTTTCTTCTGTTCAGGAAGGTTTTCTCTGGTGGAGTAGACAATCCCCCTCTTGGAGATCGCTGTTCATTATCACTTGCTGGTATCTGTGGAACTGGAGGAATGCGCACATTTTCCAAGACTCTAAGGAACCTCTCCAGGCTATTCTTCAGCGTATATTGGCTTGCTATGATTCCTATCATTAATATCTTACTACATCAACATGTGATCCCATCTGATGCCGCGAGTTGTGATTCTGCATGAGGTTTCTGCCTTCAGATTGTCACTAACTCTTTTGTTTTGGATCCTCTTCACATAGGCAGGGCGTAGCTGCCCTCTCCTTATATGTTTTTGAATGAAATCTCCTTTTTGGTACAGCCTTGTAAAGTTTTGTCACATCTCCATCAAGCTTCTTGATCAACTGATCCTGGAGATGTATTATATATTGTCTCTGTTCTCTTTCATGTGCATTTCTGAACTGGTCCGACATAATGTTTTCTGCTAAGGATGATAGGCATTATCTGCCTGTATGGGAATCTGTCTGCATCATTATGAAGAGGTCTGGGCATATCCATGCCAAATCAGTCATCTTGAATTATGTATTGAAGATCTTTATATACTCTTAATATAAAGCTATGCTGTTTTTTTCTCTGAAAAAAAAATAAATGCTACTGGGAATCCTACTGCTATAATTATTGTTTACTGCATAGTTAATTCAAAATGTTCACTAAATGCAAATAACTTCGAAGTTGATTGTGAGATAAAAATCATGTGAAGACAAACAAATGCGAAGTTTCTCTGCAACTTGGATGTGCATATTGGGATTGAAGAGGCTCTTGAAGCCCGTATTATGATGCCTTGACTCCTCATCGCCTCTGAAGACACAAATTGTCCCAAGGAGATATTTCGAAACATAAGAAAATCAAATTGTATTCGGGTAAAATCAGGGTGTTTCGTGTTTTACAAGGTTTGATCTCAGCGTAGATTTCACAATGAGTTTTTTTGAAGTAGAGTCATGGGTAGATTTATAGATAAAAAATTTAATTGATGCAACTTCAGTAATGGTTAATAGAAAGGTATTACAAAAACATTTCGGCCTGGGAATATAAGAGTCTATCCTTGGCAGGCAGAATTATTTTAACTCAAGCAATATTATCGCAATTGGTTGTTTATTGGGCTCATATATTCTTCCTTCCTGCAAGTATCATTCACAAAATGAACAAGGTATCTGCTAATTTTATTTGGGGCGGTAAATCAGATCAGAGGAAATTCCATCTCTCTAAAATGGAAAAGATTTCTTTGCCCAAGCGCCTTGGAGGTTGGGGATTAATGGATTTGAGGGCTTTTGGTAAAGCGCTCCTCTGCAAATCGCTGTGGAGAGGAATTTTCGGGGAAGGGCCGTGGAGTATCACTGTTAAAAAGAAATACATGAAAGGTAAAGATTTGGAATTCTGGTTCAGAACAGGATCAATTGGAGCCAAGCATGGATCTGCTATATGGCTCAGTCTTCGCAAAATTGAGCAATACTTTTTAAAGAATCTGAAGTGGAGGCTACATTCTGGCAGCAGAATTTTAATTGGTATCGACCCCATTTTGAGTGGGCGCGAAAACATATCCTTTCCCGAGAGACTTTTGTCCTTCTTCCACAGGAAAGGCATTTTTACTTGGGACAAGCTCATAACAGCTTGGAAAGGCCCAACCCCTCTATGGAAGGATGCCAATGATCTTCGTATGCCAGAGTCTCTGGTTATGTTATGGAATTTTGTCAAGGATCCTATCAGTAGTTGTGGGTTTCATCGCACAGGGTCAGCTGACCACCTGATTTGGACGGTGCCAAATGCAAAATTGCTGGTTCGGGTAAAAGACATTTACTCTGATATGATAATTTAAAGGCCTCTCACTCTAGCTCTACATATTCTCCGATCCTCTGGAAGTCGGGATGCCCTCTTAAATTAATTTTCTTCTCATGGTTGGTGTTCCACAATAAAAATTTGACATGGGAAAATTTAAGGAAAAGGAACTGGCACAGACCAAGTAGATGCTCGATGTGCGAATCAGCTAAGGAGTCCAATTATCACATGTTCTTCCAATGCAAATCTTCTCTGCAAATCTGGTATGATCTGGCAATTCTTTATGGTTTCCCTCATGTTGTTTTTGTTTCGACCCATGCAGCGTTTGAATGGTGTAGTGGGCAAAGAGAGCCATGGAGATCTCTTATTATTATTGTCCTATGGTGCGCATGGAAATGGAGCAATTGTAAGATTTTCAAAGATTCAAAGGACCCCCTAAAGTCTATTTTGCAACATATCATATCTATTTATGATTCTGTGCCAAAAAAGCAGCCCAAAATGAAGAAAGGTCTCATGAAAGAGAAAGAATGTTTCCTCAACATATTTCCTAGAGCTTTTTTGACGGTGCTAAACAACAAAACATTTGTGGTTGTGGAGTTCACATTATTATGGACCAGAAGCTTCAATATCTTATTTCATGGAACGGATGAAAAGGCTATAATAGTATGGCCGAGGCGAGAGCTCTAGCAGGTCTTCTTGCCTTCTGTGTGTTTTTTGATATACAGGCTATTCCAATCTATGGTGATTCCAAAACAATGATCAATCATGTAAAAGGAGCCTGCCACATTAGGAGCCCTCACTTGGCAGGCTGGATGGACAGGATAATTTTCTTATGGGGGCTCTTGAGAGACTGCTCCATGCAACACATCTGCCGTGCTCAGAATCTCCAAGCTGATTGCCTGTCAAAGAAGGGTCTACTCTTAGGTACAGGGTCATGGTCTATGGAATTAAAAGAGGGAGACAATTCCTATTTTATCCAGGATTTCTATATCCCTGGATCTTGAAGCTCCTTTGGTTATATACAGGTTCCTTTTTCTTTATCTTTTTGTTTTTCTTGCATATGTCATGATTTATGGCTGTCCTGCAATCTCTAAAAATCTCAGTTTCATATCTGATATCATCCGGCAATTGATGCATAGATTACTGTTTATTTATTTTATTTGATGTTTTTTTATGGATTAGCGATGGTGTATCTAACCGCAGTGTCTCAAAATAGTGGCTGCATCTTTTTGCACTAGTTTTTGTATCATTTGGATCTTTTATATTGACTCAATATAATATAATGAAGCTTTTTCTTTCTGAAAAAAAAAAAAAAAAAAAAAAAAAAATAATAATACTTCAGTGATTTTTGGGGACCAAGGTTGGATATATGTTGTGCTTCCATATCCTCATAAAAGATTGCTAGATTATCTTTCAATTCAAATCGAAGATGGCTTTTAAAGCAATGTAATAGGTGTTGAATTTCCATGACACGAATTTGGGTTTGGTTTTAGAATTTCTGGCACAAACATGCTCAAATGCCACAACAAGACTACTTTGCACAACAGAATAAACACAACATTAAATCAACTAGTGCACAATAAACAACTTTTCACTTTTTCAGCCCAACTTCGTTATATTAAGAAACTATAATACAACTATCTATGGTTCTTGTACCAGGGATCATGACCCTTATACAATCACTAATACAAGAATACAACTAGGGCTTGGTGTTAGTCTTTTGACAACCAATATACCTTGAACAAGATACAATTGACTTACTTGCTAATGTAGCTAGCTTCTTATCTCCTTCGGGTCCATGTACTTTGAACAAAATTGTTGATCATTTAGCTTCCAATCTACTTCTATCAATGAACAATGCTCCTTTAGGTCATTGAACTTGGTTCTAAACAACCTTCCCTCTTGCTGCTCCTTTGTACACCAAGAATGCAACACACAAGGACTTCAATCAAATGTTCACAACTCCATTTGGGAACAGTTCCTTGATCTGCCCACTTATACCTTCCTCTATTGCTATAGTGATGACAAGTCAAGGGCTTGGAGGCTACCCTTCTTTTCCCTGAAGATGTACTTCTCCAATAATGAACTAGGGTTTAGACACTAGCCCACTTGGTTTCCTTCTTTTGCCCTTCAAAGAGCCAACCCTTAGGCCAAAACGTCTGCCACTCCTAGCAGAGTTATTGTCCTTCACAAGTCTACACTTAGGGTTGTTTTGGACAACCTTCTAACATTCCTCCTCCCTATACACAGGTTTCCCGACTTCTGTCCTAAATTGGACCTCTAAACCTACACCCTTTCTCCTTGAAGATGTCCTTTCAGACCTCTAAAACACTTCATATTTGAGCACACTACCTCTAAGTTTTTCGGCCCTGTCCAGGGCACCTTGTAGCAACCCTAAACGAATGTGCAAACTCTCCCACAAACCTTGATTTTCTGTGCACTTGGCTCAGAAGGATGTGGCCTAGTCCTAGCATCCTACTAGGCTACTTGGCCTCCAAAAATTAAGGATCCAACCGCCTACAATACACATAAAATTTTGGCCAACATCACAGAGAAAATTCCTCCTTAATGCACCCAAAATTTTCCCTTAAGAACTCGAACAAATGTCCTCCTTGAACCTGTACCAAACCATGAGACTCTTCTTCTTCCTACTCCTATTCAGTTTGACTACCTAAGGTATTCATCTCCCTTGCTCTGTCTATTCTTGAGAAGAGGATGTGTTGTTGGATGCCAAATGAGGTTATAACCCTCTCTTATTTATATGCTACTTGATGGAAACATATAGCCCTCTTTTATGGCTCTCCTAAAGTCATGTCGACCTTAAAATTTTGCCACAAGCCCACTACATATAAATAATAAAAAATTTCCTTCCTCATTTGACAAAAGCTCCCTCAAATTTCTTTGTAGCCCTTTGCTCCACTAAGGGTGCCACATGCAATCCAAGGGTCAAATCAACAAAATTCATCTTGGTTTCATGCCCAACACTTTGAGTACAAAACCCACCTCTTAGGTACTTGGCCCACAAATGGATTTTTTGGTGCCAATTCACACAAGCCCAATACCCAGGGCTATGGAGTACCTCCCAAGCTACAAATCTCAACAAAAGGGTTTGTGGCTATGGGGGGACTCAAGTCTCATCCTTCATTAGTGGTATTGGGGATTCAACCCAAGACACGAAGCCTTTTTAGTAAGGTAGGTGTGGTTCCTGCTTCCTGGACTCCTACCATAGTTTTGGAATAAGAAAGATCTCGTTGCAATCGAGAATGCAGTTGGAAAAATCTGTTAGTAAAGGAAGATCAACTAATGCTAGAAGACTAATGCATTGTAAGGGTTCTCATGGAAGTTGTCAATAGCAAAGGGCTAGTGGTAGATTTTGCGATTAGGTGGGGGGATTTTTCCTTCTCCCAACCCCCAGATTATTGGGGAGTTCCCTTTCAGTGTGCTTGTTGCAGGAAGTTAGGGCACAAAATGTGTGTGTGTCCTTTAGAGGTAATCTATGGGGTTAGGGGAGTAAATTTCGATAGTCCAAAGATTTGAGTGGGCTCAATGCGAAATGAAGGGCATGTAGAGAAGGGTTTTCCCTCAAGGGATGGGGTTTCTATGGAACAAAATAAAAAAGAAGTGTCTTATTTGGAAGCGGAAAAAAGTAGGCAGGAGGATACTTAGAAAAAAACTTGCTCAAAGCCCTTCATCTAAAAATCAATAAACAAATCAATGCCATTTAATTTCTAGAGCGAGAGAGAAATCCAATGGTTTTTTTCCAAAGAATCAGAAGGAAATGGATTTAAGGATTATGTAGAAAATTAATTATTCAATTGGATGAAGGAAGCAACAAACAAAAGTCAGTTTGAGACTAGGATCCTCAAGATCTAGTTTCTCCCTCTAATAAGGAAACCTCAGAAGTTTTATTTAAAGAATGTGTTCAAGGATCCGTTGAAGAAACAAAAGTGGTTCAAAACACAAAATTCAAGGGTTTTAGAAGTTGTGATGTTGAGATATTGGCTCGAGAATGTTTGTTCGAGGAGAAGCTAGTGGGGTAGAGGATTCAAGGAACCTTAAGGATTATTTGACTTCAAATTTAGGGAAGCTATCGGGAGTCCTATCTTCATTTATGCCAATGATAGATAGAAATGAAGGAACTCAAGAAGATGCATCCTATGTCAATAATAAGAATATGATCTTTGAAGTTCTCAAAGAAAGATTGAACTTACAAAAGGAGAAACAATTGGAAAATGGAAAGTTTAATGATTCTCCCCTTCTTAAGAAAAGTCATTTCATGAATTTACTTTCTTTGAAAAAATGTTAGAGGTCCAGGTCTAAGTCTAGTGGAGTCAAACTATCCCCTATGGAAGAAAATGCAAAAGAGGGGATTTTTCGTATTACCAAATATCAGAGTAGGAGAGGAAGAGGCATAAGGAAAAAGGCATCTGTATGTTCATGCCTCTCTTTTTCGTAATCCCAAAATTCTTTTAGGGCCCTTAGAGCAGAGTGTTGTGGACCAATAATTACAAAATGCATATTTCGTTTTCGAACATGAGGGGATTGAGGGGGTCCCTTAAGCAAAATTCTCTTAAACAAATTTTCTTTGTCCATAATCTAGATGTTGTGTTTCTATAAGAGACAATGTGTTTAAGATCAAAGGCGATTGATTTTTTTTCTTGTGTGACTACCAGGGTGGAATTTTAATGTTGTAGATGATTGTGGACTGTAAGGAGGATTACTCGATCCCCTAGAGTGAGATACTTTAAAAGTTCAGTATGTGTAGGTGGGATTTTTATGGAAGGTAATGTTCCTTCAATCATGTTTCCATTAAAAATACTAAATTGTTATGGACCCTATGAATTTAGGGAATTTATTATTGGTTGGAGATGTTGAATAGTGACTTCATTCACAAAGATAACCTAATCATTACAAGGGACTTGAATTTCACCTTTCAAGGAGAGAAGTGTGGAGTCAAATAGTAGAGGAAACAATTTGGCCGGTTTCTTCCGTCATTGGTTGGAATCAACGAGTGTGGTGAATATAGAGCATTTGAAATTAATTCCAACATGGTCAAACAACAGAAGAGGTGAAAGTGCAGTAGGGAAGAACTTGGATATATTTCTAATTAAAGAGTCTCTTCTGCCTAAATGTATGTTGATTCATTCTATGATAAGTAATGAAACCATATCAGATAAAAAACCAATTTGGTTAGAAATGGGGGATGTTGATAGGAGGCACTATCCATTTCGATTCAATCGAGGATGGCTTGCTAATGATAATTTCAGGGCCCTTGTTTATTCAGTTTGGAAACATATAGATAAGTTGAGTAGAGTACCTCATATGGATCAATTTACTAAGAATTTAAATTTTTTGAAGGAAGTTGTATTCAAATGGTTAAAAAAGGAAAAGGAGTCCTGAGACTTATGGTTCCTTGGTTAAATAGAGGAGAAAATTTTAGATTTATACATTTGAGGAGATGTCCTTTTAACTAATTATGAATAAGAGCAAGTTAGATATCTAGAATAAAAAAAAGCAGGAATTTTATGGGATCAAGAATTATATTGAATATTTAAATCTGAGCCACCTAGATTGTTGAAGCGACAATAATACTCAGTTCTTGCTTAGGTATGCTAGTCATCATAGGGTTGTAAACCACATATGGGAAAATTTTACATTGAATGGTTCAAACGCTGTTTTTTCCTTTGATGAAATTGCATTGGAAGGAATCAAGTTTTATGAGAAATTGTTTGAAGAAGTGGGAATATAAATATTATGGTTCAATTAAAAGCTATCCGAAACTTCTCCCAATTCTTCACACATGAATAATCAGATTGGATAAGGAGACATGCTACATAGGATGTTGTTTTACATATTCTTGAGAAGATGCCAGAAGACAAAAAGTTTGGGGCCTCATTGTTAGGGTGAACAATTGTTCTTGTATTTCTTTGATTTAATGGGGAAAGATATCTTAGAGGTGGTTGACGATTCTATAAGGTAATGAAAACTTAACTAAATTGAGAGGGGAGGGAAGGGGAGGGAAGGGGAGGAGGGGAGCGGGCTAAATTATTTTAGTACATTCATGCAAAAATTTTCTTTTCTATTTAATGTTTATCTGAACTATTCAATGAGCAGTTCAACACCATATAAAAGACATATTTATATGAATTTTATGTAATTTACGAAGCACAACATAACAACTTTCATGATAACATAAAATCAACACACAAAATCATCACATGGACACCAGATATACGTTGAAACCCATAAAGGAGAAAACCAGGACTTTGTTATTATTGTGATGCAAAAGCAAGCTCCTAATCCCTTATTACATTATATTTTCTATAGGCTCCAACCTACAAGAGGTTGCTACCTTAATTCTTGTGCAAGCTACAACTTAAAGGAAGCTCCAACTGCCATCAATTTTTTGCAGGCTACAACCCACAGAAGGCTCCTACCTCAACATGCTCTAACCTATTTTTTTTATCAAGCTACAACTTGAAAGGAGACTACATCCACTTAATACATTCAAGAAAACAATGTGCTAGTTACCTAGCCTATAAATATGCATACCTCCATCTCTATTCCTATTTCTTCTGCTCCTCAAATATGCTTCACATATGCTATATATGTGCCAAGTAATAAACAACTCAAATCAGCACACACTTTCTCTAATTCTCTACCCATATGGCCTTGCAACCTCACACATTTTTATAAGAAAGCTTTAATGGATATTGGTATTCCAAATATGAATATGAAGTGAAAAGAATTGTCTCTTTGCATTCCACTCATTCGTTTCACACCTTTTGAGATTTTGAATATTAAAATAAAATAAATGCTTCACCAAATATTATTTTCAGCCACATGTAATGATTAAATCAACAAGCATAGCAACCATAGCCTTTGCAACATACATTAGCAATACATCAACAACTATAACATCACAACATCAAAAGCATAACAATATTCTTCATGTTTTTGCCTTTGTCTTGCATTAAAACAATATTTGTAACACAACAATCTTTGGTAACAAACCAACTTAATATATGCAACTACATTTCCATAATAAGTGCATCAAAACAAGCATAACTCAATGCACCTCTTCACACAATTGTGCATACACCAACTGTGCCATGATACTTTGCTGCTCATTTGTTATACTATCAATAGTTCTAGCATATCTAGCATACCTTGCACCTAAACACAACAGGTATACCAAGCATACCAAGATGCTTTGCAACCATAACAACCAAGCCATTAACTCAACCATATATAGCATACCTCGTTACTCCTTTGCCATAACAATATATGCAACACCATCAACATGCAATAACAATATGAAAGCAAGTTGTTTACTTCCAAGGCATAACAATACTTGTTCATTTATGCATACCTTATCTATGCATTCAACTCGACATGCCTTGCAATCAAGCATAAGAGTGATCAACAATATAGTAACAAATAATTCAATAACAACATAAGCATAACTCAATGTGATGACAAATAGTTCAATAACAACATAAGAATAACTCAATGCATCACATTGCCTTGTGTTGCCCTCTTCAAGTAATCTTCGTTACATAATATTTGGAGCAACACCTCATAAAATAAGCATACATAAACAAACATACTCAAGCCAACATAATAGACATGCAAACATTCCTTGTTGCTCCTGGTATTCATTTGTCATTAGTCATTAATAACGACAATACAACTAATCTCATTAATAACGACAATACAACTAATCTCCCCCATTCCTTGTTGCTCCTGCTATTCATTTGTCATTAATCATTAATAACGACAATACAACTAATCTCATTAATAACGACAATACAACTAATCTCCCCCTTTGACAATCATGACAATATTGTGATCCTTTTTTTCTGAGAAATATCTTCTTTACCTTTGTTTACTTACCCTTTAACATGAATAACATTGATAACTCCCCTTTAACATCAATAAAATCAATAATAAGAGGTTACTCCCCCTTTAACATCAATAAAATCAATAATAAGAGGTTTGGAAACATAATAAAATTCTGTGTAAAACTTTCTAAAAAAACTCCCACTATAAATAATTCATACCCATTAATATCTGTAAATAATTCATACCCATTAATATCTTTGTACATAGGATCCAGCCATGTTGCTATAGGACATAAACATACGAACCTCTCCTTTGGAAATATAGTAGAGACAATCGGAAAAGCTCAAAATAGGCTTCATTAGGCTCCATTGTGTATTATGGAAGACCATGTAGAACTTCTATGATAAGTAGTAGTGGGGGCTGAGGATCAATGGATGACTAAATTGGAATGATTGAATCCTCGGCAAACCTAGAGAACCTGTGGGCTCTAAAGCAAATGATACCAATATTACTTATAACAGTGTATGTAATATAAATTTCCTGGAAAAACGTTTCGCAATAACAATGGGGGCTGAGGATCAATGGATGACTAAATTGGAATGATTGAATCCTTGGCAAACCTAGAGAACCTGTGGACTCTGAAGCAAATGAGACCAATATTACTTATAACAGTGTATGTAATATAAATTTCCTGGAAAAACGTTTCGCAATAACAATTCACTGTACTCGAAATATAGAATTGTAAGAACCATTATGCTCTCGAGGATTCTCCTGATTGTTATCATGATATGCTCGAAGTATAGAATTGTTGGAAATGGCCAACTTTGTATTTGGAAATTTGTCATGAAATATTTTAGTTAAGGAGATCCATTTCAGTTGAAAGCCGCGAAGATTGAGGTATTATCACTAATGACTATTATTATGGAGCTTGAAGTTACCTTCACAACAATCCTAACCTAGCCCCTTGTGATATGAGCATGGATAGTTCTCTTGATCAACACAGATTCTATGGTTCTTATAGTACCGACATGTTACAGAATTCTATCCCCAGGCCCTCTATCGATAGTCAAAGCAATATTCATTATCAACATAATTAAAACCACGAGGGGTACCCAGGAGTGCAATTTATCTGTTAAACATTGGTTCCATCCGTTGCGATAGCTTGCGTATCGGAAGACAAGAACCATCCATTGGCTGCAAAATCCAAATGCATATCATTCTACTTTTAATTTATATTGGTTTGATTTTCCTGGCAAGGGGATTAGTTTAACCAGAGCATGGTTATTGGCATGAACACCCAATTGCTCAGTATGCCATGGAAAACATTTAACCCTTCTTTTCTCTTGAACTTATTTCGTTAAAAATCCGACAAAAGATAAATGAATTGAAGATCAGTGTGTTAATATTTTCTCAAGTTATCATTCACACATTGGTTCTAATGGATTTACAGGTTTGAACAACATATTTTACATTCACACATTGATTCTAATGGATTTACAGGTTTGAACAACATATTTTACACCAGGGCGAACTGGGTCCCTGATACTATTTTACATTCACACATTGATTCTAATGGATTTACAGGTTTGAACAACATATTTTACACCAGGGCGAACTGGGTCCCTGATACTAACAATAGGTATACAGGTATAGCCATTTTCTGGGATTTGATCACTGGGAGAAAAATTATTTTCCAGGTCAACATAAACATGACACAGTGGTTTGGAGAGCTTCACTGATGCCTATTTGTTAGAATCTAAAACCTTGTCCCATGTTTGCAAGATAATTTTTACATCTCCTTTATAATGACAACGACACTTTCCACCAGGAAGCTCCAAGACTACAACTATTTTTTTTAGAGAGATTTCCTCCAAGACTACAACTATTTTTTTTTAGAGAGATTTGAAATGATCAACTTTGACAATTGTTGCTTCTTTACACTCTAAGAAAATTTCCACCGAATAACAAGCCAAATTCCAAACAACAACATGAAAACATAAATCTCGGTCGATCAAGGTGCAATGCCAACTACATTGATTCACCATATGTCGATGCTCATTAGCCAACTGATTCATCCATTGACTATTTGCCAGACAAAATTTAAGTTGTGTAACCCACGATAACAATTATTAGCACTTATTTATGCTCTAAAAAGATTCCACCTACATTATCGTAAGCAGATCCCTAGCTTAGCTCTTCTAAAAAACTACGATCAACCTTCACATTTTCGTGATAAAAGTTGGAATTTCCAGTGAAACTCTGTCGTCGAGAAAATCCCTTACATAATAATTCTGAAGGTTATTTATTAAATTGATTACAACATTTTTGTAATTCTTATATTTTTTTTTATCAAAGTGATCGTATATTTTTGTAATGTTGTCAATGAAGATTTAAAATTGCTGTGGACAAAAATATTTTCGAACAATCTAAAAACGGGTCATCGCCTACAAACAAACAATATTAACATGGGTGATATCTGATTAAGATTCCAACTCCAATCAAATGAGATCAAGGCCACTTGCTATCCTAATCTGAGCTGGGTTATCGATAACTAACCAAAAACGGTTTATGCAATACATGTAAAGACATGAAAATCGTATTAAACTCATACAAAAAAACACAATGGCAAGACTACCGTTTTCCCAATCACCGTTCGGTATATTGTACATTTATAGCAAATGAGCGTACCCCATTTAACGAGATATTCAACAATAATAACTGTCATGTTATTACCAAAACTGATGATTCTAAAGTAAATATCTAGCCCATAGAAACATCAATGATAAATAGTGTTAAGACCAAAACTGAAGATTCTGAAGTAAATATTTAGCCCATAGAAACATCAATGATAAATAGGGTTAAGCGATATTTAACAATAATAAATAATGTAACATAGATTAAACACTTATTAGTCCCTGCCTGGGACTAATAGCGATCGATTCAGCGTTGACGGCGTATTAATCTTCTGTTTGACCAAAAATATTGATGTGCATCACAATTTTAACCAAAGTTTTCATGTTAAAAAATAATATAAAATTTATTATGTAATTGCTGATTGGCCAACAAAATTGAGGGTCTTATTGCCGGCAAATAATATAAAATTTATTATGTAATTGCTGATTGGCCAACAAAATTGAGGGTCTTATTGCCGGCTTCGCAGGTTTCAAGACGGGTATAGGTAAGATATCCTAAGTTTTTGGTAGCTCTTCTGCATGTCCTTGCGGCAAACTTTTCTGATATCCAAAGTTTTAAGGTGCAAAATATAAACTTTTCTGATATCCAAAGTTTTAAGGTGCAAAATATATTCAACTTTTCTGCTATCCAAGGTTTTATCGTGCAAAAGATTTTTATATCCAAACTAAATATTCTGATGCAAAAGATTTTTATATCCAAACTAAATATAATTCACTGAAGATTTTTATATCCAAACTACATATAATTCACTCACACGAACTTTGCCACATGGCTATCTGCATGCAGAAGCTCTAGTGGGCTTTCTGCATGCGGCAGCTCTGGTGCTATCTGTAGGCGAGCAAGTTGATTTCTCATTATGAGTCATTGTTCTCAGGTAGGCCGCGCCCTTTTTTTGGAACTGGTTTCTTTTATAAGCGAGGTACTTCGATAATATGACATATAATCTCTAGGTTCTGGACCAGGGTTTCGACCATGAGGCCAAGACTGTGTTCTGTGTTCTGAGGACAAATCTCATGAAGCTAGAGCTTTCAAACTGCATGAATGGCAGACTTGTTTGCTCAAAGATATTCAGCAACGTATGCAACATTCCATGAATGCTCCAGAGCAGGTACCGCGTCATATTTTGGCCGTATGCTGTAAATCTTTAATTCATCAAACAATTCGTTTGGACTGGTGCTAAATTCTTCGCAATGCCTTGGTATTTTCTGTGAATCTTTAAAATTTTCAATCTCTGGGTGAAGTTATGCTAAATTATGCTTAATTTTCCGTGATTGCAGGTCATTCAGCCGCTAAATTTGCCATTCCAGCTCTCCTTTATAGGCAGGATGCAGTTTCGGATGGCTGTTATCCCGAGTTTGCTTAGAGCAGTACGCTTATTGAATCTTTTTATTCTTATTTAACTGATTTCTTTTAATTCTTACGGAAACATTATTATTTGAGAAATTTAGGAGTCTGAATGGACATTTACGCCGTTAAACGTCGGAATTTGTTAATAATTTTGCCGGGGCAATCAATTCCGGAATTAGTGTGCTCGGTGTTCGTACCTGAAGACTACACGGTCCAATAGTTTTGAGTGAAAATTTGTGGCGGTGCCATCCATACATTTAAGCTTTGCTTCTTATTTTAACTTTTTAGTTTTGATTTGTACTTTCCCTTCGTTTAGTGCCTGTACGCATTGGCGGAATATGAGCAAACTAGAATAATATAGCTTTACCATATAAGTTAATGAATGGATGTGCAAATAAATTTACTAATTTATGGCTCAGGTTATGTCAACAAGCTGTAATACCGAGTAAATTTCAAAATCATATTTTGTTATTTTGCACAGCATTGTGTTAGTCTGTGTTAGTCTATAGGTTTTCAAATTAAAGTCAAACCAGATTGGGAAGATTTTGAACCATATAATGCTTTATCAAAAGAGCTATTGATGTTAAAAGTATTACGTACCTTCCGGCCAAAATGTCTGTAATAAGTTACTTTATTATATCTTTTCCGAACTTGAGCATGCTGCCTTTTCGTTTTTCTCGCTTGTCGTGTTTTTTTTGGTTTTGTACTTTTTAAATTTACATTGTATTTAGCGTATATTTAGTGTCTAATTCAACCGATTTTTATAAAATTTAAAACGTTTAATAACTCAGAGTAGACTAAGAAATTTATTTTTAATTTCACTATATCTTATAAAATGCTATTCCCATCACTTTCTTTTTTGGAAATTAATGGGATGAAGTTAGAAAATGAATTTTACAGTAAGACACATACAAACGCATCTGGTTATATTCATCTACGCTTTAATTTTACAGGCATTAAAACACAAAAGAATTATGGAAGAATATCAGCTTAACATCTCCAAACAGTTTAGGGTACAGGCAGACTTTCAACTGATGCTAGAGGTTTGTTATTATGTAAGGTCATTACGATTTACAATTTTAGTTGAATTGTTTTGATGAACTCGACTCCACGGGGTAACTTTTTTATATGTACCTCTTTTGGTAAAAAACATGAGTCGGATTCTCTCTAACTCTTCTATACACTGCTGTTCAAAACCCAAGTCATTCGCACGATTACGTGTTGTTATCTTTTAATTAATCCATATAGCAGCCTTCATTCGTTTATTTGTATGTTCGAAGTGTAATTTGTTTTCTGATACTCCATCAATGATCAGATATTATTAGTCCCTGCTTGGGACTAATAGCGTTGACGGCGTATTAATCTTCTGTTTGACCAAAAATATTGATGTGCATCACAATTTTAACCAAAGTTTTCATGTTAAAAAATAATATAAAATTTATTATGTAATTGTTGATTGGCCAACAAAATTGAGGGTCTTATTGCGGGCTTCGCAGGTTTCAAGACGGGTAAAAGTAAGATATCCTAAGTTTTTGGTAGCTCTTCTGTGTGTCCTTGCGGCAAACTTTTCTGATATCCAAAGTTTTCAAGTGCAAAAGATATTCAACTTTTCTGCTATCCAAGGTTTTCTCGTGCAAAAGATTTTTATATCCAAACTAAATATTCTGGTGCAAAAGATTTTTATATCCAAACTAAATATAATTCACTGAAGATTTTTATATCCAAACTACATATAATTCACTGACACGAACTTTGCCACATGGCTATCTGCATGCGGAAGCTCTAGTGGGCTTTCTGCATGCGGCAGCTCTGGTGCTATCTGTAGGCGAGCAAGTTGATTTCTCATTATGAGTCATTGTTCTCAGGTAGGCCGCGCCCTTTTTTTGGAACTGGTTTCTTTTATAAGCGAGGTACTTCGATAATATGACATATAATCTCTAGGTTCTGGACCAGAGTTTCGACCATGCCTTTTTTTGGAACTGGTTTCTTTTATAAGCGAGGTACTTCGATAATATGACATATAATCTCTAGGTTCTGGACCAGGGTTTCGACCATGAGGCCAAGACTTTGTTCTGAGTTTTCTCGCAATTGCTAGAGTTGGAATGTCAAAGGTTTCATTATCTGTTTTTAGTTCAGCCTCCTCCATGGCGGTTGCCAGAGTTTTCTCGCAATTCCTAGAGTTGGAATGTCAAAGGTTTCATTATCTGTTTTTAGTTCAGCCTCCTCCATGGCGGTTGCCAAAAAATATTCTAATAGTTTGTTACAGTTTGTTGTAAAATAGTTTGATGCAGCAATGGAGGAGTGGCAGAAATGGAGACTCCTTTCATTTGTGCTTCCCATCTTCAGCTATAAGCATGCAGGTTATAATCCCAGGTGATGTTATTCAGTGAGATGTCCTATATAAGCAACAATGGAGTGCATTAGCTTTCTGGCCAGGTATTGTTTTATTTTTGTTTGATTCTTTTCAAATCATAAGTCTGTTAAAACTTTTAACATGAATTTGTCAGGTTTTTGTTGTTGACTCGCATTGCAGAGAGGAGTAAACCCCCTTTAAATATTTGGCGGTGGCGCTCGTTCATGCTCCAAATTATTATTGAGATTTCCCTGAGTAATATTAAGAGATTTTCATGGTTGATTCCCAATGCACGGAGTAGTTGAAAAGGTAGCTGAGAAAACCCTTTTTATAAAATATTTGTATGTTCCAATTCTTCTGCTCAGTAAGATTCACTTATGAGTGTCGGGTTTTTATTGTGTATTGAGGACTCCTGTGAAAATGAAAATAAAACCAGTTTTAATCAGTTTATTGTGGTATGCTGTTAATGTGTGATTTTTAACCAGTTTTACCAGATTGATTTTCGTATGTGTTTACTTATTTTATCTGTGGTTGTTGGAGGCATTTACCGCATTGTTGGTTTAGTGCGTTGTTCGTCGAGTAAGTGCGCAACCTGTAAATCATGAATTTGGAACACAAATAGACTTAAATTGAAGTACCGTTAATTTAAATTAAAATGTATATTATTTTTAATTTAGATTGAAATTACAGTGCCATTGATTCATTTAGTTGTGTTTTAATTTTTAATTTATTAAAATAGATTTAAGTCTATAAAAATAGAATATTATAATTTTTTTAAGTGTATAAAATTACAGAAGCTGTAATTTTACAGAAAAAAGGGCTAGAATAACATTCTTTTCTGCATCCATGTTACTGAATTATAAATATTTATATAAATTCACTGTCAATCTTCTTTCTTGGTCAGGGTCAATAAGAAACGTTTCTGCAATGTAATAATCGGGCGTCATACTGTTTTTAATATTATACTTGCATGGCTTTCCCGCTTTTCTTTCTCTGAGTTTTAAATAGTTATTTATGGCTTCCCGTCATCATCGCTGCCTTTTATTTCATAATATGGTAATTGTTTCTAAAGGGTCTAAATAAGTTTCCTAAAATACAAACACAGAGAAGGATTGGTATACTTTATGGACTGGTTATAATTCGCTTTAAACCAACGATTTATATAGTATATAAACCTGTGTAGTATAACAATCCATATGACCTATACATTACACTTCAAATAATTTTAAATACATACATTTATATAGATCGTTGTATGAAGTACAATTTTATATGGATCCTTGCATGAAGTACAATTTTCATTCATTTTCCTTGTTTATATTATAAGGCTGAAATGGTTTCCGTTATAAATCAGGGCAACTAGACTGCTGTTATCTGGATCTAGTTTTGGTGTTGGTCACGGTTAATAAGAAATGTTTCTGCAATGGAATAATTGGGTGTCGTGCTGTTCTGTTTTTAATATTATATTTATCTGTTCAGTTTTTCTTTCTTGGAGTCTTAAAATACCTATTTATTTATTTATTTCCATTTGTAATACAGAAGGTCTAGTAGGTCTAGTATAGTTTATGGATTGGTTGTAATCGCTAAAGTTAACGATATAAACATGTGTTACTCTCTAAGAACAAATTTAAATACACTTTTATGTAGATCGTTGTATGAAGTTCAATCTTCATTAATTTCACTTGTTTATATTATAAGGTTTAAATGCTTTCTGCTATATTGTTTTTTGGGGTTGCTAGTTATATGGGTTCATATATAATTCTGAGATGTTTTATGTATGATTATTGATTCCATCGGGAGTCCCGTTGTAATCAATAAGAATCTGTTAAATCTAGGTTGATTTCCAATTAATTAATTTATTGTTAAAAGATTTATATCACTAGTTAAACTTATATTATCATGATAAAAAAAATTATATCGACAAATCATTCATATAATTATATTATAAAAATATTTAATATGAACATTAATGTGGGTTTAAGTAATTTTAATTATATTATAATTTTTTTTTCTTGAGTATTCAATAGGATTCCAATAGTTCAATATATCACTTAGATTGAGGGGGAATTGAAGTGAAATCCTAAATAGAGAAATTTGAATCGCAATGACCGATTGAAGTAGGCTAAAAGACATAATTATTTTATTTTAATTTGCACTAATTTGAAACACAATTATTTTATTTTAATTTATATTAATTTTCTTTTTCAGGTTTCGCAGGACTATATCTTCATAATATCCAACATATCATCACATCCAAGGGGAATTGAACCAATAACTTCACATCAAAGAGTACCTTAACAGAACACGCAATAATCATCTATCAAAAACCACGTGAACAATTTACATTAATTTTATTAAATTTATATTCATTTTAAATTCTTTTAATCATACACAATAAAAATTTACATAAATTTATATATATATAAATATATATATATATATATATATATATATATATATATTATTGTTAAATACATTTCTTCATAATTGTTTTTTTCATACTTATAAAATAAATTTAATAATATAAATTTTAGAAAGCAGTTTATTCGTCCAAAGTGCAAGGCGGCCATATGCCCTTGTCTGGTAACAGAAGAAATGAAATGGGGAATTGGCATCGGCGAGTAATGGAGTGGACAATTCGTTCCAATTAGTGCTTGCCAACGGCAACAATTGTCACACACTTGCAACAGCGTTGGCATCGGCCAGTAATGGAGTGGACAATTCGTTTTGGACAATTCGTTCCAGTTAGTGCTTGCCAACGGCAACAATTGTCACACACTTGCAACAACTGTAACCCCACGAGAATTTCTTTTCAGATAACTTGCTAATTTTTCGGTTATATAGGCAGGGACTACCGGCTGCATGCAACACTTGTTTGGATTAGGAAAGACGCAATCACAAACAAAACAGAAGATACGTTGCTAGAATCGCTATGTCTTTATATGTATAAAAGTGGAGCTTCATCGACTATATGTATAAAAGTGGAGCAGCCATAAAAGCCGTGCAAAATTCTGGCGTTGCATTATCATCAGGGTGATGCATTCAAAATTGCGTGAGGTATAGAGCCGAATGCCACACATATACGAGATTATATATATACATTACATATATAGTCGTAAATAGATTGCGGTTATCATGTTTGTGGCTGAGGAGTCATGGCAACCTCAGAGAGTTCAGACTTGGTTTTATATTTGGACTCGTCTATCTCGATTCCTTTTTCCTTGGCTGCCTCCTCACCAGACATTCCCATCCTAGACAGCCCGCCTTTTCTACCCATCTCTTGATATCCTTCCTTGCCTATCTGAGCAGCTCTTGTGCTCCCTCCCTTCTTTGCTCCCTCTATCAGCCGCTCCTGCTCAATAAATCATACATTCAATGACGTACAATTTCAAAACACACAGAATACAGGAAGTAATTGAAGGATCCAGAACAAGAATAAGAAAAGAATAAGGCTAATTAGTTACACCTGGGATTCCTTGGGCATGAGCCCTTTCTCCTTGACTTCTTCGTCTGTTGGCTCACGGGTACCTTCCTTGCTGTTGAGCCCTCCTTTCATGGCTCCACGTTTGAGCCTCATTTGAGCTTCTTCTGACATGGGAGCGTCATCCGAACTCTGACATGGGAGCGTCATCCAAACTCATTTTTCCTACCTGATAATTAACTACCTATTACTCTGGGATCACCCTTTTCACTGGTTGATATCTCTAATCAATTCCGAACAATCTGCAACATAATGTGCTCCATTGAGACAATGATGTATATATATAGATTCCTATGGTTGTCTGAGGTATGTTCTATTGGATAAGCTTTAGTATTCGAACGACATGCAGCATGACACTATTATATAACGCGTCCATTTCATAGATGGGTAATTGTTTATCCACCATGTTTCACTCTGCAAGAAATATTCATGTTCGAAGCGTACAATCCCCTCTTTTGCATTTTCTTATTTTCTTCCATAGGGGATAGTTTGGCTCCACTAGACTTAGACCTGGACCTCTAACAATTTTTCAAAGAAAGTAAATTCATGAAATGACTTTTCGTAAGAAGGGGAGAATCATTAAACTTTCCATTTTCCAATTGTTTCTCCTTTTGTAAGTTCAATCTTTCTTTGAGAGCTTCAAAGATCATATTCTTTTTATTGACATAGGATGCATCTTTTTGAGTTCCTTCATTTCTATCAATCATTAGCATAAATGAAGATAGGACTCTCGATACCTTCCCTAAATTTGAAGTCAAATAATCTTTAAGGTTCCTTGAATCCTATCCCTAAATTTGAAGTCAAATAATCTTTAAGGTTCCTTGAATCCTCTACCCCACTAGCTTCTCCTCGAACAAACATTCTCGAGCCAATATCTCAAAATCACTACTTCTAAAACCCTTGAATTTTGTGTTTTGAACCACTTTTGTTTCTTCAAGGGATCCTTGAACACATTCTTTAAATAAAACTTCTGAGGTTTCCTTATTAGAGGGAGAAACTAGATCTTGAGGATCCTAGTCTCAAACTGACTTTTGTTTGTTGCTTCCTTCATCCAATTGAATAATTAAGTTTCTACATAATTCTTAAAGCCATTTCCTTCTGATTCTTTGGAAAAAAACCATTGGATTTCTCTCCCACTCTAGAAATTTAATGGCATTAATTTGTTTATTGTTTTTTAGATGAAGGGCCAAATTTTGAGCAAGTTTTTTTCTAAGTAGCCTCCTGCCTACTTTTTTCCGCTTCCAAATAAGACACTTCTTTTTTATTTTGTTCCATAGAAACCCCATCCCTTGAGGGAAAACCCTTCTCTACACGCCCTTCATTTCGCATTGAGCCCACTCAAATCTTTGGACTATTGAAATTTACTCCCCTAACCCCATAGATTACCTCTAAAGGACACACACACATTTTGTGCCCTAACTTCCTGCAACAAGCGCACTGAAAGGGAACTCCCCAATAATCTGGGGGTTGGGAGAAGGAAAAATCCCCCCACCTAATCGCAAAATCTACAACTAGCCCTTTGCTATTGACAACTTCCATGAGAACCCTTACAATGCATTAGTCTTCTAGCATTAGTTGATCTTCCTTTACTAACAGATTTTTTCCAACTGCATTCTCGATTGCAACAAGATCTTTCTTATTCCAAAACTATGGTAGGAGTCCAGGAAGTAGGAAACACACCTACCTTACTAAAAAGGCTTCGTGTCTTGGGTTGAATCCCCAATACCACTAATGAAGGATGAGACTTGAGTCCCCCCATAGCCACAAACCCTTTTGTTGAGATTTGTAGCTTGGGAGGTACTCCATAGCCCTGGGTATTGGGCTTGTGTGAATTGGCACCAAAAAATCCATTTGTGGGCCAAGTACCTAAGAGGTGGGTTTTGTACTCAAAGTGTTGGGCATGAAACCAAGATGAATTTTGTTGATTTGACCCTTGGATTGCATGTGGCACCCTTAGTGGAGCAAAGGGCTACAAAGAAATTTGAGGGAGCTTTTGTCAAATGAGGAAGGAAATTTTTTATTATTTATATGTAGTGGGCTTGTGGCAAAATTTTAAGGTCGACACGACTTTAGGAGAGCCATAAAAGAGGACTATATGTTTCCATCAAGTAGCATATAAATAAGAGAGGGTTATAACCTCATTTGGCATCCAACAACACATCCTCTTCTCAAGAATAGACAGAGCAAGGGAGATGAATACCTTAGGTAGTCAAACTGAATAGGAGTAGGAAGAAGAAGATAGTTTTCGTCTTGTTTTGTCTCATGGTTTGGTACAGGTTCAAGGAGGACATTTGTTCGAGTTCTTAAGGGAAAATTTTGGGTGCGTTAAGGAGGAATTTTCTTTGTGATGTTGGCCAAAATTTTATGTGTATTGCAGGCGGTTGGATCCTTAATTTTTGGAGGCCAAGTAGCCTAGTAGGATGCTAGGACTAGGCCACATCCTTCTGAGCCAAGTGCGCAGAAAATCAAGGTTTGTGGGAGAGTTTGCACATTCGTTTAGGGTTGCTACAAGGTGCCCTGGACAGGGCCGAAAAACTTAGAGGTAATGTGCTCAAATATGAAGTGTTTTAGAGGTCTGAAAGGACATCTTCAAGGAGAAAGGGTGTAGGTTTAGAGGTCCAATTTAGGACAGAAGTTGGGAAACCTGTGTACAAGGAGGAGGAATGTTAGAAGGTTGTCCAAAACAACCCTAAGTGTAGACTTGTGAAGGACAATAACTCTGCTAGGAGTGGCAGACGTGTTGGCCTAAGGGTTGGATCTTTGAAGGACAAAAGAAGGAAACCAAGTGGGCTAGTGTCTAAACCCTAGTTCATTATTGGAGAAGTACATCTTCAATGAAAAGAAGGGTAGCCTCCAAGCCCTTGACTTGTCATCACTATAGCAACAGAGGAAGGTAGAAGTGGGCAAATCAAGGCACTATTCCCTAATGGAGTTGTGAACATTTGATTGAAGTCCTTGTGTGTTGCATTCTTGGTGTACAAAGGAGCAACAAGAGGGAAGGTTGTTTAGAACCAAGTTCAATGACCTAAAGGAGCATTGTTCATTGATAGAAGTAGATTGGAAGCTAAAGGATCAACAATTTTGTTCAAAGTACATGGATCCGAAGGAGATAAGAAGCTAGCCACATTAGCAAGTCAATTGTATCTTGTTCAGGGTATATTGGTTGTCAAAAGACTAATGCCAAGCCCTAGTTGTATTCTTGTATTAGTGATTGTATAAGGGTCATGATCCCTGATACGAGAACCATAGATAGTTGTATTATAGTTTTTTAATATAACGAAGCTGGGCTGAAAAAGTGAAAAGTTGTCTATTGTGCACTAGTTGATTTAATGTTGTGTTTATTCTGTTGTGCAAAGTAGTCTTGCTGTGGCATTTGAGCGTGTTTGTGCCAGAAATTCTAAAACCAAACCCAAATTCGTGTCATGGAAATTCAACACCTATAACATTGCTTTAAAAGCCACCTTCGATCTGAATTGAAAGATAATCCAACAATCTTTTATGAGGATATGGAAGCACAACATATATCCAACCTTGGTCCCCAAAATTTTGACAAAATATCACTGAAGTTTATTTTTTCAGAAAGAAAAAGCTTCATTATATTATATTGAGTCAATATAAAAGATCCAGATGATACAAAAACTAGTGCAAAAAGATGCAGCCACTATTTTGAGACACTGCGGTTATATACACCATCGCTGATCCATAAAAAACATCAAATAAAATAAATAAACAATCATTTGTTCATCACTTGCCGGATCATATCAGATATGAAAATGAGATTTTTAGAGATTGCAGGACAGCCATAAATCATGACATATGCAAGAAAAACAAAAAGATAAAGAAAAAAGAACCTGTATATAACCAAAGGAGCTTCAAGATCCTGGGATATAGAAATCCTGGATAAAATAGGAATTGTCTCCCTCTTTTACTTCCATAGACCATGACCCTGTACCTAAGAGTAGACCCTTCTTTGACAGGCAGTCAGCTTGGAGATTCTGAGCACGACAGATGTGTTGCATGGAGCAGTCTCTCAAGAGCCCCCATAAGAACATTATCCTGTCCATCCAGCCTGCCAAGTGAGGGCTCCTAATGTGGCAGTCTCCTTTTACATGATTGATCATTGTTTTGGAATCACCATAGATTGGAATAGCCTGTATATCAAAAAACACACAGAAGGCAAGAAGACCCACTAGAGCTCTCGCCTCAGCCATACTATTAGAGCCTTTTCCTCCGTTCCATGAAATAAGATATTGAAGCTTCTGGTCCATAATAATGTGAACTCCACAGCCACAAATGTTTTGTTGTTCAACACCGTCAAAGAACGCTCTAGGAAATCTGTTGAGGAAACATTCTTTCTCTTTCATGAGACCTTTCTTCATTTTGGGCTGCTTTTTTGGCACAGAATCATAAATAGATATGATATGTTGCAAAATAGACTTTAGGGGGTCCTTTGAATCTTTGAAAATTTTACAATTCCTCCATTTCCATGGCACCATAGGACAATAATAATAAGAGATCTCCATGGCTCTCTTTGCCCACTCCACCATTCAAACGCTGCATGGGTCGAAACAAAAACAACATGAGGGAAACCATAAAGAATTGCCAGATCATACCAGATTTGCAGAGAAGATTTGCATTGGAAGAACATGTGATAATTGGCCTCCTTAGCTGATTCGTACATCGAGCATCTACTTGGTCTGTGCCAGTTCCTTTTCCTTAAATTTTCCCATGTCAAATTTTTATTGTGGAACACCAACCACGAGAAGAAAATTAATTTAAGAGGGCATCCCGACTTCCAGAGGATCGAAGGATATATAGAGCTAGAGTGAGAGGCCTTTAAATTAATCATATCAGAGTAAATGTCTTTTACCCGAACCAACAATTTTGCATTTGGCACCGTCCAAATCAGGTGGTCAGCTGACCCTGAGCGATGAAACCCACAACTACTGAGAGCATCCTTGACAGAATTCCATAACATAACCAGAGACTCTGGCATACGAAGATCATTGGCATCCTTCCATAGAGGGGTTTGGCCTTGCCAAACTGTTATGAGCTTGTCCCAAGTAAAAATGCCTTTCCTATAGGCTCCAACCTACAAGAGGTTGCTACCTTAATTCTTTTACAAGCTACAACTTAAAGGAAGCTCCAACTGCCATCAATTTTTTGCAGGCTACAACCCACAGAAGGCTCCTACCTCAACATGCTCTAACCTATTCTTTTTATCAAGCTACAACTTGAAAGGAGACTACATCCCCTTAATACATTCAAGAAAACAATGTGCTAGTTACCTAGCCTATAAATATGCATACCTCCATCTCTGTTCCTACTTCTTCTACTCCTCAAATATGCTTCACATATGCTATATATGTGCCAAGTAATAAACAACTCAAATCAGCACACACTTTCTCTAACTCTCTACCCATATGGCCTTGCAACCTCACACATTTTTATAAGAAAGCTTTAATGGATATTGGTATTCCAAATATGAATATGAAGTGAAAAGAATTGTCTCTTTGCATTCTACTCATTCATTTCACACTTTTTGAGATTTTGAATATTAAAATAAAAAAATGCTTCACCAAATATTAATTTCAGCCAAATGTAATGATTAAATCAACAAACATAGCAACCCTTTGCAACATACATTAGCAATACATAAAAAACTATAACATCACAACATCAAAAACATAACAATATTCTTCATGTTTTTGCCTTTGTCTTGCATTAAAACAATATTTGTAACACAACAATATTTGATAACAAACCAACTTAATATATGCAACAACATTTCCATAGTAAGTGCATCAAAACAAGCATAGCTCAATGCATCTCTTCACACAATTGTGCATACACCAATTGTGCCATGATACTTTGCTGCTCATTTGTTCTACTATCAATAGTTCTAGCATATCTAGCATACCTTGCACCTAAACACAACAGGTATACCAAGCATACCAAGATGCTTTGCAACCATAACAACCAAGCCATTAACTCAACCATATATAGCATACCTCGTTACTCCTTTGCCATAACAATATATGCAACACCATCAACATGCAATAACAATATGAAAGCAAGTTGTTTACTTCCAAGGCATAACAATACTTGTTCATTTATGCATACATTATCTATGCATTCAACTCGACATGCCTTGCCATCAAGCATAAGAGTGATCAACAATATAGTAACAAATAATTCAATAACAACATAAGCATAACTCAATGTGATGACAAATAGTTCAATAACAACATAAGAATAACTCAATGCATCACATTGCCTTGTGTTGCCCTCTTCAAGTAATCTTCGTTACATAATATTTGGAGCAACACCTCATAAAATAAGCATACATCAACAAACATACTCAAGCCAACATAATAGACATGCAAACATTCCCTGTTTCTCCTGCTATTCATTTGTCATTAGTCATTAATAACGACAATACAATTAATCTCATTAATAACGACAATACAACTAATCTCCCCCATTCCTTGTTGCTCCTGCTATTCATTTGTCATTAATCATTAATAACGACAATACAACTAATCTCATTAATAACGACAATACAACTAATCTCCCCCTTTGACATTCATGACAATATTGTGATCCTTTTTTTTCTGAGAAATATCTTCTTTGCCTTTGTTTACCTCCCCTTTAACATCAATAACATCAATAACTCCCCTTTAACATCAATAAAATCAATAATAAGAGGTTACTCCCCTTTAACATCAATAAAATTGATAATAAGAGGTTTGGAAACATAATAAAATTCTGTGTAAAACTTTCCAAAACTTTCTAAAAAAACTCCCACTGTAAATAATTCATACCCATTAATATCTTTGTACATAGGATCGAATTTCTAGCAAAAACAAAAAAAATCAATAATAAGAGGTTTGGAAACATAATAAAATTCTGTGTAAAACTTTCTAAAGCTTTCTAAAAAACTCCCACTGTAAATAATTCATACCCATTAATATCTTTGTACATAGGATCCAATTTCTAGCCATGTTGCTAAAACTTTCTAAAAAAACTCCCACTGTAAATAATTCATACCCATTAATATCTTTGTACATAGGATCGGGGATGGAATTTGACGGGCATTTTGCCCGTCATAAGGCTTTTTGAACGTATTTGACGTCTGGAATTTTTCAATGCCCGTTTTGAGTGACGTGCCTAGAGGAGTAAAAAATGTATTTTTGACGTTTGGAACTTTTTCCAAAACGTTCTTACGCCTTTTTATTTTTCATATAATAGAGTAATTTTTGGGCAAGTTTTTTTCACTGAAAATATGCTAAATTCTATTTAGCGTCGGTAACCAATAAGCATATTAAATTACGGATCACATTATCTAGATACAGAGTAGGAACGGTAACTTTCCAGATGGTATATAGAAAGCCCAAAAAACTACCCAGAGTTTCTTTTTGTTTTTATTTATTTTTTCTTTTTGCAAAATTTGGGCTTTAAAATATTTGGGTATTTTTTCTGGTTTGAATGGGATTGATGTGATGAAAGATGGGTGCAGATTCATCGCTGCCAAGGGCCCCCTCAACTGCCCTTGTCCTTTCCCTTGCGTAGAGCAGAAAATAATAATTTAAACCAAACGCTGGGAAATTGTGTCATCGCAGTGCAAACATTTTGTCAAGTAATTTGCTTGCAAATTTGAGTGCTTGCCGATGATTTTATGGCGGTTTCTTGCGTTTTTCCGAGTATTCTTGTTTGAAGGATTTTAATGCATTTGACTTGCCAGCCAGCCAGGCGCCCACATGGTCCTCGGGAATACACACCCGTCTTGAGAGGACGGACAAAGGAATTCATCCGGTGGGGGAGCGCGGGGGATTCTTGGAATCGCGAAAGGCATTTTCACAGGATATGACAGTTGATTCGATTGCTGGTTGGTTTGACTCTTCTGGGTCGAAGGAAGGAACTCAGAGAAGCAAATTTCTGTTGGATTTGGATTCTTGGGTTCTATTCGAGCGATGGATTGGGGTAGTGAACGCCTTCTACTGCTATGGGGGTAATTGATGATAATTTATGTCTATTTCTGGTGTTTGTGGTAGATTTCCATGGAGGTGGTATTGGAGCAGGGGTTAACAGTAAGGTAGTGTTGGGACTGGTTGTGGCTTGTGTTGCAGTGTCGTGCAAGGTTGCCTTTTTGCTGGCGGCGAGGCCGGTGAGGAGTCGAGGCAAGTGGAACCGTGTGTTGGGCATTCTGCGAGATTTCGAGGAGGGATGCTCTACTCCTTTGTATCGTTTGAGGCAGTTGGTTGATGCCATCACTGTGGAGATGCATGCCGGATTGGCTTATGACAGGAAGTAAGTTCAAGATGCTGCTCACCTTCCTCGTCAACCTGCCCACCGAGTATTTTGTATCAAACTTTATATTAGACAATGTCAGAAATTATCTCTGAATTTATATGCAAGTTAGTTTTATTAGAAATCTGGTTGATTTTAAATGATAATTTAAAGATTAGGCATCTAAATATTCAGGTTGCATAATATAAATGGTTGGTTTTAAATGATAATTTAGATATATGCAATGGATAACCATTTTATATTTTACTTAGGACTAATTATATACAGCATAGTCTAATTAGCGGGAGGAATTGCCTGGAAAGTTATGGAAATTCCAGTTATATTTAGAAAAAATCCGGCAAGGATTTTTGTAAATCCAAGTTATAGTTGTTAAACTTCAAAATTTTAGGTGTCCTAGATGTTTTTGATGGTGCTGAATCCATTTCCACCATCAAAAACAAGATTCAAACACTACCTCTACAAGATCTTTTGAAATTTTTTTGCCCAGATTCCGGCCACTTTTGGCTGTTCGAGCAATTCCTCCGACAACTCTTAGATATACTAAGCAAATTTCAAATGCTTAACATTTTTTTTGTTGAAACTTCCACAATTGAGTTACAAATTGTTGGTTTTAAATGATAATTTAGATATATACAATGGATAACCATCTTGTATTTTAGTTAGGACTAATTATATACTTTCAATCAACAAATTTCAAATGTTTAACACTTTTTTGTTGAAACCTCCACAATTTAGTTTTTTCATATTTTGGTTTTTTGAAGGGATAAATATATGAAATTTTTAAACATAATTATGTTATTGAAGGGTAATTTTCTAATCAAACATTTATTGGTGAAACGTTAATTTATTATGAGAACGTCACTCTTGACGGGCAAAAATTTCAACATAACCTTTATTGACGGGAAGCCTAAATATCCAAAACGTCAAAAAAAAATTGTATGACGGGTAAAGAGAAATCCAAATTCCAACCCTATCCAATTTCTAGCCATGTTGCTATAGGACAAACATATGAACCTCTCCTTTGGAAATATAGTAGAGACAATCAGAAAAGCTCAAAATAGGCTCCATTAGGCTCCATTGTGTATTATGGAAGACCATGTAGAACTTCTATGATAAGTAGTAGTGGGGGCTGAGGATCAATGGATGACTAAATTGGAATGATTGAATCCTCGACAAACCTAGAGAACCTGTGGGTTCTAAAGCAAATGATACCAATATTACTTATAACAGTGTATCTAATATAAATTTCCTGGAAAAACATTTATGAAATATTACTTATAACAGAGGTATTTTGCATCTGCTACACGCTTTTCTTCCTTCATTGTTTATCCATTTACCCATTATAGGTCTAGGTTTTGTGGAGGCCATTCTTTTCTGGATGATTGCCAGAGTATTTTGCATCTGCTACACGCTTTTCTTCCTTCATTCTTTTCACTGCCCTTTCTACTGAATATGATTTGAGTTAATAAATTTTGTTTGATAATCTTGGACTTAGCAGATTACAATTGCTTGGCAGATTTTGAGTTTTTTTTTTGTTTGTTTTAGCGTTTTTTTATGAATCCCTTTGAATGTTATGATTTTGTTTGTCGAGAGTACTTTACAATGGGATGAGTTTAAATATGCTATCTAGTATGAGGGTAATGCACTAGAAGCATTGGTTTGCATGAAATCCTTTCCAACATAGGGTCATGTTCCATCTTTTTATGTTAGGGGAGTGACTGCATACTGTCATAAATGCTTTGGTATTGTATTCTATTGTATGGTTGAGTCTGCAAGAGGGCTTCTACAGTTGAATGGTCAGTGGAGGGCTACATTAGAAATTAAATTCATGTCAGTTCAATTGAAGCAACCGTTTAATTGATGATAATTGTCCAGGCCCATTCTGCTTGAACGAATTCTTTTTCATGGATATTTTAATCGACAGCTGATGGCCTTATTCCTCTCCAGATGAATCTTGTTTTTACATAGTGACAAAGAAGGAAGAAGAGACTGTAAAGGGACCAGAAATAGCTGCTATAATTAATTGAATACCATATATTCATTATTCTTCGAGTAGCGTAAACTATTGTCAGATACGGTGTGTATATATATAAATATATGTCGGAGGATAAGAATACGTAGGATATCCATCCCCTTTCAGCATTTACATCTCTTATGCTAACAAAGTTTGATATCAATGAGCCATGATAAGCTTTCTAGCTCTGTATGACCATAAATTCTTTTAATAGTGCATTATAGTATCTTTCCATCTGTGCATGTGATCATAAATTCTTTTAATAGTACATTATAGTATCTTTCCATCTGTGCATGTGATCATTCAAAATTTTCGATGTGCAGAGAGTCATTCATTTTAGGATTAAAAAAGTAGGAAGCATTTGATATCGTGGCATGCGAAAATTAAAAGTGCCACACTCATCTTTTGACATCGGACCAAAAGGGTACAAAGCATATTATAACCTGACATACTCATCTTCTGACATCAGACCAAAAGGGTACAAAAGCATATTATAACCTGACATACAAATCACAAATTCATTTGCTGACATATCCTGATAAAAGGGCAGAAAGCATAAAAATAATGGCATATAAGAAGAGTTGAAGATTTGGTAAGTTGGTGCAATTTGTTCTTGCGTTTTTCATCTTGTGTGTTGAAGATTTGGAAAGCTAATGTTATGGTGCAATTTGCTTTTAATCTTGTAAAATTAAATGATCCAAAATGACATTAATCATTTAAAGGGGCTTGGTGGATAAGGTATCACTCAAATGGCTATAAAAATGTTCTATGTTACACTTCACTTTATTTGCACCTAGATTCAAAATTGTGTTTGAACCTTTCAGTTATGTAGGTCGTGTGGTCGAGTCCGCCCCGCTACAGGACCGATCAGCATCCTGCGCTGCACAGGTCTGATATGGTAGATACGCGAGCTTGCTTGCTTGTCTGTATAATTTTAACTATGCAATGTGTATATGAAGGCAACAAGGATGTAGCTGGTTGTTACCTCGAAATGTTTCTCACTGTATGGTATGGTTGTATAAGGCTAATAAATTTACTCTCTATAAACGTACGGCTCCTATTTCTTAATATCTAAAAGGGGTGAGGATTAAATATGGAAAAATGGCCTGCTATTTTACTGAACACCACACAAATAAGAGTATTAAAATATGAAAAGAAAGGGATCTGAGACGAGTAGAGAAAGAGGAGCACAAAAGAGCTAGAGGTAGACTGAGAAGTCAACCAACATTGTTAGAGTGGCTCCTCGTTGCTGTTCCATGAATGACGCCGAAGAATAAAACTCCCTCCCACACATAACACCAATTTTTCAGTCCGCCTCTTGTCCTCCTCAGCCCTTATGACGGCATGTCAGCCCTTATATATAAAGGTGCGACGATGTTTACACTGCAAATTGCATATTGATTTTCACATTTGTGTGTTTTTGAAATTTGTCCTTTGTGCTCGTAGAAGCGAGATATTCTATAAGATGTGTACTTCGTGCTCGTAGAAGTGAGGTATCTGCTTAATGCTGTTTGTTTTCCAAGTTTGTTTATCAGAATGTTTCAATAGATAAATGTGAATCTAATTTGGTATCTATTTATCAATAGATACATGTGAATCTAATTTGGGATGTATTTATGGGGAGATCAAAAATAGGGTTTATAGATGTATTTTTTTTAATTTTATTTATATTGGATTTTTTTTGTAATGAGAATTTTTGTATTAAAAAAAAAATTCTACTGGAACATGCTGCTAAAGCAATATATAGGAATGAAGGTTACAATTTTTGTATTAAAAATATTGTTATTAGAACATGTTGTTAAAAATTTTGTCAATAAATGTAAAAGGAAGAGGACAAAAAAACCATACTTTTCTTGACAAAAAGAGAGCAGCGGATTCAAGACTAGATCTACTGAAAATTAAATAAATTGTTTTTTGCGTACATGAATAGATTCTTACAAATTGATTGCACAAGGTAATATAAAAATAAAACATCTCTAGAATTTAAGTGAAACCATCTTTTTACTAGATCTGTAGGACGATCAAGACACCAGATTTTGGAGATTTCTTGCTTTGATATTTTCTATATTTTATTAATGGTTAATAACATTGATTAATTTTTAGAACATTTGAAAAAAAGAAGATTAAATATTTTTCTTCTTTGCTTCTTACTTCTTTTCTAAAAGACTGTTTTTGTCCTTTCCTTAGGTGAAACCCCTTCCTCAACAGGTGAGTTGATGATCTCTTATTGCACTAGATCTGGAACTGCATGATCAAAATGGGAAATTGAATTAATCATTCAACCTTGACTTCTGCTTCTGTAGAGTGCAGAATTCCAAATCTATTTCTAGAGGGAGAATGGACCTGTGTGATCGAAATGAGGTATTGAATTAATCATTCAAACTTGACCTCTGCTTCTGTAGAGTGCAAAATTCCAAATTTATTACTGGAGAGAGAATATTGGTGAGACTCAAATCTATTAGAATGAGGCCTTTTGTGTTTCCTTGGAATTTGTTTGAATGTTCATTGCAATTTATTAATTTGAGAAGATGACGATGAAATAGAAAGAAGTTGAGATATTATAGTATTTGGACAAATTTTTGTAAAACACATACTTATCGCAAAAATTACATTTGAAAGGAACTAACTCATAATCTAGAACCTGAAGATGACTTGGACCCTCCAAGTCAGCTAAATTACCTTTGGGAGTTTTGCAAAATACATTTCAACACAAATTTTGACATGCTAGAAGTTGTATTCCTTGGACTGTAAACTAGTAATATAGCAGGTCAAATTACTTTTGGGAGTTTTGCAAAATACATTTCTAACACAAATTTTGGCACATGAGAAGTTGTATTCCTTAGAATGTAAACTAGTAATATAGCGGGCTAATTTTTCGATAGATTTAAAAATACCAAAAAAAAGGGGAAGATATGAAAGGGGGAAGATATGACAATTTGATCCCAGCAAGCATAGAAAATTTCTATGTTAGGATTAAAATTCAAAGTCAAATAGATGAGAAACATTTTCTTGGAGTCTATGAAGTAAGGCTCAGATCTGAAGATCAGATCTCTGTCCTCACATTCAATAATAAAAGCATGATATCACAATAAAAGCATGATCTCTGTTTCCATAATACAGAGTACCAAGGAGTTCATGATCTACCTAATTGTTAGAAATCCATTCTAAAATAGAAGTATAATTAGGGCAAAGGCGGATGACCTTACCCATCAACCCTTTTTTCCTTGAGAATTTTAACATTCTCGTTGATCGCAGAAGAAAATTCCAAATTAAGAGAAGGAATTGTGCCTGCTCCTTTTACAAAGATACTTAGGTGAATCACTGAACCATGGGGCAGTCAAAGAACACCCAACAAAGAACTCTTTAAATCAAAAACTCTGATTTGTGGGTGAATTCTTAAAACTCGGTCATCAACCAGTAAGGACACAACAGAAAACACAAATCAAAAAAAAAGAAACTCGCAAACATAATAAATCCTCAGTCATGGAAAAGGAGTCCTGGAATGAGCGGAAGGCAGCAGCTGAGCTAGCGAACGAAAATTGCAAATTCCTGCAGCAGCTGAGGGCGACAGCTAGGATTACCCTAGCCGCTCCGTCGGGCTCTTTTTTCATTTTTTGGTATAGGTGCTTCTCAGATCCTCCCCAGGTTAACATGGATGTATTCTAATGGATTTTAATGATGTAGTTGGAACTGTAATTAACTTTTTAATGTGCAATAAGTAAAATGAGAAAAGTAAGCGTCTTCATATGGCCACCTTTGTTGAAGCGAGCACAAGTAGAACAATCCTTTAACGAGACTCGTTGATTAACCTACCGGGCTATTCATTTTTCCCCTTTAATAACATCAACAAAATTTCTCCATAAACTTGTCGGCTTTAAGAGATTTTTGAGCAGAATTTCGCCCTTTTTTTAATAATTTAAATTTAAAAGAATCACAATTATAGATGAAAATGAAAACAATTGCAGCCTGCTGCTCATAGAATCTTTTTATTGAAAAATTGTTATGCCCAACTTACTCATACCTATTCCTATAGACTTGGCGTGTGTATTGCCTAAAATACTTGTTTAACCAAAAAGCTACCACAACATAACTAGCACAAAAGATTACAGAGAATTTGGCCATCGAGGGGCTTCTTCATTCGTGCAACGTAAGAGTCTGCACCGCATGCTTGACTGAGCTCATATTCACATCGAACGAGTCCATTTATTGGCCTCGAACAGGGAAAACTCTGCAGATGGCTTGTAGGGGTGTTGAATCTCTGAAGTCGCTCCTTTGCACATGTTGGACCGAAATGAGAAGAGGTATGAAGATTTTCCGTAATTCGGTGACCAGAGTATACAGGAAACCCAATTTGTCTCCACCCGTTTATATTTCCTCTTGTGAGCATGCATACAAACTCCAAAAACATGCTCCCATTCATTAGATGCCAACATTTGGATGGCAGATTCAATTGCACATTGATCCCTAACACAACGTTCTGTCGTTGCTTTGTATTTCCAATCTCCCTACCATCTGGTCCATTTGCAGGATGCATTTTCCAATTCGCGTTGAGCCTTATAAACATCACATTCACACAGGACACCACACCCTGCTAGACTGGCAATGAACAATGATGGCACCTAAGTCACAGCAGCACTGAGATAGTTCTTCTTCAACTTGTGACCCCTAGAGTGCAATCTGAAACTGATGCCCTTTGTTGGCTGAATCAATAATGTAATGACTGGTGAATTCACCAGACTTCTAGCTTGCTTGACATAGATCATCAATGCAAAACCCCAAACTCCTAATATCAGAGGAATCCGACTTGAAGGGCTAGCTAATATAATAAACCCAACACCCAAGAACTGGGCAATAAAACCGCATGCACCAGTCTTCCTCATTATTATACTGTTAATAAATCCTATTGTTAGTAGGTATGAATGTTGAAGTAAAGGTCTCTGCAGTGGCTTTAACTCCCATTTCTCACTTGCGTACTTGAACTAACAGTATAACACTTGTGGCAACAAGACGTACTTGTGTATATAGTAAGGTTATATCATGGGACGGGAGAGAAGGCCGAGTAGCCCTCGTTGCCGTTTCTATGAAATACTCTTCTTAAAATGACCGACGTACTTGTGTATATAGTAAGGTTATATCATGGGATGGGAGAAAAGGTCGAGCAGCCCTCGCTACCGTTTATATGAAATACTCTTCTTAAAATGACCCCAAAATTAGTCCCCGACTCCGCCCTTGAATTGGGACCCCCATATTGGCCCCGAAACATTTATATCGATGTGGGAAAAGTTGAAGTCGGAATTACAGCAAGGGTCCAAAAGTTTATATCAATGTGGAAAAAGATCAATGTAGAAAAAGTCGAAGTCAGAATTATCAATGTGGAGAAAGTCGAAGTCGGAATTACGGCAAGGGTCCAAAAGTTGAAAAACTCTGTTAAAGTCGAGTGTTGTTCTTGCCCCACCATTGTTTGATTCTGCCAAGTGACATGTTTGCTGATTCCTTAAGTAATCACAACTTATCTTATTTTCAGTGTGTTGTGTTGTCTTAAATGTGTACCATTCAGTATGGTTCCATATGTCACAAAAACGTGTATTTTTACTGTGTTCTCTTGTTTTAAATGTGTACTATTCAGTACGTTTCCATATATCGCAAACACAGCTCACAGCAAAAAGGTCTAGATTTGTGTAGATCTTCTAATTTCAGACTAATTTCTGAACTTTAATTAGGAATTTTGCAACGATGTTTATATTATCATGCACCTCCTACACATCAAATCTAAGGTCAGTATTTATATTATCAAGAACCAAGAATGGTGAAGATTATGGCAGTCTATTTTGAGGTTTCCGCTACAGTCCAATTTACCCATTGTAATCTCATTATGATAGCAATTAGCCAGAAGTTTAGTCCTGAAACCCAATACAACAAAGCTTAAGTTTGTCCAATAATGATTGTACATACTGGGATAAGAACACTACTGCCTACTAGCCTTGTTGGTTTCTTAAAACTGAATAAATACTCGAATACAATTGAATCTTATTTGGAAACTGATTGATTCTTTGGTAGGAATTTGGAAGTCTGTCTTTATGCTGGTGACACACCAGGGATGAGCTGGTTGGAAATCTGAATATGTTTGCTTGTTGGCACCTGAAGGCAAGGTTTGGAGTTCTTTTCGCTTTGGTGATAGTAGTTAATATTGTTTGCACGTATTCCCCTCAGTGATATCAGAATTACTACTATTTACATCTTTTTTTATTGCTATCACCTAAAGGCAAGGTTGGAGTTCTTTTCCCCTCAGTGATGGCAGTTTTAATATTGTTTTACATGCCTTCCCTATTAGTGATGGTAGATTTATTCATCCTTCGGCTAGGGATTGAAGATCTATCCTGCTCCATAGTACTCACTTTGAACGAGGAGATACATGAACCTTGTACCTCGTAAACTTGACCAATTAATGACTTTGTGGTGATCAAATTCTGGTAAGCCTCTAACATAGGGTGGAGTCTGGACTCTGGAAGACATATGTATGCATGCTTTATACATTTACCATTACTTCCAGTGCTTCTATGGCTTCTTTGCTTAATAAATGTCATTTTGACCATCCTTAGGGAGAACTTAGCACTTAATTTTAATAAAAAGTGTAATTTATAATTTGAATTTTTGGGTTTATATAGAGGATGTATCCTAAAAATACTAAAATGGTAACACTTTCTAAACTCTTCAAACACTTTCCAAACACTTCAACTTTTGGCTCTAATGGACTTGAGTATACAATTCGCACAATGTTGCATGTTGTCAGCTAAGTTTGCAGGTTGATACATGTTTGGTGATCTAGTTGCATGTTTTTTTGAAGTTTTACATCTTTTTATCCTTTTTTTTTCAAAAGAAAATACTTCACAGAAAACCTTCTAAGTTCTAGGTACTTTCTTATGATCTGTGAATGGAAAATGAGGTAAACGTTGATCCTGATTTTGGAGTGATTCTGGAGCGTAATATAAAGAGGATCAAGAAAGTCAAACTTGTAACCTCTCAAATTTGGGAAAAGATCTCATGTCTGGTTCATCTTGAACTAACCCCTGAGGCTCTACATTCTTCTACTCGTACAACAAGCATTCACAAATTTAGCTTTTCAGGTTTTTCAATTTTCATATCTTCATTTTTTGGTTTATCAATTTATGTTAAACTGCTCTCATTGTGTTTCATCATTTTTTTTTCTATTTGTCAGTGTGGCATGAAACTGGTAAACCTTTCCACTTGACTAAATAGAGTTTATAAATTGATGGACATGTAATTGGTCATTCAACGTGGCCTTGGTTCATCATTTAACCTTGTGTTAGATATATAAATGTTTGAAACATTGAAATTTTAAGTGATGTATATCGATGATTGCCTTGTCATTAGAATTTGACATGGTTCAATTTTATTTTGATTTTAAGTTTTAATTTATCTCTTTTGTTTTTTACTTTACTTTGTTGCAGAAACCTTTAGGAAATCACTCCTCTTAGATGTACCATCACTTACTTTAATGGGAATACCTTTTTATTTTTATGAAAGGCTACCTATTTATTGTGCTTGAACTATTTGACACCTTTGCTGACCTATTCATATTGGTAATTCCACTAAGTTCACAACTCTGGACGATAAGGAGGGGTGGTTTTCTTGTACTTTGTTGACACCAGTTAAATTTCATTTTGTCTATATGCTCTCCAGAATTTATCTGCAACATGTTTTCAGAACTTTATTTACCATGTTTGTTGTACCATCGATTTGCAAATGGGAAAAAATGTACCAGTCACTTTAAAAATAAATATACTTATCACTTGTAATTGTTTTGTGCACTCCATGCAAATGCACACTATCCTTGACCGAAGAAAATGAGTCATTACCTGTATGTTTTGAGATTGCTCCGATATAAAATTTTCGAAGATTTCCAACAAACATTGTCTCCTATTTAAATGGGTGGTTGAAATTATTTTATGCAACACTCCCCTTTAATTACAAAAAACAAAAAATTAAACTAAGATATTTTCTGGTCCGAGTCTAAGCTATGCTTACAATTTTTTTTTTTTTTGACATCAGTTGGATTTCCTTTTCTTTTCTTCATTGCTTTAGCCTTGTCTTTTTGTTGGAAAATTCAGATTTCAGTGTCTTTATTGGCTAGTGCAACTGTTCCATTGTTCCAAGTTGTCCATGCATGTCCTCTATTTCTTCAAAAATTGGCTTGTATGTAAACGACTACCACATGTCACCTTCCATAGCTTGCTCTTCATCAATTTGTTCCAAAATAGATCATAAAAATATTTTGTCTCTCAAAGACACTATTGCATGGACATTTCATTAACATTTTTATTTTCTATAACATCCATGTTGCCTTCAACATTCATTGTTGCAACTTCTATGAAAACATCATTAACACATGGTGTTTCAAGCCATGTTTCAAGAAGTTTTAGTGTGAGAGATTCTCAATGAATACATCAACCTCTTTTTCAATGAAGATAAGTTATTGTAGCATATGCCGCTAATCTATGCCAATGGCATGTCCGTGTTTATTTCAAAATGATTTAATGTATCTAACATCATCTACAATATAATCTGAAAGATAACCCATCGATCATAACAAACCATAGCAGCTAGATTCTTTTAATGTCTTAAAAAAAACCAATGGATGCCAATTTGCGAGAGAAAAATGGTATTGCCATAGTAATATAAATCATAGCAGAGATCTTCATTCATATATATATATATATATAATGAGTATGTACTATAGAGATTTATTTATCTCAATGATAACTTGAGATTCTTCCAGTTATGACAAAAGAGTAAAATATTTAAAATAGAGCATGGACTATAGAAAGTAATATAAATCATAGCAGAGATCTTCATTCATATATATATATATATATATATATATATATATATATATATATATATATATATATATATATATATATATATATATAACGAGTATGTACTATAGAGATTTATTTATCTCAATGATAACTTGAGATTCTTCGAGTTATGACAAAAGAGTAAACTATTTAAAATAGAACATGGACTATAGAAACTTATGTGAATGATAACTTGAGATTCTTATTCCACGTTGCATATGATTTCAGTGTATGTAAATGAAAAATTAATAGATCAATTTAATCTTAATTTTGACGGATTTGATTACCTATTCTTCCCCACTCTATGCTATTCTTCCCCACTCTATGCCTTACGTCCCCACTCTATGCCTTAAGGCGGTTCCTTTGCAACATAAGGTGCAAATGCCAGTATAAATTTCCTGGAAAAACGTTTCGCAATAACAATGGGGGCTGAGGATCAATGGATGACTAAATTGGAATGATTGAATCCTTGGAAAACCTAGAGAACCTGTGGACTCTGAAGCAAATGAGACCAATATTACTTATAACAGTGTATGTAATATAAATTTCCTGGAAAAACGTTTCGCAATAACAATTCACTGTACTCGAAATATAGAATTGTTAGAACCATTATGCTCTTGAGGATTCTCCTGAATGTTATCATGATATGCTCGAAGTATAGAATTGTTGCAAATGACCAACTTTGTATTTGGAAATTTGTCATGAAATATTTTAGTTAAGGAGATCCATTTCAGTTGAAAGCTGCGAAGATTGAGGTATTATCATTAGTGACTATTATTATGGAGCTTGAAGTTACCTTCACAACAATCCTAACCTAGTCCCTTGTGATATGAGCATGGATAGTTCTCTTGATCAACACAGATTCTATGGTTCTTATAGTACCGACATGTTACAGAATTCTATCCCCAGGCCCTCTATCGATAGTCAAATCAATATTCATTATCAACATAATTAAAACCACGAGGGGTACCCAGGAGTGTAATTTATCTGTTAAACATTGGTTCCATGCGTTGCGACAACTTGCATATCGGAAGACAAGATCCATCCATTGGCTGCAAAATCCAAATGCATATCATTCTACTTTTAATTTATATTGGTTTGATTTTCCTGGCAAGGGGATTAGTTTAACCAGAGCATGGTTATTGGCATGAACACCCAATTGCTCAGTATGCCATGGAAAACATTTAACCCTTCTTTTCTCTTGAACTTATTTCGTTAAAAGTCCGACAAAAGATAAATGAATTGAAGATCAATGTGTTAATATTTTCTCAAGTTATCATTCACACATTGATTCTAATGGATTTACAGGTTTGAACAACATATTTTACATTCACACATTGATTCTAATGGATTTACAGGTTTGAACAACATATTTTACACCAGGGCAAACTGGGTCCCTGATACTAACAATAGGTATACAGGTATAGCCATTTTCTGGGATTTGATCATTGGGAGAAAAATTATTTTCCAGGTCAACATAAACATGACACAGTGGTTTGGAGAGCTTCACTGATGCCTATTTGTTAGAATCTAGAACATTTTTATAAGAAAGCTTTAATGGATATTGGTATTCCAAATATGAATATGAAGTGAAAAGAATTGTCTCTTTGCATTCTACTCATTCATTTCACACTTTTTGAGATTTTGAATATTAAAATAAAATAAATGCTTCACCAAATATTAATTTCAGCCAAATGTAATGATTAAATCAACAAACATAGCAACCCTTTGCAACATACATTAGCAATACATCAAAAACTATAACATCACAACATCAAAAACATAACAATATTCTTCATGTTTTTGCCTTTGTCTTGCATTAAAACAATATTTGTAACACAACAATATTTGATAACAAACCACCTTAATATATGCAACTACATTTCCATAATAAGTGCATCAAAACAAGCATAGCTCAATGCATCTCTTCACACAATTGTGCATACACCAACTGTGCCATGATACTCTGCTGCTCATTTGTTCTACTATCAATAGTTCTAGCATATCTAGCATACCTTGCACCTAAACACAACAGGTATACCAAGCATACCAAGATGCTTTGCAACCATAACAACCAAGCCATTAACTCAACCATATATAACATACCTCCTTACTCCTTTTCCATAACAATATATGCAACACCATCAACATGCAATAACAATATGAAAGCAAGTTGTTTACTTCCAAGGCATAACAATACTTGTTCATTTATGCATACATTATCTATGCGTTCAACTCGACATGCCTTGCCATCAAGCATAAGAGTGATCAACAATATAGTAACAAATAATTCAATAACAACATAAGCATAACCCAATGTGATGACAAATAGTTCAATAACAACATAAGAATAACTCAATGCATCACATTGCCTTGTGTTGCCCTCTTCAAGTAATCTTCGTTACATAATATTTGGAGCAACACCTCATAAAATAAGCATACATCAACAAACATACTCAAGCCAACATAATAGACATGCAAACATTCCCTGTTGCTCCTGCTATTCATTTGTCATTAGTCATTAATAACGACAATACAATTAATCTCATTAATAACGACAATACAACTAATCTCCCCCATTCCTTGTTGCTCCTGCTATTCATTTGTCATTAATCATTAATAACGACAATACAACTAATCTCCCCCTTTGACATTCATGACAATATTGTGATCCTTTTTTTTCTGAGAAATATCTTCTTTGCCTTTGTTTACCTCCCCTTTAACATCAATAACATCAATAACTCCCCTTTAACATCAATAAAATCAATAATAAGAGGCTACTCCCCTTTAACATCAATAAAATTGATAATAAGAGGTTTGGAAACATAATAAAATTCTGTGTAAAACTTCCAAAACTTTCTAAAAAAACCTCCCACTGTAAATAATTCATACCCATTAATATCTTTGTACATAGGATCCAATTTCTAGCAAAAAAAAAAAATATGAATAATAAGAGGTTTGGAAACATAATAAAATTCTGTGTAAAACTTTCTAAAGCTTTCTAAAAAACTCCCACTGTAAATAATTCATACCCATTAATATCTTTGTACATAGGATCCAATTTCTAGCCATGTTGGTAAAACTTTCTAAAAAAACTCCCACTGTAAATAATTCATACCCATTAATATCTTTGTACATAAGATCAGGGATGGAATTTGACGGGCATTTTGCCCGTCATAAGGCTTTTTGAACGTATTTGACGGCTGGAATTTTTCAATGCCCGTTTTGAGTGACGTGCCCAGAGGAGTAAAAAACGTATTTTTGACGTTTGGAACTTTTTCCAAAACGTTCTTACGCCTTTTTATTTTTCATATAATAGAGTAATTTTTGGGCAAGTTTTTTTCACTGAAAATATGCTAAATTCTATTCAGCGTCGGTAACCAATAAGCATATTAAATTACGGATCGCATTATCTAGATACAGAGTAGGAATGGTAACTTTCCAGATGGTATATAGAAAGCCCAAAAAACTACCCAGAGTTTCTTTTTGTTTTTATTTATTTTTTCTTTTTGCAAAATTTGGGCTTTAAAATATTTGGGTATTTTTTCTGGTTTGAATGGGGTTGATGTGATGAAAGATGGGTGCAGACTCATCACTGCCAAGGGCCCCCTCAACTGCCCTTGTCCTTTCCCTTGCGTAGAGCAGAAAATAATAATTTAAATCAAACGCTGGGAAATTATGTCATCGCAGTGCAAACATTTCGTCAAGTAATTTGCTTGCAAATTTGAGCGCTTGTCGATGATTTTATGGCGGTTTCTTGCGTTTTTCCGAGTATGCTTGTTTGAAGGATTTTAATGCATTTGACCAGCCAGCCAGCCAGGCGCCCGCATGGTCCTCGGGAATACACACCCGTCTTGAGAGGACGGACAAAGGAATTCATCCGGTGGGGGAGCGCGGGGGATTCTTGGAATCGCGAAAGGAATTTTCACAGGATATGACAGTTGATTCGATTGCTTGGTTGGTTTGACTCTTCTGGGTCGAAGGAAGGAACTCAGAGAAGCGAATTTCTGTTGGATTTGGATTCTTGGGTTCTATTCAAGCGATGGATTGGGGTAGTGAACGCCTTCTACTGCTGTGGGGGTAATTGATGATAATTTATGTCTATTTCTGGTGTTTGTGGTAGATTTCCATGGAGGTGGTATTGGAGCGGGGGTTAACAGTAAGGCAGTGTTGGGACTGGCTATGGCTTGCGTTGCAGTGTCATGCAAGGTTGCCTTTTTGCTGGCGGCGAGGCCGATGAGGAGTCGAGGCAAGTGGAACCGTGTGTTGGGCATTCTGCGAGATTTCGAGGAGGGATGCTCTACTCCTTTGTATCGTTTGAGGCAGTCCATCACTGTGGAGATGCATGCCGGATTGGCCTATGACAGGAAGTAAGTTCAAGATGTTGCTCACCTTCCTCGTCATCCTGCCCACCAGGTATTTTGTATCAAACTTTATATTAGATAATGTGAGAAATTATCTCTGAATTTATATGCAAGTTAGTTTTATTAGAAATCTGGTTGATTTTAAATGATAATTTAAAGATTAGGCATCTAAATATTCAGGTTGCATAATATAAATGGTTGGTTTTAAATGATAATTTAGATATATGCAATGGATAACCATTTTGTATTTTACTTAGGACTAATTATATACAGCATAGTCTAATTAGCGGGAGGAATTTCTTGGAAAGTTATGGAAATTCCGGTTATATTTAGAAAAAATCCGGCAAGGATTTTTGTAAATCCAAGTTATAGTTGTTAAACTTCAAAATTTTAGGTGTCCTAGATGTTTTTGATGGTGCTGAATCCATTTCCACCATCAAAAACAAGATTCAAACACTGCCTCTACAAGATCTTTTGAAATTTTTTTGCCCAGATTCCGGCCACTTTTGGCTGTCCGAGCAATTCCTCCAACAACTCTTATATATACTAAGAAAATTTCAAATGCTTAACATTTTTTTGGTGAAACTTCCACAATTGAGTTACAAATTGTTGGTTTTAAATGATAATTTAGATATATGCAATGGATAACCATCTTGTATTTTAGTTAGGACTAATTATATACTTTCAATCAACAAATTTCAAATGTTTAACACTTTTTTGTTGAAACCTCCACAATTTAGTTTTTTCATATTTTGGTTTTTTGAAGGGATAAATATATGAAATTATTGAAGGGTAATTTTTTAATCAAACATTTATTGGTGAAACGTTAATTTATTATGAGAACGTCACTCTTGAAGGGCAAAATTTTCAACATAACGTTTATTGATGGGAAGCCTAAATATCCAAAACGTCAAAAAAAAATCCAAAACGTCAAATTTTTTTTTATGACGGGTAAAGAGAAATCCAAATTCCAACCCTATCTAATTTCTAAACATGTTGCTATAGGACATAAACATACGAACCTCTCGTTTGGAAATATAGTAGAGACAATCGGAAAAGCTCAAAATAGGCTCCATTAGGCTCCATTGTGTATTATGGAAGACCATGTAGAACTTCTATGATAAGTAGTAGTGGGGGCTGAGGATCAATGGATGACTAAATTGGAATGATTGAATCCTCGGCAAACCTAGAGAACCTGTGGGCTCTAAAGCAAATGATACCAATATTACTTATAACAGTGTATGTAATATAAATTTCCTGGAAAAACGTTTCTGATACCAATATTACTTATAACAGTGTATGTAATATAAATTTCCTGGAAAAACGTTTCGCAATAACAATGGGGGCTGAGGATCAATGGATGACTAAATTGGAATGATTGAATCCTTGGAAAACCTAGAGAACCTGTGGACTCTGAAGCAAATGAGACCAATATTACTTATAACAGTGTATGTAATATAAATTTCCTGGAAAAACGTTTCGCAATAACAATTCACTGTACTCGAAATATAGAATTGTAAGAACCATTATGCTCTCGAGGATTCTCCTGATTGTTATCATGATATGCTCGAAGTATAGAATTGTTGGAAATGGCCAACTTTGTATTTGGAAATTTGTCATGAAATATTTTAGTTAAGGAGATCCATTTCAGTTGAAAGCCGCGAAGATTGAGGTATTATCATTAATGACTATTATTATGGAGCTTGAAGTTACCTTCACAACAATCCTAACCTAGTCCCTTGTGATATGAGCATGGATAGTTCTCTTGATCAACACAGATTCTATGGTTCTTATAGTACCGACATGTTACAGAATTCTATCCCCAGCCCCTCTATCGATAGTCAAAGCAATATTCATTATCAACATATATGGTTCTTATAGTACCGACATGTTACAGAATTCTATCCCCAGGCCCTCTATCGATAGTCAAAGCAATATTCATTATCAACATAATTAAAACCACGTGGGGTACCCAGGAGTGCAATTTATCTGTTAAACATTGGTTCCATCCGTTGCGACAGCTTGCATATCGGAAGACAAGATCCATCCATTGGCTGCAAAATCCAAATGCATATCATTCTACTTTTAATTTATATTGGTTTGATTTTCCTGGTAAGGGGATTAGTTTAACCAGAGCATGGTTATTGGCATGAACAACCAATTGCTCAGTATGCCATGGAAAACATTTAACCCTTCTTTTCTCTTGAACTTATTTCGTTAAAAATCCGACAAAAGATAAATGAATTGAAGATCAGTGTGTTAATATTTTCTCAAGTTATCATTCACACATTGATTCTAATGGGTTTACAGGTTTGAACAACATATTTTACATTCACACATTGATTCTAATGGATTTACAGGTTTGAACAACATATTTTACACCAGGGCTGGGTCCCTGATACTAACAATAGGCATACAGGTATAGCCATTTTCTGGGATTTGATCACTGGGAGAAAAATTATTTTCTAGGTCAACATAAACATGACACAGTGGTTTGGAGAGCTTCACTGATGCCTATTTGTTAGAATCTAAAATCTTGTCCCATGTTTGCAAGATAATTTTTAAATCTCCTTTATAATGACAAAGGCACTTTCCACCAGGAAGCTCCAAGACTACAACTATTTTTTTTTAGAGAGATTTGAAATGATCAACTTTGACAATTGTTTTTTTTAGAGAGATTTGAAATGATCAACTTTGACAATTGTTGCTTCTTTACACTCTAACAAAATTTCTAACAAAATTGTTGCTTCTTTACACTATGGATATGCATGCCGGATTGGCCTATGACGGGAAGTAAGTTCAAGATGCTGCTCACCTTCCTCGTCAACCTGCCCACCGGGTATTTTGTATCAAACTTTATATTAAATAATGTCAGAAATTATCTCTGAATTTATATGCAAGTTAGTTTTATTAGAAATCTGGTTGATTTTAAATGATAATTTAAAGATTAGGCATTTAAATATTCATGTTGCATAATATAAATGGTTGGTTTTAAATGATAATTTAGATATATGCAATGGATAACCATTTTGTATTTTACTTAGGACTAATTATATACAACATAGTCTAATTAGCAGGAGGAATTGCCTGGAAAGTTATGGAAATTCCGGTTATATTTAGAAAAAATCCGGCAAGGATTTTTGTAAATCCAAGTTATAATTGTTAAACTTCAAAATTTTAGGTGTCCTAGATGTTTTTGATGGTGCTGAATCCATTTCCACCATCAAAAACAAGATTCAAACACTTCCTCTACAAGATCTTTTGAAATTTTTTTGCCCAGATTCCGGCCACTTTTGGCTGTCCAAGCAATTCCTCCGACAACTCTTATATATACTAAGAAAATTTCAAATGCTTAACATTTTTTTGTTGAAACTTCCACAATTGAGTTACAAATTGTTGGTTTTAAATGATAATTTAGATATATACAATGGATAACCATCTTGTATTCTAGTTAGGACTAATTATATACTTTCAATCAACAAATTTCAAATGTTTAACACTTTTTTGTTGAAATTAGGTGCTCGACCATAAGGACCTTTAGGTGCTCGACTGTTAAGGAGAGGGAGAGGAGAGGAGAGGACAAGGTTCAATTTACTTATTGGGTGGGGGGGCTTATGGTCGAGCCTGCTTGCGCTTCCTTCGTGATTGATCGATTGATGGGTGCGTTAGCACACTCGACCAAAAGGCCGCCATCGCCTACTATTTACCGACCCACCCCAATCCCCGGTGTGAAGCAGGTTCAATGCCTGCTGTATCAGAAAGAATGTATCGTACAGATGCGTTCTAAGGGAAGGTGATTGATTGCTCACCCATCAAGGACCGGTTAGGTACTCACTATTCAGATGGTGATCCACAATTTAGTTTTTTCATATTTTGGTTTTTTGAAGGGATAAATATACGAAATTTTTAAACATAATTATGTTATTGAAGGGTAATTTTTTAATCAAACATTTATTGGTGAAAGGTTAATTTATTATGAGAAATTCACTCTTGAAGGGCAAAATTTTCAACATAACATTTATTGACGGGAAGCCTAAATATCCAAAACGTCAAAAAAAAATTGTATGACGGGTAAAGAGAAATCCAAATTCCAACCCTGCATAGAATCCAATTTCTAGCCATGTTGTTATAGGACATAAACATAGGATAGGATCCAATTTCTAGCCATGTTGCTATAGGACATAAACATACGAACCTCTCCTTTGGAAATATAGTAGAGACAATCGGAAAAGCTCAAAATAGGCTCCATTAGGCTCCATTGTGTATTATGGAAGACCATGTAGAACTTCTATGATAAGTAGTAGTGGGGGCTGAGGATCAATCGATGACTAAATTAGAATGATTGAATCCTCGGCAAACCTAGAGAACCTGTGGGCTATAAAGCAAATGATACCAATATTACTTATAACAGTGTATGTAATATAAATTTCCTGGAAAAACGTTTCTGAAATATTACTTATAACAGAGGTGACGGCAGCATCTCCCAGTCCAACAATGTAGGCAGGTGCTGCTTCCATGGCCTTCATTCCCTCTCTATTCTTCGCCATCATGGCCTCATTTATACCCTTCTTGGCCTCTTGATTTTACTGAGATCTGTTGCCGTTGCTGTTGGTCATTTTTAATGATCAGGGAGGGGTGGCTTTTATTATCCTATTTTATGTATATTTCTGATATGTATACGACCTTATAGGTCTAGGTTTTGTGGAGGCCATTCTTTTCTGGACGAGTGCCAGAGTATTTTGCATCTGCTACACGCTTTTCTTCCTTCATTGTTTATCCATTTACCCATTATAGGTATAGGTTTTGTGGAGGCCATTCTTTTCTGGATGAGTGCCAGAGTATTTTGCATCTGCTACACGCTTTTCTTCCTTCATTCTTTTCACTGCCCTTTCTACTGAATATGATTTGAGTTAATAAATTTTGTTTGATAATCTTGGACTTAGCAGATTACAATTGCTTGGCAGATTTTGAGTTTTTTTTTTTGGTTGTTTTAGCGTTTTTTTATGAATCCCTTTGAATGTTATGATTTTGTTTGTCGAGAGTACTTTACAATGGGATGAGTTTAAATATGCTATCTAGTATGAGGGTAATGCACTAGAAGCATTGGTTTGCATGAAATCCTTTCCAACATAGGGTCATGTTCCATCTTTTTATGTTAGGGGAGTGACTGCATACTGTCATAAATGCTTTGGTATTGTATTCTATTGTATGGTTGAGTCTGCAAGAGGGCTTCTACAGTTGAATGGTCAGTGGAGGGCTACATTAGAAATTAAATTCATGTCAGTTCAATTGAAGCAACCGTTTAATTGATGATAATTGTCCATGTCCATTCTGCTTGAACGAATTCTTTTTCATGGATATTTTAATCGACAACTGATGGCCTTATTCCTCTCCAAATGACTCTTGTTTTTACATAATGACAAAGAAGGAAGAAGAGACTGTAAAGGGACCAGAAATAGCTGCTATAATTAATTGAATACCATATATTCATTATTCTTCGAGTAGCGTAAACTATTGTCAGATACGGTGTTTATATATATAAATATATGTCGGAGGATAAGAATACGCAGGATATCCATCCCCTTTCACCATTTACATCTCTTATGCTAACAAAGTTTGATATCAATGAGCCATGATAAGCTTTCTAGCTCTGTATGACCATAAATTCTTTTAATAGTGCATTATAGTATCTTTCCATCTGTGCATGTGATCATAAAATCTTTTAATAGTACATTATAGTATCTTTCCATCTGTGCATGTGATCATTCAAAATTTTCGATGTGCAGAGAGTCATTCATTTTAGGATTAAAAAAGTAGGAAGCATTTGATACCGTGGCATGCGAAAATTAAAAGTGCCACACTCATCTTTTGACATCGGACCAAAAGGGTACAAAGCATATTATAACCTGACATACTCATCTTCTGACATCAGACCAAAAGGGTACAAAAGCATATTATAACCTGACATACAAATCACAAATTCATTTGCTGACATATCCTGATAAAAGGGCAGAAAGCATAAAAATAATGGCATATAAGAAGAGTTGAAGATTTGGTAAGTTGGTGCAATTTGTTCTTACATTTTTCATCTTGTGTGTTGAAGATTTGGAAAGCTAATGTTATGGTGCAATTTGCTTTTAATCTTGTAAAATTAAATGATCCAAAATGACATTAATCATTTAAAGGGGCTTGGTGGATAAGGTATCACTCAAATGGCTATAAAAATGTTCTATGTTACACTTCACTTTATTTGCACCTAGATTCAAAATTGTGTTTGAACCTTTCAGTTATGTAGGTCGTGTGGTCGAGTCCGCCCCGCTACAGGACCGATCAGCATCCTGCGCTGCACAGGTCTGATATGGTAGATACGCGAGCTTGCTTGCTTGTCTGTATAATTTTAACTATGCAATGTGTATATGAAGGCAACGAGGATGTAGCTGGTTGTTACCTCGAAATGTTTCTCACTGTATGGTATGGTTGTATAAGGCTGATAAATTTACTCTCTATAAACGTACGGCTCCTTGTTGGAGAGGTAAATCCCCTCTACAGATAGAGGCGATCCCTACTAGCCCAGCAAGGGTCTAGCAACAATCAAACAATGCTGCTATGCATGTTCCTAATTACAATTAAACAAGAGGTAGAGAGCACCTACTTGGATTCCAGCGCTGTCGTTTGACGAAGGGATGCTGCCTTCGCTCCTTCGCTTCAGCTGGTCACGATCACTCGCGATCTCCGCGAATAGATAACTGCACACACGAAGAGGAAACAAACGCAAGCGTGAAATCTAGTAAAAGCAACCATACATCGGTCAGAAAAGATGTAATTCACATTTAACCATTGCAAGTACAAATGAGAATGGAACAATAATAGCAGTCATCTATTATTAATCAGAATAGAGAAGAGTACAACCAAATGTTCTGACGTTGGTAACCTTCTCAGGAGGGGCCGGTCAGCATGTATCTCAAGCATTCACCTTTGAGGATGATTCTCCCAAGACAAGCAGCTCTCTCTCACACACAAGCAAAACAAAACAACCTTCCCTAAGCAATCAATCACTTCCACACCTAGCACACCAAATACCTATAGTAGCAGCAATCTGAGCACTATAACCTCTATACAATCCAAGCTATGTCTAACTAGCTGCTCATGGTAATGGTGGAAGTATATATAGGAGAAGGAGCCTCCTAAAAGGGTGGAAGGATGAGCTTGTCTTCAAGGGAAGTGGTTGCAAAGGGTCGAACAGACATGCCATAGAAGGGAGTCGACATTCACAAAGCTAACAACCAAGCCTGGAGTTATCTGGAAGGCTGGTTGTTTGAACAAATTCGCCCAAACTGGATCAACGCAGATTATGAGGCAACTGACGCGATGTCGCCGCGTCTACATAACTGGGACAGTCATGTCAGCGCGGAAGAACACTGGAAAGGCGCGCTGGCGACCACCGCGGAAAAGTGATGTCCTTCCGAGCTGGCAGCACACGGAATACACTATAGAGCGCCAGTCATCGCGGGTATTAGACAAACAGACGCGCTGATGAATAAAACATTAGAAAAATGGGTTTTTGGGCCAGTTCAGAAGGCATGAACTTAGTGATTGGCACAGCAGGGTGACTGACAGGAAGGCAGTGACAAATTACTGTGTAACAGATGCCCCCTAAAGCATGAAGACCGAGAGAGTGGGAGGGGTGAAATGCTTTACAACACACGCCGAACTAGAACACCACCAGGAAGGACCGAAAATCTCTTGACAATCAAGTACATGCGGTCTAGGCATGGGCGCAGCCATCCAAAAAGACATGCGAAAAGATCTGTGGAATGGACGCAGCCACCCAGCTGAAAAGACCATAATAATGACAAGGTATGGTCGCAGCCATCCATGAAGACTCAGGTATGGGCGCAACCATCCATCAATGAGTCATGTAATGATTATCCACAAATCGCAACCTGGACCATAACAGACAGGGATCCAGGGTCTTGCGCTCCGTCCCGATCCGAACAAAGTACAAGTTCAAGCATGTGAATATATGAGTTGAAGTCGAACACGCATGAACATCGTCTGATTACCAGTCAATGATGAAAACTGTTAACAGACACGAGAGGTACCACCAATAATGACAATGGCCCTCAAGGTACTATAGGTACAATCCGCGGCATGTGAATCAATGAGCTGGCGTCGAACACCCGCAGAATCATTTGATCGGAGGCCAATGATGAAAACCTCTCGTCGAACACGAAGAACCTGCCATTGAGGCATGCAGGCTCTAAGGCACCTGAAGGGAGTCTCTAAGTCACCTTCCCGGATAATGAGCTGAAGTCGACAGGAAGTGACCTTGATCGAAGGTGGGCCATAATGTTTCCCACATCATCGACACGAGACAGAGGAAAGATGGTTTGTGTGAGATAGCAGATGAGGTTGTATTATTGCAGAGGTCAACTTCTCTTGAACATATCGGCGGCACTGTAGCGGGTTTGGCAGTATTTGACATCAAATGAGCAGAGGGTATAGTAATGATGGCAATGAGCAGATGAGAGGTCAAATAGGATAACCCAAACCCACGGAGGCCAGTGAAAAACAAGATGAGATGGTCCCACCCAGACACGAAGCAGAGGAGTGCCATGTTCAAGAGTGACATACTGCCGACACGACTATGATTACAGTTCCATTTTCCCCACCATTTCTGGCAGGTACCCCGATTATTTTTGGATGACAAGCTTGACGGGGGTAGCATATGCTTGAAAAAGTGTCATTTCGACGATACCCGATGTCATTTAAGTTTTAACGAGTCTGACAAAGGAAGAACTCGGCGTCTTTTCCTGTTTAGAGAGTCTGAAAAGACAGCAGAAAAGAAAACTCCAGGGGGGTCCTTTTTTCGTAAAGTTGTGTCTCTCGAGCCCGAAAAAGTATAAAACAATACTCGAAAGAACCGCCCGACCAAAATGATCGAGGAGTACTTTTCGTAAATAGTGACTTCGACCCGAAAAAGTAAAAAAGCGGTCAGAAGCACGTCGTTTTGGAGCCAATAACGAGTTCGAAACGACAAAAACCCGGCAATATTTTTAGTTTAAACGGTCGAAAAAAGAGCTTTAAAGGCGACCGCCTCTCATTCCTTTTAACGAGTCAAGGGGAAACTCGGCAATCTTTTCATCTTTAAACGGTCGGAAAAGAGCTGAAAGCAGACCTCCATTTTTATTCTCTTTAACGAGTCAAAAAGGGAAAAATACTCGGCAATCTTTTCACATTTTACGAGTCAGAAAAGAGCTTAAAGGTGACTCGTCCTAGAGGAACGAGTGGTATAAAAGGATAGCAACTAGTTCCGGCAATGGTGGAACTGTTCAAAACATGTAATGGTCAAGAGGCTGGCTAATAAAACCACTCATCGCTGCGGTTCCTCAGGAAAGGATAAACAACCAAGTGAGAGCGTATGATCGGCCAAAGAGATGGTAGCAATGGAATGAAACAACCAAGGCTCATCTAGTAGAATTCAGCGGATAAAAATGGCAATCACGAGATGTAAATCGAGTATGGGTTCATTTTTACACAAGCTTGAACCATGGAGAACTCTGCTTGGATTCGGTTTCATGTTTACACAAGCTTGAAACGAAAAACTATGCTTGTTATAAGCTCGCATGCCCCCAACATAATGACGCAAATCAAGGTACATGCCCCCCAAGCTTCATTGCATTCAACAAAGTGGATGGAATGAAGGTTCACTCTCGAGATCTATGAAAGACTTGACTTGTATTTTACGAGATCTTAATCAAAAGACTCGATTTGGAAAGGGAGTTGTTTCATTTTTTAACGAGGTTGACACAGTAAAAGAACTATCCTCATAACCCTTGTTTCATTTTTTAATGAGCTTGACACAAGATCAGGAACTATGCTCGTCTCCTTGTTTCGTTTTTTAACGAGGTCGAAACAAGATCAAAACTATCCTCGGACTAAGCCTAGTTCCATGTTTTAAGGAGCTTGACATCGGAAAGGAACTATGCTCCAACCAGACCTAATTTCATTTTTTAGGGAGCTTGACATAAGAAAGTGAACTATGCTCCGCCCGAACTTTATCATAATGAATAGGAAGTCGGGGCTTCCAAGAGTGGCGCTCCCGGTGGGAGGTCAATATCTCGGAAGTCAGGACCCAATGCCCCCAGGACACTATGCACGATGGTGACATTGCTGGATATAGGCACGGGGGAGGTGGCCACGTAGTTGATCTGGGGTGAGACAGATGCAACAGGTGGATGAAAACCAGGAGGGAAGGACAATTGTGCCGGAGGGGCTTGTGGACGAATGAACGATAATTGATCGAACGTCACGATTCTTCCATCGTGTGGAAAACAAACCACACGGAAAAGTGAAGAAACAAGGGCTCCCATGGCATACACATAATCACGACCAAGGAGAAGACTGAAGTCTAAAGAACCTTGGGTAACTGAGATGTCTATATAGACAGTCTTGCCCCCCAAAGTAATAGGAAACTTTGGAAGGATCCCTAATGGCTGACTCGTTCCTCCGTCAAACGCGGTGAGATGCGGTGCGACAGGTACAAGCGATGGGGAACCCAAAGCTAGCCAAGTAGTAACGGGCATAAGACTAACCGATGCTCCTTCGTCTAACACAGTGCCAGGCAGCGCCTTATTGCAAGCATAGGCGGTGACCCAGAAAGGCACGTGGGATGGAAGGGGAGGGGTAGTAAAACGACTCCAATCAAAGGAAATGACCGAACTACTTGGTGGGGGAACCATATGGTTGCCCCCCTGCTCGGAAAGAACCGACTCTGAATCCTCGGGAGGTTGGGGTGGGAACACCATTATCAGGCTCCGGAGGATTTGCCGAGACGAGAAGAACATGAGAATTTTGCTCTTCCGAAATAGAGTGCTCGAGAGGGGGGGAACTCGAATCAACACTCTTTCCGACCAACGGCGGGTCTGGAACAGGCTGGGGACAGCCAGGTTCGGGAAGAGGAGCCTGGACAAGAGAGGAATCTGAAGCAATCTCTTTGTCAACAGGGGCGCGATCTACAGTTGTAGAAAGACGTTGATAACCAGCGGGAAATTGGTTTAAAGGAGCTGTAAGACTTTCCAATACAACGGAGGCTTCATCCATGAGCGGACAAAGGTGAAGGGGATGATTGCCTTCACAAAGTTTACAGGGGATTCGAATCTTCCCTTTCTCCTTACCATTCCCAACTGATGAGGTAGCATCGCCATGATCATTAGTGGACGATGAAGGGTGGGCCGGATTGTGGGACCAAACTTCTAATACCCTGGGAATGCCAGGACAATCACGAAGCAGATGGTCCTCCCTGCATAATCGACAAGGAAACTTAACCTTCCGCGGAGGAGCAGAAGGTGACCCGACTTCAGGTGTACAGGAGTGGATAGCTGGACTTGAGAGGGGGACTGTGTGTGTAGGCTCTCCTTGAGGGGACTTCTTCTTCTTGGTCTTCCTCTTCTTCTTCTTAGCCACCTGGTTACTCACATCGAGAATTTCACCAGGTGAAGTACAAGAGGACGACGTAGAAGTAGGCGTCGGGGGGGAGAGATCCACCTTAGGATCAACATGATGTCGTTCAGGTGGAGGGACTGATGGACTAACAGCCGATACGGTAGGGACCAAAGAGGTTGAAAACAACCACACAGGCAACCCGACAGTTAACCCTGGTAGGGACAACGTTGCCATATACGGAGCACCAACATTCCCAAGAGGAGGGAATTGTCCTGGATTCCCATCAGATGGGGAACCTGGGTTAGTGAATCCCGGAAAAGTTGCCATAACAAACGAAAACGAAACCTACTCAAGCTAACGCACACGAGATCTAATCAGGTGATGTTATCATGGCCGAATAAATTTTTAAGACACAGGAACTGAACTTGACCTTTTCATGTTTCAACAGTCGAGAAAAGGACGAAAAGATGACTCTAGTCTCCTTCGAATGTTTAATGAGCACGAAGTGACAAGAAGCTCACAGGCACCTTTTCATTTAGGGAGTCCGAAAAGGATCAAAAGTGACTGCTCTGGAGACTCTAGGTATAAGGTTTACCAAGCAACCCGTAAAACTGCTTATACACCTCAGCACTCGTATGAGAGCCAAGGACTTTCCGTACTGCAGTCAATCTTCCCGAATGCTGTGTTCGGTGCGTTACGGTTCACAAGGCGGCAGACTCGGCTTCCTATGGATAAAGGATAAAAGCCTAGTGGGGTCTCCCTATATATGCGACGGTACGTGGGAGCGCAGTCCGTGTTAGACCACTATTGAGTCACAGAAGGAGGAATCACCCAACCGTAATGTGAAACAATAGTGACTATGTTTAAAGACGCTGGAACACGTCTCTAACCTAGACCTCTAGATGTTTGCGTTTAGTTCCAATGCATTTTTAGATTCATTCGGTTCATTTTATAGTTGATCTTGAGTTTAAGTTTCGATTTCAGGTCCTATCGTATGTTCTCTCACAATTACCTAGATGCAAACTACATGCCAAAGAGAATCATTTTGTTCGATGAATTCTAGCTATGGAAGAGTAAAGAGATTTCAATCAAACAAAATGAACACAATCAATCAAGCAGCCTAATGCAACTAAAAGCGAGGAAAGGAAACTTTTTCTTTTGAAAATGCAAATCAATGAAACATTCTTTTCCTTTTCAATTTTTAAAAGTAAAGCCACTAGTTTGATTTTCTTTCAGTGACACAAAGCATCTAAAATAATTTGGAGGAACTAGAACACCAAGCAAAATGCAATTTCCTAGTGAGAGCACACAAAGTTCCCAAAACACTTCAACAAAGATTTCCAAATCAAAAGGAAAACTAAGTTCTGCACGAGCTATGTGATCTAAGCTCGGCAAGTCAAGCAAGGATTGCAAGCAAGGAGAAAGCGAAAAACACTCGGAAACACAACCTAAAGCACTTCAACAATCACTGAACAAGTGCATAAACAAATCTGAAGTTGGCTGGTCAAACAAGCAAACAAGGTCCCTACGGAAGGCTGGACACACACACGACCACTAGATACCCTAGGGCTAGAGTGCAGAATCAACAGAAAAGGGCAAACACCCAAGGGATGAGAGTTACAACCAGTCAATTAGAGACTCAAAACCATTCAGCAATCGAAAAAGTGACGGCGTAAACACAAACCAAGCAGCGAAAGCAAAAGGGAAGGTATTCGCAGAACCAAAAACTAAGCGAAAACGGAACCCTATGGATCCAGACTCCGCAATCAAGCAGTTCAAGGTTCAGAGAGTGAAAAGCAAGTCACAAAACAGGTGGAGAGAAGAAGGGATAGTCAAAGCAAGAGGTTCAGGAGGCTAATTTGGTCAAAAATGAACTTTACAGGACCAGCGCGGGTAGCCTTCAGCAACTCGGCGCTGACAGGAGGAGGCCTGTAGCAACTTTGTGACGTCAGCGCGGAAGAACAAGGATAAAGCGCGCTGTCTCAGAAAAACGAGGTCAGCGCGGAAAGAAACCACACAGACGCGATGACACAGATCACAAAGAAGCAGGGTCGCGATGCCAGCGCGGAAGGACACGAATAAAGCGCGCTGTCTCTAAAAACGAGGTCAGCGCGACTGTTAGACGTAAAGGGGCGATGAAAAGGATACCAAAGGAACAGGGGCGCGATGTCAGCGCGACTGTTCTGAATTAAAACGCGCTGAGGATGAAAAACAAGCAAAGCCAAAGTAAAAACTTCCCAAACCAAAGGCAAGAGCCTTCTAACAATCAAGACACTTCCCAGATGTACCCAGAAAGTTTATAAGCAGAGAGACAATCCCAGAATCTCGGAAAGAGAGACCAATCAAAGTCAAACACAAAAGTGGACTCAAAAGACAAAAAGGCTGCCTCCCCAGTGGAGTCGCCAAATTGTTGGAGAGGTAAATCCCCTCTACGGATAGAGGCGATCCCTACTAGCCCAGCAAGGGTCTAGCAACAATCAAACAATGCTGCTATGCATGTTCCTAATTACAATTAAACAAGAGGTAGAGAGCACCTACTTGGATTCCAGCGCTGTCGTTTGACGAAGGGATGCTGCCTTCGCTCCTTCGCTTCAGCTGGTCACGATCCCTCGCGATCTCCGCGAATAGATACCTGCACACACGAAGAGGAAACAAACGCAAGCGTGAAATCTAGTAAAAGCAACCATACATCGGTCAGAAAAGATGTAATTCACATTTAACCATTGCAAGTACAAATGAGAATGGAACAATAATAGCAGTCATCTATTATTAATCAGAATAGAGAAGAGTACAACCAAATGTTCTGACGTTGGTAACCTTCTCAGGAGGGGCCAGTCAGCATGTATCTCAAGCATTCACCTTTGAGGATGATTCTCCCAAGACAAGCAACTCTCTCTCACACACAAGCAAAACAAAACAACCTTCCCTAAGCAATCAATCACTTCCACACCTAGCACACCAAATACCTATAGTAGCAGCAATCTGAGCACTATAAGCTCTATACAATCCAAGCTATGTCTAACTAGCTGCTCATGGTAATGGTGGAAGTATATATAGGAGAAGGAGCCTCCTAAAAGGGTGGAAGGATGAGCTTATCTTCAAGGGAAGTGGTTTCAAAGGGTCGAACAGACATGCCATAGAAGGGAGTCGACATTCACAAAGCTAACAACCAAGCCTGGAGTTATCTGGAAGGCTGGTTGTTTGAACAAATTCGCCCAAACTGGATCAGCGCGGATTATGAGGCAACTGACGCGATGTCGCCGCGTCTACATAACTGGGACAGTCATGTCAGCGCGGAAGAACACTGGAAAGGCGCGCTGGCGACCAGCGAGGAAAATTGATGTCCTTCCGAGCTGGCAGCGCACAGAATACACTATAGAGTGCCAATCATCGCGGGTATTAGACAAATAGATGCGCTGATGAATAAAACTTTAGAAAAATGGGTTTTTGGGCCAGTTCAGAAGGCATGAACTTAGTGATTGGCACAGCAGGGTGACTGACAGGAAGGCAGTGACAAATTACTGTGTAACACTCCTATTTCTTAATATCTAAAAGGGGTGAGGATTAAATATGGAAAAATGGCCTGCTATTTTACAGAACACCACAGAAATAAGAGTATTAAAATATGAAAAGAAAGGGATCTGAGACGAGTAGAGAAAGAGGAGCACAGAAGAGCTAGAGGTAGACTGAGAAGTCAACCAACATTGTAAAACACATACTTATTGCAAAAATTACATTTGAAAGGAACTAACTCATAATCTAGAACCTGAAGATGACTTGGACCCTCCAAGTCAGCTAAATTACCTTTGGGAGTTTTGCAAAATACATTTCAACACAAATTTTGACATGCTAGAAGTTGTATTCCTTGGACTGTAAACTAGTAATATAGCAGGTCAAATTACTTTTGGGAGTTTTGCAAAATACATTTCTAACACAGATTTTGGCACATGAGAAGTTGTATTCCTTTGAATGTAAACTAGTAATATAGCGGGCTAATTTTTCGATAGATTTAAAAATACCAAAAAAAAGGGGAAGATATGAAAGGGGGAAGATATGACAATTTGATCCTAGCAAGCATAGAAAATTTCTATGTTAGGATTAAAATTCAAAGTCAAATAGATGAGAAACATTTTCTTGGAGTCTATGAAGTAAGGCTCAGATCTGAAGATCAGATCTCTGTCCTCACGTTCAATAATAAAAGCATGATATCACAATAAAAGCATGATATCTGTTTCCATAGTACAGAGTACCAAGGAGTTCATGATCTACCTAATTGTTAGAAATCCATTCTAAAATAGAAGTATAATTAGGGCAAAGGCGGATGACCTTACCCATCAACCCTTTTTTCCTTGAGAATTTTAACATTCTCGTTGATGCAGAAGAAAATTCCAAATTAAGAGAAGGAATTGTGCCCGCTCCTTTTACAAAGATACTTAGGTGAATCACTGAACCATGGGGCAGTCAAAGACCACCCAGCAAAGAACTCTTTAAATCAAAAACTCTGATTTGTGGGTGAATTCTTAAAACTCGGTCATCAACCAGTAAGGACACAACAGAAAACACAAATCAACAAAAAAGAAACTCGCAAACATAATAAATCCTCAGTCATGGAAAAGGAGTCCTGGAATGAGCGGAAGGCAGCAGCTGAGCTAGCGAACGGAAATTGCAAATTCCTGCAGCAGCTGAGGGCGACAGCTAGGATTACCCTAGCCGCTCCGTCGGGCTCTTTTTTCATTTTTTGGTATAGGTGCTTCTCAGATCCTCCCCAGGTTAACATGGATGTATTCTAATGGATTTTAATGATGTAGTTGGAACTGTAATTAACTTTTTTATGTGCAATAAGTAAAATGAGAAAAGTAAGCATCTTCATATGGCCACCTTTGTTGAAGCGAGCACAAGTAGAACAATCCTTTAACGAGACTCGTTGATTAACCTACCGGGCTATTCATTTTTCCTATTTAATCACATCAACAAACTTTCTCCATAAACTTGTCGGCTTTAAGAGATTTTTGAGCAGAATTTCGCCCTTTTTTTAATAATTTAAATTTAAAAGAATCACAATTATAGATGAAAATGAAAACAATTGCAGCCCGCTGCTCATAGAATCTTTTTATTGAAAAATTGTTATGCCCAACTTACTCGTACCTATTCCTATAGACTTGGCGTGTGTATTGCCTAAAATACTTGTTTAACCAAAAAGCTACCACAACATAAGTAGCACAAAAGATTACAGAGAATTTGGCCATCGAGGGGCTTCTTCATTCGTGCAACGTAAGAGTCTGCACCGCATGCTTGACTGAGCTCATATTCACATCGAACGAGTCCATTTATTAGCCTCGAACAGGGAAAACTCTATAGATGGCTTGTAGGGGTGCTGAATCTCTGAAGTCGCTCCTTTGCACATGTTGGACCGAAATGAGAAGAGGTATGAAGATTTTCCATAATTCGGTGACGAGAGTATACAGGAAACCCAATTTGTCTCCACCCGTTTATATTTCCTCTTGTGAGCATGCATACAAACTCCAAAAACATGCTCCCATTCATTAGATGCCAACATTTGGATGGCAGATTCAATTGCACATTGATCCCTAACACAACGTTCTGTCGTTGCTTTGTATTTCCAATCTCCCTACCATCTGGTCCATTTGCAGGATGCATTTTCCAATTCGCGTTGAGCCTTATAAACATCACATTCACACAGGACACCACACCCTGCTAGACTGACAATGAACCATGATGGCACCTAAGTCATATCAGCACTGAGATAGTTCTTCTTCAACTTGTGACCCCTAGAGTGCAATCTGAAACTGATGCCCTTTGCTGGCTGAATCAATAATGTAATGACTGGTGAATTCACCAGATTTCTAGCTTGCTTGACATAGATCATCAATTCAAAACCCAAAACTCCTAATATCAGAGGAATCCGACTTGAAGGGCTAGCTAATACAATAAACCCAACACCCAAGAACTGGGCAATAAAACCGCATGCACCAGTCTTCCTCATTATTATACAGTTAATAAATCCTATTGTTAGTAAGTATGAATGTTGAAGTAAAGGTCTCTGCAGTGGCTTTAACTCCCATTTCTCACTTGCGTACTTGAACTAACAGTATAACACTTGTGGCAACAAGACGTACTTGTGTATATAGTAAGGTTATATCATGGGACAGGAGAGAAGGACGAGTAGCCCTCGTTGCCGTTTCTATGAAATACTTTTCTTAAAATGACCGACGTACTTGTGTATATAGTAAGGTTAGATCATGGGATGGGAGAAAAGGTCGAGCAGCCCTCGCTACCGTTTATATGAAATACTCTTCTTAAAATGACCCCAAAATTAGTCCCCGACTCCGCCCTTGAATTGGGACCCCCATATTGGCCCCGAAACATTTATATCGATGTGGGAAAAGTTGAAGTCGGAATTACAGCAAGGGTCCAAAAGTTTATATCAATGTGGAAAAAGATCAATGTAGAAAAAGTCGAAGTCAGAATTATCAATGTGGAGAAAGTCGAAGTTGGAATTACGGCAAGGGTCCAAAAGTTGAAAAACTCTGTTAAAGTCGAGTGTTGTTCTTGCCCCACCATTGTTTGATTCTGCCAAGTGACATGTTTGTTGATTCCTTAAGTAATCACAACTTATCTTATTTTCAGTGTGTTGTGTTGTCTTAAATGTGTACCATTCAGTATGGTTCCATATGTCACAAAAACGTGTATTTTTACTGTGTTCTCTTGTTTTAAATGTGTACTATTCAGTACGTTTCCATATATCGCAAACACAACTCACAGCAAAAAGGTCTAGATTTGTGTAGATCTTCTAATTTCAGACTAATTTCTGAACTTTAATTAGGAATTTTGCAACGATGTTTATATTATCATGCACCTCCTACACATCAAATCTAAGGTCAGTATTTATATTATCAAGAACCAAGAATGGTGAAGATTATGGCAGTCTATTTTGAGGTTTCCGCTACAGTCCAATTTACCCATTGTAATCTCATTATGATAGCAATTAGCCAGAAGTTTAGTCCTGAAACCCAATACAACAAAGCTTAAGTTTGTCCAATAATGATTGTACATACTGGGATAAGAACACTACTGCCTACTAGCCTTGTTGGTTTCTTAAAACTAAATAAATACTCGAATACAATTGAATCTTATTTGGAAACTGATTGATTCTTTGGTAGGAATTTGGAAGTCTGTCTTTATGCTGGTGACGCACCAGGGATGAGCTGGTTGGAAATCTGAATATGTTTGCTTGTTGGCACCTGAAGGCAAGGTTTGGAGTTCTTTTCGCTTTGGTGATAGTAGTTAATATTGCTTGCACATATTCCCCTCAGTGATATCAGAATTACTACTATTTACATCTTTTTTTATTGCTATCACCTAAAGGCAAGGTTGGAGTTCTTTTCCCCTCAGTGATGGCAGTTTTAATATTGTTTTACATGCCTTCCCTATTAGTGATGGTAGATTTATTCATCCTTCGGCTAGGGATTGAAGATCTATCCTGCTCCATAGTACTCACTTTGAACGGGGAGATACATGAACCTTGTACCTCATAAACTTGACCAAATAATGACTTTGTGGTGATCAAATTCTGGTAAGCCTCTAACATAGGGTGGAGTCTGGACTCTGGAAGACATATGTATGCATGCTTTATACATTTACCATTACTTCCAGTGCTTCTATGGCTTCTTTGCTTAATAAATGTCATTTTGACCATCCTTAGGGAGAACTTAGCACTTAATTTTAATAAAAAGTGTAATTTATAATTTGGATTTTTGGGTTTATATAGAGGATGTATCCTAAAAATACTAAAATGGTAACACTTTCTAAATTCTTCAAACACTTTCCAAACACTTCAACTTTTGGCTCTAATGGACTTGAGTATACAATTCGCACAATGTTGCATGTTGTCAGCTAAGTTTGCAGGTTGATACATGTTTGGTGATCTAGTTGCATGTTTTTTTGAAGTTTTACATCTTTTTATCCTTTTTTTTTCAAAAGAAAATACTTCACGGAAAACCTTCTAAGTTCTAGGTACTTTCTTATGATCTGTGAATGGAAAATGAGGTAAACGTTGATCCTGATTCTGGAGTGATTCTGGAGCGTAATATAAAGAGGATCAAGAAAGTCAAACTTGTAACCTCTCAAATTTGGGAAAAGATCTCATGTCTGGTTCATCTTGAACTAACCCCTGAGGCTCTACATTCTTCTACTCGTACAACAAGCATTCACAAATTTAGCTTTTCAGGTTTTTCAATTTTCATATCTTCATTTTTTGGTTTATCAATTTATGTTAAACTGCTCTCATTGTGTTTCATCATTTTTTTTTCTATTTGTCAGTGTGGCATGAAACTGGTAAACCTTTCCACTTGACTAAATAGAGTTTATAAATTGATGGACATGTAATTGGTCATTCAACGTGGCCTTGGTTCATCATTTAACCTTGTGTTAGATATATAAATGTTTGAAACATTGAAATTTTAAGTGATGTATATCGATGATTGCCTTGTCATTAGAATTTGACATGGTTCAATTTTATTTTGATTTTAAGTTTTAATTTATCTCTTTTGTTTTTTACTTTACTTTGTTGCAGAAACCTTTAGGAAATCACTCCTCTTAGATGTACCATCACTTACTTTAATGGGAATACCTTTTTATTTTTATGAAAGGCTACCTATTTATTGTGCTTGAACTATTTGACACCTTTGCTGACCTATTCATATTGGTAATTCCACTAAGTTCACAACTCTGGACGATAAGGAGGGGTGGTTTTCTTGTACTTTGTTGACACCAGTTAAATTTCATTTTGTCTATATGCTCTCCAGAATTTATCTGCAACATGTTTTCAGAACTTTATATACCATGTTTTTTGTACCATCGATTTGCAAATGGGAAAAAATGTACCAATCACTTTGAAAATAAATATACTTATCACTTGTAATTGTTTTGTGCACTCCATGCAAATGCACACTATCCTTGATCGAAGAAAATGAGTCATTACCTGTATGTTTTGAGATTGCTCCGATATAAAATTATCGAAGATTTCCAACAAACATTGTCTCCTATTTAAATGGGTGGTTGAAATTATTTTATGCAACACTCCCCTTTAATTACAAAAAACAAAAATTTAAACTAAGATATTTTCTGGTCCGAGTCTAAGCTATGCTTACAATTTTTTTTTTTTTTGACATCAGTTGGATTTCCTTTTCTTTTCTTCATTGCTTTAGCCTTGTCTTTTTGTTGGAAGCTTCAGATTTCAGTGTCTTTATTGGCTAGTGCAACTGTTCCATTATTCCAAGTTGTCCATGCATGTCCTCTATTTCTTCAAAAATTGGCTTGTATGTAAACGACTACCACATGTCACCTTCCATAGCTTGCTCTTCATCAATTTGTTCCAAAATAAATCATAAAAATATTTTGTCTCTCAAAGACTCTATTGCATGGAAATTTCATTAACATTTTTATTTTCTATAGCATCCATGTTGCCTTCAACATTCATTGTTGCAACTTCTATGAAAACATCATTAACACATGGTGTTTCAAGCCATGTTTCAAGAAGTTTTAGTGTGAGAGATTCTCAATGAATACATCAACCTCTTTTTCAATGAAGATAAGTTATTGTAGCATATGCCACTAATCTATGCCAATGACATGTCCGTGTTTATTTCAAAATGATTTAATGTATCTAACATCATCTACAATATAATCTGAAAGATAACCCATCGATCATAACAAACCATAGCAGCTAGATTCTTTTAATGTCTTAAAAAAAACCAATGGATGCCAATTTGCGAGAGAAAAATGGTATTGCCATAGTAATATAAATCATAGCAGAGATCTTCATTCATATATATATATATTATATATATATATATATATATATATATATATATATATAATGAGTATGTACTATAGAGATTTATTTATCTCAATGATAACTTGAGATTCTTCCAGTTATGACAAAAGAGTAAAATATTTAAAATAGAGCATGGACTATAGAAAGTAATATAAATCATAGCAGAGATCTTCATTCATATATATATATAACGAGTATGTACTATAGAGATTTATTTATCTTAATGATAACTTGAGATTCTTCGAGTTATGACAAAAGAGTAAACTATTTAAAATAGAACATGGACTATAGAAATTTATGTGAATGATAACTTGAGATTCTTATTCCACATTGCATATGATTTCAGTGTATGTAAATGAAAAATTAATAGATCAATTTAATCTTAATTTTGACGGATTTGATTACCTATTCTTCCCCACTCTATGCTATTCTTCCCCACTCTATGCCTTACGTCCCCACTCTATGCCTTAAGGCAATTCCTTTGCAACATAAGGTGCAAATGCTAGTATAAATTTCCTGGAAAAACGTTTCGCAATAACAATGGGGGTTGAGGATCAATGGATGACTAAATTGGAATGATTGAATCCTTGGAAAACCTAGAGAACCTGTGGACTCTGAAGCAAATGAGACCAATATTACTTATAACAGTGTATGTAATATAAATTTCTTGGAAAAACGTTTCGCAATAACAATTCACTGTACTCGAAATATAGAATTGTAAGAACCATTATGCTCTCGAGATTCTCCTGATTGTTATCATGATATGCTCGAAGTATAGAATTGTTCGAAATGGCCAACTTTGTATTTGGAAATTTGTCATGAAATATTTTAGTTAAGGAGATCCATTTCAGTTGAAAGCCGCGAAGATTGAGGTATTATCATTAATGACTATTATTATGGAGCTTGAAGTTACCTTCACAACAATCCTAACCTAGTCCCTTGTGATATGAGCATGGATAGTTCTCTTGATCAACACAGATTCTATGGTTCTTATAGTACCAACATGTTACAGAATTCTATCCCCAGGCCCTCTATCGATAGTCAAAGCAATATTCATTATCAACATAATTAAAACAACGAGGGGTACCCAGGAGTGCAAATTATCTGTTAAACATTGGTTCCATGCGTTGCGACAGCTTGCATATCGGAAGACAAGATCCATCCATTGGCTGCAAAATCCAAATGCATATCATTCTACTTTTAATTTATATTGGTTTGATTTTCCTGGCAAGGGGATTAGTTTAACCAGAGCATGGTTATTGGCATGAACACCCAATTGCTCAGTATGCCATGGAAAACATTTAACCCTTCTTTTCTCTTGAACTTATTTCGTTAAAAGTCCGACAAAAGATAAATGAATTGAAGATCAGTGTGTTAATATTTTCTCAAGTTATCATTCACACATTGATTCTAATGGATTTACAGGTTTGAACAACATATTTTACATTCACACATTGATTCTAATGGATTTACAGGTTTGAACAACATATTTTACACCAGGGCGAACTGGGTCCCTGATACTAACAATAGGTATACAAGTATAGCCATTTTCTGGGATTTGATCACTGGGAGAAAAATTATTTTCCAGGTCAACATAAACATGACACAGTGGTTTGGAGAGCTTCACTGATGCCTATTTGTTAGAATCTAGAACATTTTTATAAGAAAGCTTTAATGGATATTGGTATTCCAAATATGAATATGAAGTGAAAAGAATTCTCTCTTTGCATTCTACTCATTCATTTCACACTTTTTGAGACTTTGAATATTAAAATAAAATAAATGCTTCACCAAATATTAATTTCAGCCAAATGTAATGATTAAATCAACAAACACAGCAACCCTTTGCAACATACATTAGCAATACATCAAAAACTATAACATCACAACATCAAAAACATAACAATATTCTTCATGTTTTTGCCTTTGTCTTGCATTAAAACAATATTTGTAACACAACAATATTTGATAACAAACCAACTTAATATATGCAACTACATTTCCGTAATAAGTGCATCAAAACAAGCATAGCTCAATGCATCTCTTCACACAATTGTGCATACACCAACTGTGCCATGATACTCTGCTGCTCATTTGTTCTACTATCAATAGTTCTAGCATATCTAGCATACCTTGCACCTAAACACAACAGGTATACCAAGCATACCAAGATGCTTTGCAACCATAACAACCAAGCCATTAACTCAACCATATATAGCATACCTCCTTACTCCTTTACCATAACAATATATGCAACACCATCAACGTGCAATAACAATATGAAAGCAAGTTGTTTACTTCCAAGGCATAACAATACTTGTTCATTTATGCATACATTATCTATGAGTTCAACTCGACATGCCTTGCCATCAAGCATAAGAGTGATCAACAATATAGTAACAAATAATTCAATAACAACATAAGCATAACTCAATGTGATGACAAATAGTTCAATAACAACATAAGAATAACTCAATGCATCACATTGCCTTGTGTTGCCCTCTTCAAGTAATCTTCGTTACATAATATTTGGAGCAACACCTCATAAAATAAGCATACATCAACAAACATACTCAAGCCAACATAATAGACATGCAAACATTCCCTGTTGCTCCTGCTATTCATTTGTCATTAGTCATTAATAACGACAATACAATTAATCTCATTAATAACGACAATACAACTAATCTCCCCCATTCCTTGTTGCTCCTGCTATTCATTTGTCATTAATCATTAATAACGACAATACAACTAATCTCCCCCTTTGACATTCATGAAAATATTGTGATCCTTTTTTTTCTGAGAAATATCTTCTTTGCCTTTGTTTACCTCCCCTTTAACATCAATAACATCAATAACTCCCCTTTAACATCAATAAAATCAATAATAAGAGGCTACTCCCCTTTAACATCAATAAAATTGATAATAAGAGGTTTGGAAACATAATAAAATTCTGTGTAAAACTTCCAAAACTTTCTAAAAAAACCTCCCACTGTAAATAATTCATACCCATTAATATCTTTGTACATAGGATCCAATTTCTAGCAAAAAAAAAAAAAAAATGACTAATAAGAGGTTTGGAAACATAATAAAATTCTGTGTAAAACTTTCTAAAGCTTTCTAAAAAACTCCCACTGTAAATAATTCATACCCATTAATATCTTTGTACATAGGATCCAATTTCTAGCCATGTTGCTAAAACTTTCTAAAAAAACTCCCACTGTAAATAATTCATACCCATTAATATCTTTGTACATAAGATCAGGGATGGAATTTGATGGGCATTTCGCCCGTCATAAGGCTTTTTGAACGTATTTGACAGCTGGAATTTTTCAGTGCCCGTTTTGAGTGACGTGCCCAGAGGAGTAAAAAACGTATTTTTGACGTTTGGAACTTTTTCCAAAACGTTCTTACGCCTTTTTATTTTTCATATAATAGAGTAATTTTTGGGCAAGTATTTTTCACTGAAAATATGCTAAATTCTATTCAGCGTCGGTAACCAATAAGCATATTAAATTACGGATTGCATTATCTAGATACAGAGTAGGAACGATAACTTTCCAGATGGTATATAGAAAGCCCAAAAAACTACCCAGAGTTTCTTTTTGTTTTTATTTGTTTTTTCCTTTTACAAAATTTGGGCTTTAAAATATTTGGGTATTTTTTCTGGTTTGAATGGGATTGATGTCATGAAAGATGGGTGCAGATTCATTGCTGCCAAGGGCCCCCTCAACTGCCCTTGTCCTTTCCCTTGCGTAGAGCAGAAAATAATAATTTAAATCAAACGCTGGGAAATTATGTCATCGCAGTGCAAACATTTCGTCAAGTAATTTGCTTGCAAATTTGAGCGCTTGCCGATGATTTTATGGCGGTTTCTTGCGTTTTTCCGAGTATGCTTGTTTGAAGGATTTTAATGCATTTGACCAGCCAGCCAGCCAGGCGCCCGCATGGTCCTCGGGAATACACACCCGTCTTGAGAGGACGGACAAACGAATTCATCCGGTGGGGGAGCGCGGGGGATTCTTGGAATCGCGAAAGGCATTTTCACAGGATATGACAGTTGATTCGATTGCTTGGTTGGTTTGACTCTTCTGTGTCGAAGGAAGGAACTCAGAGAAGCACATTTCTATTGGATTTGGATTCTTGGGTTCTATTCGAGCGATGGATTGGGGTAGTGAATGCCTTCTACTACTGTGGGGGTAATTGATGATAATTTATGTCTATTTCTGGTGTTTGTGGTAGATTTCCATGGAGGTCATATTGGAGCGGGGGTTAACAGTAAGGCAGTGTTGGGACTGGCTGTGGCTTGCGTTGCAGTGTCGTGCAAGGTTGCCTTTTTGCTGGCGGCGAGGCCGGTGAGGAGTCGAGGCAAGTGGAACCGTGTGTTGGGCATTCTACGAGATTTCGAGGAGGGATGCTGTACTCCTTTGTATCGTTTGAGGCAGTCCATCACTGTGGAGATGCATGCCGGATTGGCCTATGACAGGAAGTAAGTTCAAGATGTTGCTCACCTTCCTCGTCAACCTGCCCACCGGGTATTTTGTATCAAACTTTATATTAGATAATGTGAGAAATTATCTATGAATTTATATGCAAGTTAGTTTTATTAGAAATCTGGTTGATTTTAAATGATAATTTAAAGACTAGGCATCTAAATATTCATGTTGCATAATATAAATGGTTGGTTTTAAATGATAATCTAGATATATGCAATGGATAACCATTTTGTATTTTACTTAGGACTAATTATATACAACATAGTCTAATTAGCGGGAGGAATTTCCTGGAAAGTTATGGAAATTCCGGTTATATTTAGAAAAATCCGGCAAGGATTTTTGTAAATCCAAGTTATAGTTGTTAAACTTCAAAATTTTAGGTGTCCTAGATGTTTTTGATGGTGCTGAATCCATTTCCACCATCAAAAACAAGATTCAAACACTGCCTCTACAAGATCTTTTGAAATTTTTTTGCCCAGATTCTGGCCACTTTTGGCTGTCCGAGCAATTCCTCCAACAACTCTTATATATACTAAGCAAATTTCAAATGCTTAACATTTTTTTTGTTGAAACTTCCACAATTGAGTTACAAATTGTTGGTTTTAAATGATAATTTAGATATATGCAATGGATAACCATCTTGTATTTTAGTTAGGACTAATTATATACTTTCAATCAACAAATTTCAAATGTTTAACACTTTTTTGTTGAAACCTCCACAATTTAGTTTTTTCATATTTTGGTTTTTTGAAGGGATAAATATATGAAATTATTGAAGGGTAATTTTTTAATCAAACATTTATTGGTGAAACGTTAATTTATTATGAGAACGTCACTCTTGAAGGGCAAAATTTTCAACATAACGTTTATTGATGGGAAGCCTAAATATCCAAAACGTCAAAAAAAAATCCAAAACGTCAAAAAAAATTTTATGACGGGTAAAGAGAAATCCAAATTCCAACCCTATCTAATTTCTAAACATGTTGCTATAGGACATAAACATACGAACCTCTCGTTTGGAAATATAGTAGAGACAATCGGAAAAGCTCAAAATAGGCTCCATTAGGCTCCATTGTGTATTATGGAAGACCATGTAGAACTTCTATGATAAGTAGTAGTGGGGGCTGAGGATCAATGGATGACTAAATTGGAATGATTGAATCCTCGGCAAACCTAGAGAACCTGTGGGCTCTAAAGCAAATGATACCAATATTACTTATAACAGTGTATGTAATATAAATTTCCTGGAAAAACGTTTCTGATACCAATATTACTTATAACAGTGTATTCAATATAAATTTCCTGGAAAAACGTTTCGCAATAACAATGGGGGCTGAGGATCAATGGATGACTAAATTGGAATGATTGAATCCTTGGAAAACCTAGAGAACCTGTGGACTCTGAAGCAAATGAGACCAATATTACTTATAACAGTGTATGTAATATAAATTTCCTGGAAAAACGTTTCGCAATAACAATTCACTGTACTCGAAATATAGAATTGTAAGAACCATTATGCTCTCGAGGATTCTCCTGATTGTTATCATGATATGCTCGAAGTATAGAATTGTTGGAAATGGCCAACTTTGTATTTGGAAATTTGTCATGAAATATTTTAGTTAAGGAGATCCATTTCAGTTGAAAGCCGCGAAGATTGAGGTATTATCATTAATGACTATTATTATGGAGCTTGAAGTTACCTTCACAACAATCCTAACCTAGTCCCTTGTGATATGAGCATGGATAGTTCTCTTGATCAACACAGATTCTATGGTTCTTATAGTACCGACATGTTACAGAATTCTATCCCCAGGCCCTCTATCGATAGTCAAAGCAATATTCATTATCAACATATATGGTTCTTATAGTACCGACATGTTACAGAATTCTATCCCCAGGCCCTCTATCGATAGTCAAAGCAATATTCATTATCAGCATAATTAAAACCACGTGGGGTAACCAGGAGTGCAATTTATCTGTTAAACATTGGTTCCATCCGTTGCGACAGCTTGCATATCGGAAGACAAGATCCATCCATTGGCTGCAAAATCCAAATGCATATCATTCTACTTTTAATTTATATTGGTTTGATTTTCCTGGTAAGGGGATTAGTTTAACCAGAGCATGGTTATTGGCATGAACACCCAATTGCTCAGTATGCCATGGAAAACATTTAACCCTTCTTTTCTCTTGAACTTATTTCGTTAAAAATCCGACAAAAGATAAATGAATTGAAGATCAGTGTGTTAATATTTTCTCAAGTTATCATTCACACATTGATTCTAATGGATTTACAGGTTTGAACAACATATTTTACATTCACACATTGATTCTAATGGATTTACAGGTTTGAACAACATATTTTACACCAGGGCTGGGTCCCTGATACTAACAATAGGCATACAGGTATAGCCATTTTCTGGGATTTGATCACTGGGAGAAAAATTATTTTCCAGGTCAACATAAACATGACACAGTGGTTTGGAGAGCTTCACTGATGCCTATTTGTTAGAATCTAAAATCTTGTCCCATGTTTGCAAGATAATTTTTAAATCTCCTTTATAATGACAAAGGCACTTTCCACCAGGAAGCTCCAAGACTACAACTATTTTTTTTTAGAGAGATTTGAAATGATCAACTTTGACAATTGTTTTTTTTAGAGAGATTTGAAATGATCAACTTTGACAATTGTTGCTTCTTTACACTCTAACAAAATTTCCACCGAATAACAAGCCAAATTCCAAACAACAACATGAAAACATAAATCTCGGTCGATCAAGGTGCAATGCCAACTACATTGATTCACCATATGTCGATGCTCATTAGCCAACTGATTCATCCATTGACTATTTGCCAGACAAAATTTAAGTTGTGTAACCCACGATAACAATTATCAGCACTTATTTATGCTCTAAAAAGATTCCACCTACATTATCGTAAGCAGATCCCTAGCTTAGCTCTTCTAAAACACTACGATCAACCTTCACATTTTCGTGATAAAAGTTGGAATTTCCAGTGAAACTCTGTCGTCGAGAAAATCCCTTACATAATAATTCTGAAGGTTATTTATTAAATTGATTACAACATTTTTGTAATTCTTATATTTTTTTTATCAAAGTGATCGTATATTTTTGTAATGTTGTCAATGAAGATTTAAAATTGCGGTGGACAAAAATATTTTCGAACAATCTAAAAACGGGTCATCGCCTACAAACAAACAATATTAACATGGGTGATATCTGATTAGGATTCCAAGTCCAATCAAATGAGATCAAGGCCACTTGCTATCCTAATCTGAGCTGGGTTATCGATAACTAACCAAAAACGGTTTATGCAATACATGTAAAGCCATGAAAATCGTATTAAACTCATAAAAAAAACACAATGGCAAGACTACCGTTTTCCCAATCACCGTTCAGTATATTGTACATTTATAGCAAATGAGCGTACCCCATTTAACGAGATATTCAACAATAATAACTGTCATGTTATTACCAAAACTGATGATTCTAAAGTAAATATCTAGCCCATAGAAACATCAATGATAAATAGTGTTAAGACCAAAATTGAAGATTCTGAAGTAAATATTTAGCCCATAGAAACATCAATGATAAATAGGGTTAAGAGATATTTAACAATAATAAATAATGTAACATAGATTAAACACTTATTTGGATTAGGAAAGACGCAATCACAAACAAAACGGAAGATACGTTGCTAGAATCGCTATGTCTTTATATGTATAAAAGTGGAGCTTCATCGACTATTCACAATATGGCTGCTGTAAATGTCAAGCCATCCAAAATTCTGTCAATGCATAACTATTCGCAAAATGGCAGCCATAAAAGCCGTGCAAAATTCTGGCGTTGCGTTATCATCAGGGTGATGCATTCAAAATTGCGTGAGGTATAGAGCCGAATGCCACACATATACGAGATTATATATATACATTACATATATAGTCGTAAATAGATTGCGGCTATCATGTTTGTGGCTGAGGAGTCTTGGCAACCTCAGAGAGTTCAGACTTGGTTTTATATTTGGACTCGTCTATCTCGATTCCTTTTTCCTTGGCTGCCTCCTCACCAGACATTCCCATCCTGGACAGCCCGCCTTTTCTACCCATCTCTTGATATCCTTCCTTCCCTATCTGAGCAGCTCTTGTGCTCCGTCCCTTCTTTGCTCCCTCTATCAGCCGCTCCTGCTCAATAAATCATACATTCAATGACGTACAATTTCAAAACACACAGAATACAGGAAGTAATTGAAGGATCCAGAACAAGAATAAGAAAAGAATAAGGCTAATTAGTTACACCTGGGATTCCTTGGGCATGAGCCCTTTCTCCTTGACTTCTTCGTCTGTTGGCTCACGGGTACCTTCCTTGCTGCTGAGCCCTCCTTTCATGGCTCCACGTTTGAGCCTCATTTGAGCTTCTTCTGACATGGGAGCGTCATCCGAACTCATTTTTCCTACCTGATAATTAACTACCTATTTCTCTGGGATCACCCTTTTCACTGATCGATATATCTATTCAATTCCGAACAGTCTGCAACATAATGTGCTCCATTGACACAATGATGTATATATATAGGTTCCTATGGTTGTCTGAGGTATGTTCTATTAGATAAGCTTTAGTATTCGAACGACATGCAGCATGACACGTATTATATAACGCCTCCATTTCATAGATGGGTACTTGTTTATCCACCACGTTTCGCTCTGCAAGAAATATTCATGTTCGAAGCGTACAATCCCCTCTTCTGCATTTTCTTCCATAGGGGATAGTTTGACTCCACTAGCCTTAGACCTGGACCTCTAACGTTTTTTCAAAGAAAGTAAATTCATGAAATGACTTTTCGTAAGAAGGGGAGAATCATTAAACTTTCCATTTTCCAATTGTTTCTCCTTTTGTAAGTTCAATCTTTCTTTGAGAGCTTCAAAGATCATATTCTTATTATTGACATAGGATGCATCTTTTTGAGTTCCTTCATTTCTATCTATCATTGGCATAAATGAAAGATAGGACTCCCGATAGCTTCCCTAAATTTGAAGTCAAATAATTTTTAAGGTTCCTTGAATCCTCTACCCCACTAGCTTCTCCTCGAACAAACATTCTCGAGCCAATATTTCAACATCACTACTTCTAAAACCCTTGAATTTTGTGTTTTGAACCACTTTTGTTTCTTCAAGGGATCCTTGAACACATTTTTTAAATAAAACTTCTGAGGTTTCCTTATTAGAGGGAGAAACTAGATCTTGAGGATCCTAGTCTCAAATTGACTTTTGTTTGTTGCTTCCTTCATCCAATTGAATAATTAATTTTCTACATAATCCTTAAAGCCATTTCCTTCTCATTCTTTGGAAAAAAATCATTGGATTTCTCTCCCGCTCTAGAAATTTAATGGCATTGATTTGTTTATTGATTTTTAGATGAAGGGCCAAATTTTGAGCAAGTTTTTTTCTAAGTAGCCTCCTGCCTACTTTTTTCCGCTTCCAAATAAGACACTTCTTTTTTATTTTGTTCCATAGAAACCCCATCCCTTGAGGGAAAACCCTTCTCTACACGCCCTTCATTTCGCATTGAGCCCACTCAAATCTTTGGACTATCGAAATTTACTCCCCTAACCCCATAGATTACCTCTAAAGGACACACACACATTTTGTGCCCTAACTTCTTGCAACAAGCGCACTGAAAGGGAACTCCCCAATAATCTGGGGGTTGGGAGAAGGAAAAATCCCCCCACCTAATCGCAAAATCTACCACTAGCCCTTTGCTATTGACAACTTCCATGAGAACCCTTACAATGCATTAGTCTTCTAGCATTAGTTGATCTTCCTTTACTAACAGATTTTTTCCAACTGCATTCTCGATTGCAACGAGATCTTTCTTATTCCAAAACTATGGTAGGAGTCTAGGAAGCAGGAACCACACCTACCTTACTAAAAAGGCTTCGTGTCTTGGGTTGAATCCCCAATACCACTAATGAAGGATGAGACTTGAGTCCCCCCATAGCCACAAACCCTTTTGTTGAGATTTGTAGCTTGGGAGGTACTCCATAGCCCTGGGTATTGGGCTTGTGTGAATTGGCACCAAAAAATCCATTTGTGGGCCAAGTACCTAAGAGGTGGGTTTTGTACTCAAAGTGTTGGGCATGAAACCAAGATGAATTTTGTTGATTTGACCCTTGGATTGCATGTGGCACCCTTAGTGGAGCAAAGGGCTACTAAGAAATTTGAGGGAGCTTTTGTCAAATGAGGAAGGAAATTTTTTATTATTTATATGTAGTGGGCTTGTGGCAAAATTTTAAGGTCGACACGACTTTAGGAGAGCCATAAAAGAGGGCTATATGTTTCCATCAAGTAGCATATAAGTAAGAGAGGGTTATAACCTCATTTGGCATCCAACAACACATCCTCTTCTCAAGAATAGATAGAGCAAGGGAGATGAATACCTTAGGTAGTCAAACTGAATAGGAGTAGGAAAAAGAAGATAGTTTTCGTCTTGTTTTGTCTCATGGTTTGGTACAGGTTCAAGGAGGACATTTGTTCAAGTTCTTAAGGGAAAATTTTGGGTGCGTTAAGGAGGAATTTTCTCTGTGATGTTGGCCAAAATTTTATGTGTATTGCAGGCGGTTGGATCCTTAATTTTTGGAGGCCAAGTAGCCTAGTAGGATGCTAGGACTAGGTCACATCCTTCTGAGCCAAGTGTGCAGAAAATCAAGGTTTGTGGGAGAGTTTGCACATTCGTTTAGGGTTGCTACAAGGTGCCCTGGATAGGGCCGAGAAACTTAGAGGTAGTGTGCTCAAATATGAAGTGTTTTAGAGATCTGAAAGGACATCTTCAAGAAGAAAGGGTGTAGGTTTAGAGGTCCAATTTAGGACAGAAGTCGGGAAACCTGTGTACAGGGAGGAGGAATGTTAGAAGGTTGTCCAAAACAGCCCTAAGTGTAGACTTTTGAAGGACAATAACTCTGCTAGGAGTCCCAGACGTGTTGGCCTAAGGGTTGGCTCTTTGAAGGACAAAAGAAGGAAACCAAGTGGGATAGTGTCTAAACCCTAGTTCATTATTGGAGAAGTACATCTTCAGTGAAAATAAGGGTAGCCTCCAAGCCCTTGACTTGTCATCACTATAGCAACAGAGGAAGGTAGAAGTGGGAAGATCAAGGCACTGTTCCCAAATGGAGTTGTGAACATTTGATTGAAGTCCTTGTGTGTTGCATTCTTGGTGTACAAAGGAGCAGCAAGAGGGAAGGTTGTTTAGAACCAAGTTCAATGACCTAAAGGAGCATTGTTCATTGATAGAAGTATATTGGAAGCTAAAGGATCAACAATTTTGTTCAAAGTACATGGACCCGAAGGAGATAAGAAGCTAGCTACATTAGCAAGTAAGTCAATTGTATCCTGTTCAGGGTATATTGGTTGTCAAAAGACTAACACCAAGCCCTAGTTGTATTCTTGTATTAGTGATTGTATAAGGGTCATGATCCCTAGTACAAGAACCATAGATAGTTGTATTATAGTTTTTTAATATAACGAAGTTGGGCTGAAAAGGTGAAAAGTTGTCTATTGTGCACTAGTTGATTTAATGTCGTGTTTATTCTGTTGTGCAAAGTAGTCTTGTTGTGGAATTTGAGCGTGTTTGTGCCAGAAATTCTAAAACCAAACCCAAATTCGTCTCATGGAAATTCAACACCTATAACATTGCTTTAAAAGCCACCTTCGATCTGAATTGAAAGATAATCCAGCAATCTTTTATGAGGATATGGAAGCACAACATATATCCAACCTTGGTCCCCAAAATTTTGACAAAAAGTCACTGAAGTTTATTTTTTCAGAAAGAAAAAGCTTCATTATATTATATTGAGTCAATATAAAAGATCCATATGATACAAAAACTAGTGCAAAAAGATGCAACCACTATTTTGAGACACTGCGGTTAGATACACCATCGCTGATCCATAAAAAAGCATCAAATAAAATAAATAAACAGCCATCTGTGCATCACTTGCCGGATCATATCAGATATGAAACTGAGATTTTTAGAGATTGGAGGACAGCCATAAATCATGACATATGCAAGAAAAATAAAAAGATAAAGAAAAAAGAACCTGTATATAACCAAAGGAGCTTCAAGATCCAGGGATATAGAAATCCTGGATAAAATAGGAATTGTCTCCCTCTTTTACTTCCATAGACCATGACCCTGTACCTAAGAGTAGACCCTTCTTTGACAGGCAGTCAGCTTGGAGATTCTGAGCACAGCAGATGTGTTGCATGGAGCAGTCTCTCAAGAGCCCCCATAAGAACATTATCCTGTCCATCCAGCCTGCCAAGTGAGGGCTCCTAATGTGGCAGGCTCCTTTTACATGATTGATCATTGTTTTGGAATCACCATAGATTGGAATAGCCTGTATATAAAAAAACACACAGAAGGCAAGAAGACCCGCTAGAGCTCTCGCCTCAGCCATACTATTAGAGCCTTTTCCTCCGTTCCATGAAATAAGATATTGAAACTTCTCGTCCATAATAATGTGAACTCCACAGCCAAAAATGTTTTGTTGTTCAGCACCATCAAAGAACGCTCTAGGAAATCTGTTGAGGAAACATTCTTTCTCTTTCATGAGACCTTTCTTCATTTTGGGCTGCTTTTTTGGCACAGAATCATAAATAGATATGATATGTTGCAAAATAGACCTTAGGGGGTCCTTTGAATCTTTGAAAATTTTATAATTCCTCCATTTCCATGCACACCATAGGACAATAATAATAAGAGATCTCCATGGCTCTCTTTGCCCACTCCACCATTCAAACGCTGCATGGGTCGAAACAAAAACAACATGAGAGAAACCATAAAGAATTGCCAGATCATACCAGATTTGCAGAGAAGATTTGCATTGGAAGAACATGTGATAATTGGACTCCTTAGCTGATTCGCACATCGAGCATCTACTTGGTCTGTGCCAGTTCCTTTTCCTTAAATTTTCCCATGTCAAATTTTTATTGTGGAACACCAACCACGAGAAGAAAATTAATTTAAGAGGGCATCCCGACTTCCAGAGGATCGGAGAATATATAGAGCTAGAGTGAGAGGCCTTTAAATTATCATATAAGAGTAAATGTCTTTTACCCGAACCAACAATTTTACATTTGGCACCATCCAAATTAGGTGGTCAGCTGACCCTGAGCGATGAAACCCACAACTACTGAGAGCATCCTTGACAGAATTCCATAACATAACCACAGATTCTGGCATACGAAGATCATTGGCATCCTTCCATAGAGGGGTTGGGCCTTGCCAAACTGTTATGAGCTTGTCCCAAGTAAAAATGCCTTTCCTATAGGCTCCAACCTACAAGAGGTTGCTACCTTAATTCTTGTACAAGCTACAACTTAAAGGAAGCTCCAACTGCCATCAATTTTTTGCAGGCTACAACCCACAGAAGGCTCCTACCTCAACATGCTCTAACCTATTCTTTTTATCAAGCTACAACTTGAAAGGAGACTACATCCCCTTAATACATTCAAGAAAACAATGTGCTAGTTACCTAGCCTATAAATATGCATACCTCCATCTTTGTTCCTATTTCTTCTACTCCTCAAATATGCTTCACATATGCTATATATGTGCCAAGTAATAAACAACTCAGATCAGCGCACACTTTCTCTAACTCTCTACCCATATGGCCTTGCAACCTCACACATTTTTATAAGAAAGCTTTAATGGATATTGGTATTCCAAATATGAATATGAAGTGAAAAGAATTGTCTCTTTGCATTCTACTCATTCATTTCACACTTTTTGAGATTTTGAATATTAAAATAAAATAAATCCTTCACCAAATATTAATTTCAGCCAAATGTAATGATTAAATCAACAAACATAGCAACCCTTTGCAACATACATTAGCAATACATCAAAAACTATAACATCACAACATCAAAAACATAACAATATTCTTCATGTTTTTGCCTTTGTCTTGCATTAAAACAATATTTGTAACACAACAATCTTTGATAACAAACCAACTTAATATATGCAACTACATTTCCATAATAAGTGCATCAAAACAAGCATAGCTCAATGCATCTCTTCACACAATTGTGCATACACCAACTGTGCCATGATACTTTGCTGCTCATTTGTTCTACTATCAATAGTTCTAGCATATCTAGCATACCTTGCACCTAAACACAACAGGTATACCAAGCATACCAAGAAGCTTTGCAACCATAACAACCAAGCCAATAACTCAACCATATATAGCATACCTCGTTACTCCTTTGCCATAACAATATATGCAACACCATCAACATGCAATAACAATATGAAAGCAAGTTGTTTACTTCCAAGGCATAACAATACTTGTTCATTTATGCATACATTATCTATGCCTTCAACTCGACATGCCTTGCCATCAAGCATAAGAATGATCAACAATATAGTAACAAATAATTCAATAACAACATAAGCATAACTCAATGTGATGACAAATACTTCAATAACAACATAAGAATAACTCAATGCATCACATTGCCTTGTGTTGCCCTTTTCAAGTAATCTTCGTTACATAATATTTGGAGCAACACCTCATAAAATAAGCATACATCAACAAACATACTCAAGCCAACATAATAGACATGCAAACATTCCTTGTTGCTCCTGCTATTCATTTGTCATTAGTCATTAATAACGACAATACAATTAATCTCATTAATAACGAAAATACAACTAATCTCATTAATAACAACAATACAACTAATCTCCCCCTTTGACATTCATGACAATATTGTGATCCTTTTTTTTCTGAGAAATATCTTCTTTACCTTTGTTTACCTCCCCTTTAACATCAATAATAAGAGGTTACTCCCCTTTAACATCAATAAAATCAATAATAAGAGGTTTGGAAACATAATTAAATTCTGTGTAAAACTTTCTAAAACTTTCTAAAAAAACTCCCACTGTAAATAATTCATAGCCATTAATATCTTTGTACATAGGATCCAATTTCTAGCAAAACAAAATCAATAATAAGAGGTTTGGAAACATAATAAAATTCCGTGTAAAACTTTCTAAAACTTTCTAAAAAAACTCCCACTGTAAATAATTCATACCCATTAATATCTTTGTACATAGGATCCAATTTCTAGCCATGTTGCTAAAACTTTCTAAAAAAACTCCCACTGTAAATAATTCATACCCATTAATATCTTTGTACATAGGATCAGGGATGGAATTTGACGGGCATTTTGCCCGTCATAAGGCTTTTTGAACGTATTTGACGGCTGGAATTTTTCAATGCCCGTTTTGAGTGAGGTGCCTAGAGGAGTAAAAAACGTATTTTTGACGTTTGGAACTTTTTCCAAAACGTTCTTACGCCTTTTTATTTTTCATATAATAAAGTAATTTTTGGGCAAGTTTTTTTCACTGAAAATATGCTAAATTCTATTCAGCGTCGGTAACCAATAAGCATATTAAATTATGGATCACATTATCTAGATACAGAGTAGGAATGGTAACTTTCAAGATGGTATATAGAAAGCCCAAAAAACTACCGAGAGTTTCTTTTTGTTTTTATTTATTTTTTCTTTTTGCAAAATTTGGGCTATAAAATATTTGGGTATTTTTTTCTGGTTTGAATGGGATTGATGTGATGAAAGATGGGTGCAGATTCATCGCTGCCAAGGGCCCCCTCAACTGCCCTTGTCCTTTCCCTTGCGTAGAGCAGAAAATAATAATTTAAATCAAACGCTAGGAAATTGTGTCATCACAGTGAAAACATTTCGTCAAGTAATTTGCTTGCAAATTTGAGCGCTTTCCGATGATTTTATGGCGGTTTCTTGTGTTTTTCCGAGTATTCTTGTTTGAAGGATTTTAATGCATTTGACCTGCCAGCCAGCTAGGCGCCCGCATGGTCCTCGGGAATACGCACCCGTCTTGAGAGGACGGACAAAGGAATTCATCCGGTGGGGGAGCGCGGGGGATTCTTGGAATTGCGAAAGGCATTTTCACAGGATATGACAGTTGATTCGATTGCTTGGTTGGTTTGACTCTTTTGGGTCGAAGGAAGGAACTCAGAGAAGCGAATTTCTGTTGGATTTGGATTCTTGGGTTCTATTTGAGCGATGGATTGGGTTAGTGAACGCCTTCTACTACTGTGGGGGTAATTGATGATAATTTATGTATATTTCTGGTGTTTGTGGTAGATTTCCATGGAGGTGGTATTGGAGCGGGGGTTAACAGTAAGGCAGCGTTGGGACTGGCTGTGGCTTGCGTTGCAGTGTCGTGCAAGGTTGCCTTTTTGCTGGCGGCGAGGCCGGTGAGGAGTCGAGGCAAGTGGAACCGTGTGTTGGGCATTCTGCGAGATTTCGAGGAGGGATGCTCTACTCCTTTGTATCGTTTGAGGCAGTTGGTTGATGCCATCACTATGGATATGCATGCCGGATTGGCCTATGACGGGAAGTAAGTTCAAGATGCTGCTCACCTTCCTCGTCAACCTGCCCACCGGGTATTTTGTATCAAACTTTATATTAGATAATGTCAGAAATTATCTCTGAATTTATATGCAAGTTAGTTTTATTAGAAATCTGGTTGATTTTAAATGATAATTTAAAGATTAGGCATCTAAATATTCATGTTGCATAATATAAATGGTTGGTTTTAAATGATAATTTAGATATATGCAATGGATAACCATTTTGTATTTTACTTAGGACTAATTATATACAACATAGTCTAATTAGCAGGAGGAATTGCCTGGAAAGTTATGGAAATTCCGGTTATATTTAGAAAAAATCCGGCAAGGATTTTTGTAAATCCAAGTTATAATTGTTAAACTTCAAAATTTTAGGTGTCCTAGATGTTTTTGATGGTGCTGAATCCATTTCCACCATCAAAAACAAGATTCAAACACTTCCTCTACAAGATCTTTTGAAATTTTTTTGCCCAGATTCCGGCCACTTTTGGCTGTCCAAGCAATTCCTCCGACAACTCTTATATATACTAAGAAAATTTCAAATGCTTAACATTTTTTTGTTGAAACTTCCACAATTGAGTTACAAATTGTTGGTTTTAAATGATAATTTAGATATATACAATGGATAACCATCTTGTATTCTAGTTAGGACTAATTATATACTTTCAATCAACAAATTTCAAATGTTTAACACTTTTTTGTTGAAATTAGGTGCTCGACCATAAGGACCTTTAGGTGCTCGACTGTTAAGGAGAGGGAGAGGAGAGGAGAGGACAAGGTTCAATTTACTTATTGGGTGGGGGGGCTTATGGTCGAGCCTGCTTGCGCTTCCTTCGTGATTGATCGATTGATGGGTGCGTTAGCACACTCGACCAAAAGGCCGCCATCGCCTACTATTTACCGACCCACCCCAATCCCCGGTGTGAAGCAGGTTCAATGCCTGCTGTATCAGAAAGAATGTATCGTACAGATGCGTTCTAAGGGAAGGTGATTGATTGCTCACCCATCAAGGACCGGTTAGGTACTCACTATTCAGATGGTGATCCACAATTTAGTTTTTTCATATTTTGGTTTTTTGAAGGGATAAATATATGAAATTTTTAAACATAATTATGTTATTGAAGGGTAATTTTTTAATCAAACATTTATTGGTGAAAGGTTAATTTATTATGAGAAATTCACTCTTGAAGGGCAAAATTTTCAACATAACATTTATTGACGGGAAGCCTAAATATCCAAAACGTCAAAAAAAAATTGTATGACGAGTAAAGAGAAATCCAAATTCCAACCCTGCATAGAATTCAATTTCTAGCCATGTTGTTATAGGACATAAACATAGGATAGGATCCAATTTCTAGCCATGTTGCTATAGGACATAAACATACGAACCTCTCCTTTGGAAATATAGTAGAGACAATCGGAAAAGCTCAAAATAGGCTCCATTAAGCTCCATTGTGTATTATGGAAGACCATGTAGAACTTCTATGATAAGTAGTAGTGGGGGCTGAGGATCAATCGATGACTAAATTAGAATGATTGAATCCTCGGCAAACCTAGAGAACCTGTGGGCTATAAAGCAAATGATACCAATATTACTTATAACAGTGTATGTAATATAAATTTCCTGGAAAAACGTTTCTGAAATATTACTTATAACAGAGGTGACGGCAGCATCTCCCAGTCCAACAATGTAGGCAGGTGCTGCTTCCATGGCCTTCATTCCCTCTCTATTCTTCGCCATCATGGCCTCATTTATACCCTTCTTGGCCTCTTGATTTTACTGAGATCTGTTGCCGTTGCTGTTGGTCATTTTTAATGATCAGGGAGGGGTGGCTTTTATTATCCTATTTTATGTATATTTCTGATATGTATACGACATTATAGGTCTAGGTTTTGTGGAGGCCATTCTTTTCTGGACGAGTGCCAGAGTATTTTGCATCTGCTACACGCTTTTCTTCCTTCATTGTTTATCCATTTACCCATTATAGGTCTAGGTTTTGTGGAGGCCATTCTTTTCTGGATGAGTGCCAGAGTATTTTGCATCTGCTACACGCTTTTCTTCCTTCATTCTTTTCACGGCCCTTTCTACTGAATATGATTTGAGTTAATAAATTTTGTTTGATAATCTTGGACTTAGCAGATTACAATTGCTTGGCAGATTTTGAGTTTTTTTTTTTGGTTGTTTTAGCGTTTTTTTATGAATCCCTTTGAATGTTATGATTTTGTTTGTCGAGAGTACTTTACAATGGGATGAGTTTAAATATGCTATCTAGTATGAGGGTAATGCACTAGAAGCATTGGTTTGCATGAAATCCTTTCCAACATAGGGTCATGTTCCATCTTTTTATGTTAGGGGAGTGACTGCATACTGTCATAAATGCTTTGGTATTGTATTCTATTGTATGGTTGAGTCTGCAAGAGGGCTTCTACAGTTGAATGGTCAGTGGAGGGCTACATTAGAAATTAAATTCATGTCAGTTCAATTGAAGCAACCGTTTAATTGATGATAATTGTCCATGTCCATTCTGCTTGAACGAATTCTTTTTCATGGATATTTTAATCGACAACTGATGGCCTTATTCCTCTCCAAATGACTCTTGTTTTTACATAATGACAAAGAAGGAAGAAGAGACTGTAAAGGGACCAGAAATAGCTGCTATAATTAATTGAATACCATATATTCATTATTCTTCGAGTAGTGTAAACTATTGTCAGATACGGTGTTTATATATATAAATATATGTCGGAGGATAAGAATACGCAGGATATCCATCCCCTTTCACCATTTACATCTCTTATGCTAACAAAGTTTGATATCAATGAGCCATGATAAGCTTTCTAGCTCTGTATGACCATAAATTCTTTTAATAGTGCATTATAGTATCTTTCCATCTGTGCATGTGATCATAAAATCTTTTAATAGTACATTATAGTATCTTTCCATCTGTGCATGTGATCATTCAAAATTTTCAATGTGCAGAGAGTCATTCATTTTAGGATTAAAAAAGTAGGAAGCATTTGATACCGTGGCATGCGAAAATTAAAAGTGCCACACTCATCTTTTGACATCGGACCAAAAGGGTACAAAGCATATTATAACCTGACATACTCATCTTCTGACATCAGACCAAAAGGGTACAAAAGCATATTATAACCTGACATACAAATCACAAATTCATTTGCTGACATATCCTGATAAAAGGGCAGAAAGCATAAAAATAATGGCATATAAGAAGAGTTGAAGATTTGGTAAGTTGGTGCAATTTGTTCTTACATTTTTCATCTTGTGTGTTGAAGATTTGGAAAGCTAATGTTATGGTGCAATTTGCTTTTAATCTTGTAAAATTAAATGATCCAAAATGACATTAATCATTTAAAGGGGCTTGGTGGATAAGGTATCACTCAAATGGCTATAAAAATGTTCTATGTTACACTTCACTTTATTTGCACCTAGATTCAAAATTGTGTTTGAACCTTTCAGTTATGTAGGTCGTGTGGTCGAGTCCGCCCCGCTACAGGACCGATCAGCATCCTACGCTGCACAGGTCTGATATGGTAGATACGCGAGCTTGCTTGCTTGTCTGTATAATTTTAACTATGCAATGTGTATATGAAGGCAACGAGGATGTAGCTGGTTGTTACCTCGAAATGTTTCTCACTGTATGGTATGGTTGTATAAGGCTGATAAATTTACTCTCTATAAACGTACGGCTCCTTGTTGGAGAGGTAAATCCCCTCTACAGATAGAGGCGATCCCTACTAGCCCAGCAAGGGTCTAGCAACAATCAAACAATGCTGCTATGCATGTTCCTAATTACAATTAAACAAGAGGTAGAGAGCACCTACTTGGATTCCAGCGCTGTCGTTTGACGAAGGGATGCTGCCTTCGCTCCTTCGCTTCAGCTGGTCACGATCCCTCGCGATCTCCGCGAATAGATACCTGCACACACGAAGAGGAAACAAACGCAAGCGTGAAATCTAGTAAAAGCAACCATACATCGGTCAGAAAAGATGTAATTCACATTTAACCATTGCAAGTACAAATGAGAATGGAACAATAATAGCAGTCATCTATTATTAATTAGAATAGAGAAGAGTACAACCAAATGTTCTGACGTTGGTAACCTTCTCAGGAGGGGCCGGTCAGCATGTATCTCAAGCATTCACCTTTGAGGATGATTCTCCCAAGACAAGCAACTCTCTCTCACACACAAGCAAAACAAAACAACCTTCCCTAAGCAATCAATCACTTCCACACCTAGCACACCAAATACCTATAGTAGCAGCAATCTGAGCACTATAAGCTCTATACAATCCAAGCTATGTCTAACTAGCTGCTCATGGTAATGGTGGAAGTATATATAGGAGAAGGAGCCTCCTAAAAGGGTGGAAGGATGAGCTTGTCTTCAAGGGAAGTGGTTGCAAAGGGTCGAACAGACATGCCATAGAAGGGAGTCGACATTCACAAAGCTAACAACCAAGCCTGGAGTTATCTGGAAGGCTGGTTGTTTGAACAAATTCGCCCAAACTGGATCAACGCAGATTATGAGGCAACTGACGTGATGTCGCCGCGTCTACATAACTGGGACAGTCATGTCAGCGCGGAAGAACACTGGAAAGGCGCGCTGGCGACCAGCGCGGAAAAGTGATGTCCTTCCGAGCTGGCAGCGCACGGAATACACTATAGAGCGCCAGTCATCGCGGGTATTAGACAAACAGACGCGCTGATGAATAAAACTTTAGAAAAATGGGTTTTTGGGCCAGTTCAGAAGGCATGAACTTAGTGATTGGCACAGCAGGGTGACTGACAGGAAGGCAGTGACAAATTACTGTGTAACAGATGCCCCCTAAAGCATGAAGACCGAGAGAGTGGGAGGGGTGAAATGCTTTACAACACACGCCGAACTGGAACACCACCAGGAAGGACCGAAAATCTCTGACAATCAAGTACATGCAGTCTAGGCATGGGCGCAGCCATCCAAAAAGACATGCGAAAAGATCTGTGGAATGGACGCAGCCACCCAGCTGAAAAGACCATAATAATGACAAGGTATGGTCGCAGCCATCCATGAAGACTCAGGTATGGGCGCAGCCATCCATCAATGAGTCATGTAATGATTATCCACAAATCGCAACCTGGACCATAACAGACAGGGATCCAGGGTCTTGCGCTCCGTCCCGATCCGAACAAAGTACAAGTTCAAGCATGTGAATATATGAGTTGAAGTCGAACACGCATGAACATCGTCTGATTACCAGTCAATGATGAAAACTGTTAACAGACGCGAGAGGTACCACCAATAATGACAATGGCCCTCAAGGTACTATAGGTACAATCCGCGGCATGTGAATCAATGAGCTGGCGTCGAACACCCGCAGAATCATTCGATCGGAGGCCAATGATGAAAACCTCTCGTCGAACACGAAGAACCTGCCATTGAGGCATGCAGGCTCTAAGGCACCTGAAGGGAGTCTCTAAGTCACCTTCCCGGATAATGAGCTGAAGTCGACAGGAAGTGACCTTGATCGAAGGTGGGCCATAATGTTTCCCACATCATCGACGCGAGACAGAGGAAAGATGGTTTGTGTGAGATAGCAGATGAGGTTGTATTATTGCAGAGGTCAACTTCTCTTGAACATATCGGCGGCACTGTAGCGGGTTTGGCAGTATTTGACATCAAATGAGCAGAGGGTATAGTAATGATGGCAATGAGCAGATGAGAGGTCAAATAGGATAACCCAAACCCACGGAGGCCAGTGAAAAACAAGATGAGATGGTCCCACCCAGACACGAAGCAGAGGAGTGCCATGTTCAAGAGCGACATACTGCTGACACGACTATGATTACAGTTCCATTTTCCCCACCATTTCTGGCAGGTACCCCGATTATTTTTGGATGACAAGCTTGACGGGGGTAGCATATGCTTTAAAAAGTGTCATTTCGACGATACCCGATGTCATTTAAGTTTTAACGAGTCTGACAAAGGAAGAACTCGGCGTCTTTTCCTGTTTAGAGAGTCTGAAAAGACAGCAGAAAAGAAAACTCCAGGGGGGTCCTTTTTTCGTAAAGTTGTGTCTCTCGAGCCCGAAAAAGTATAAAACAATACTCGAAAGAACCGCCCGACCAAAATGATCGAGGAGTACTTTTCGTAAATAGTGACTTCGACCCGAAAAAGTAAAAAAGCGGTCAGAAGCACGTCGTTTTGGAGCCAATAACGAGTTCGAAACGACAAAAACCCGGCAATATTTTTAGTTTAAACGGTCGAAAAAAGAGCTTTAAAGGCGACCGCCTCTCATTCCTTTTAACGAGTCAAGGGGAAACTCGGCAATCTTTTCATCTTTAAACGGTCGGAAAAGAGCTGAAAGCAGACCTCCATTTTTATTCTCTTTAACGAGTCAAAAAGGGAAAAATACTCGGCAATCTTTTCACATTTTACGAGTCAGAAAAGAGCTTAAAGGTGACTCGTCCTAGAGGAACGAGTGGTATAAAAGGATAGCAACTAGTTCCGGCAATGGTGGAACTGTTCAAAACATGTAATGGTCAAGAGGCTGGCTAATAAAACCACTCATCGCTGCGGTTCCTCAGGAAAGGATAAACAACCAAGTGAGAGCGTATGATCGGCCAAAGAGATGGTAGCAATGGAATGAAACAACCAAGGCTCATCTAGTAGAATTCAGCGGATAAAAATGGCAATCACGAGATGTAAATCGAGTATGGGTTCATTTTTACACAAGCTTGAACCATGGAGAACTCTGCTTGGATTCGGTTTCATGTTTACACAAGCTTGAAACGAAAAACTATGCTTGTTATAAGCTCGCATGCCCCCAGCATAATGACGCAAATCAAGGTACATGCCCCCCAAGCTTCATTGCATTCAACAAAGTGGATGGAATGAAGGTTCACTCTCGAGATCTATGAAAGACTTGACTTGTATTTTACGAGATCTTAATCAAAAGACTCGATTTGGAAAGGGAGTTGTTTCATTTTTTAACGAGGTTGACACAGTAAAAGAACTATCCTCATAACCCTTGTTTCATTTTTTAATGAGCTTGACACAAGATCAGGAACTATGCTCGTCTCCTTGTTTCGTTTTTTAACGAGGTCGACACAAGATCAGAACTATCCTCGGACTAAGCCTAGTTTCATGTTTTAAGGAGCTTGACACCGGAAAGGAACTATGCTCCAACCAGACCTAATTTCATTTTTTAGGGAGCTTGACATAGGAAAGTGAACTATGCTCCGCCCGAACTTCATCATAATGAATAGGAAGTCGGGGCTTCCAAGAGTGGCGCTCCCGGTGGGAGGTCAATATCTCGGAAGTCAGGACCCAATGCCCCCAGGACACTATGCACGATGGTGACATTGCTGGATATAGGCACGGGGGAGGTGGCCACGTAGTTGATCTGGGGTGAGACAGATGCAACAGGTGGATGAAAACCAGGAGGGAAGGACAATTGTGCCGGAGGGGCTTGTGGACGAATGAACGATAATTGATCGAACGTCACGATTCTTCCATCGTGTGGAAAACAAACCACACGGAAAAGTGAAGAAACAAGGGCTCCCATGGCATACACATAATCACGACCAAGGAGAAGACTGAAGTCTAAAGAACCTTGGGTAACTGAGATGTCTATATAGACAGTCTTGCCCCCCAAAGTAATAGGAAACTTTGGAAGGATCCCTAATGGCTGACTCGTTCCTCCGTCAAACGTGGTGAGATGCGGTGCGACAGGTACAAGCGATGGGGAACCCAAAGCTAGCCAAGTAGTAACGGGCATAAGACTAACCGATGCTCCTTCGTCTAACACAGTGCCAGGCAGCGCCTTATTGCAAGCATAGGCGGTGACCTAGAAAGGCACGTGGGATGGAAGGGGAGGGGTAGTAAAACGACTCCAATCAAAGGAAATGACCGAACTACTTGGTGGGGGAACCATATGGTTGCCCCCCTGCTCGGAAAGAACCGACTCTGAATCCTCGGGAGGTTGGGGTGGGAACACCATTATCAGGCTCCGGAGGATTTGCCGAGACGAGAAGAACATGAGAATTTTGCTCTTCCGAAATAGAGTGCTCGAGAGGGGGGGAACTCGAATCAACACTCTTTCCGACCAACGGCGGGTCTGGAACAGGCTGGGGACAGCCAGGTTCGGGAAGAGGAGCCTGGACAAGAGAGGAATCTGAAGCAATCTCTTTGTCAACAGGGGCGCGATCTACAGTTGTAGAAAGACGTTGATAACCAGCGGGAAATTGGTTTAAAGGAGCTGTAAGACTTTCCAAGACAACGGAGGCTTCATCCATGAGCGGACAAAGGTGAAGGGGATGATTGCCTTCACAAAGTTTACAGGGGATTCGAATCTTCCCTTTCTCCTTACCATTCCCAACTGATGAGGTAGCATCGCCATGATCATTAGTGGACGATGAAGGGTGGGCCGGATCGTGGGACCAAACTTCTAATACCCTGGGAATGCCAGGACAATCACGAAGCAGATGGTCCTCCCTGCATAATCGACAAGGAAACTTAACCTTCCGCGGAGGAGCAGAAGGCGACCCGACTTCAGGTGTACAGGAGTGGATAGCTGGACTTGAGAGGGGGACTGTGTGTGTAGGCTCTCCCTGAGGGGACTTCTTCTTCTTGGTCTTCCTCTTCTTCTTCTTAGCCACCTGGTTACTCACATCGAGAATTTCACCAGGCGAAGTACAAGAGGACGACGTAGAAGTAGGCGTCGGGGGGGAGAGATCCACCTTAGGATCAACATGATGTCGTTCAGGTGGAGGGACTGATGGACTAACAGCCGATACGGTAGGGACCAAAGAGGTTGAAAACAACCACACAGGCAACCCGACAGTTAACCCTGGTAGGGACAATGTTGCCATATACGGAGCACCAACATTCCCAAGAGGAGGGAATTGTCCTGGATTCCCATCAGATGGGGAACCTGGGTTAGTGAATCCCGGAAAAGTTGCCATAGCAAACGAAAACGAAACCTACTCAAGCTAACGCACACGAGATCTAATCAGGTGATGTTATCATGGCCGAATAAATTTTTAAGACACAGGAACTGAACTTGACCTTTTCATGTTTCAAGAGTCGAGAAAAGGACGAAAAGATGACTCTAGTCTCCTTCGAATGTTTAATGAGCACGAAGTGACAAGAAGCTCACAGGCACCTTTTCATTTAGGGAGTCCGAAAAGGATCAAAAGTGACTGCTCTGGAGACTCTAGGTATAAGGTTTACCAAGCAACCCGTAAAACTGCTTATACACCTCAGCACTCGTATGAGAGCCAAGGACTTTCCGTACTGCAGTCAATCTTCCCGAATGCTGTGTTCGGTGCGTTACGGTTCACAAGGCGGCAGACTCGGCTTCCTATGGATAAAGGATAAAAGCCTAGTGGGGTCTCCCTATATATGCGACGGTACGTGGGAGCGCAGTCCGTGTTAGACCACTATTGAGTCACAGAAGGAGGAATCACCCAACCGTAATGTGAAACAATAGTGACTATGTTTAAAGACGCCGGAACACGTCTCTAACCTAGACCTCTAGATGTTTGCGTTTAGTTCCAATGCATTTTTAGATTCATTCGGTTCATTTTATAGTTGATCTTGAGTTTAAGTTTCGATTTCAGGTCCTATCGTATGTTCTCTCACAATTACCTAGATGCAAACTACATGCCAAAGAGAATCATTTTGTTCGATGAATTCTAGCTATGGAAGAGTAAAGAGATTTCAATCAAACAAAACGAACACAATCAATCAAGCAGCCTAATGCAACTAAAAGCGAGGAAAGGAAACTTTTTCTTTTGAAAATGCAAATCAATGAAACATTCTTTTCCTTTTCAATTTTTAAAAGTAAAGCCACTAGTTTGATTTTCTTTCAGTGACACAAAGCATCTAAAATAATTTGGAGGAACTAGAACACCAAGCAAAATGCAATTGCCTAATGAAAGCACACAAAGTTCCCAAAACACTTCAACAAAGATTTCCAAATCAAAAGGAAAACTAAGTTCTGCACGAGCTATGTGATCTAAGCTCGGCAAGTCAAGCAAGGATTGCAAGCAAGGAGAAAGCGAAAAACACTCGGAAACACAACCAAAAGCACTTCAACAATCACTGAACAAGTGCATAAACAAATCTGAAGTTGGCTGGTCAAACAAGCAAACAAGGTCCCTACGGAAGGCTTGACACACACACGACCACTAGATACCCTAGGGCTAGAGTGCAGAATCAACAGAAAAGGGCAAACACCCGAGGGATGAGAGTTACAACCAGTCAATTAGAGACTCAAAACCATTCAGCAATCGAAAAAGTGACGGCGTAAACACAAACCAAGCAGCGAAAGCAAAAGGGAAGGTATTCGCAGAACCAAAAACTAAGCGAAAACGGAACCCTATGGATCCAGACTCCGCAATCAAGCAGTTCAGGGTTCAGAGAGTGAAAAGCAAGTCACAAAACAGGTGGAGAGAAGAAGGGATAGTCAAAGCAAGAGGTTCAGGAGGCTAATTTGGTCAAAAATGAACTTTACAGGACCAGCGCGGGTAGCCTTCAGCAACTCGGCGCTGACAGGAGGAGGCCTGTAGCAACTTTGTGACGTCAGCGCGGAAGAACAAGGATAAAGCGCGCTGTCTCAGAAAAACGAGGTCAGCACGAAAAGAAACCACACAGACGCGATGACACAGATCACAAAGAAGCAGGGTCACGATGCCAGCGCGGAAGGACACGAATAAAGCGCGCTGTCTCTAAAAACGAGGTCAGCGCGACTATTAGACGTAAAGGGGCGATGAAAAGGATACCAAAGGAACAGGGGCGCGATGTCAGCGCGACTGTTCTGAATTAAAACGCGCTGAGGATGAGAAACAAGCAAAGCCAAAGTAAAAACTTCCCAAACCAAAGGCAAGAGCCTTCTAACAATCAAGACACTTCCCAGATGTACCCAGAAAGTTTATAAGCAGAGAGACAATCCCAGAATCTCGGAAAGAGAGACCAATCAAAGTCAAACACAAAAGTGGACTGAAAAGACAAAAAGGCTGCCTCCCCAGTGGAGTCGCCAAATTGTTGGAGAGGTAAATCCCCTCTACGGATAGAGGCGATCCCTACTAGCCCAGCAAGGGTCTAGCAACAATCAAACAATGCTGCTATGCATGTTCCTAATTACAATTAAACAAGAGGTAGAGAGCACCTACTTGGATTCCAGCGCTGTCGTTTGACGAAGGGATGCTGCCTTCGCTCCTTCGCTTCAGCTGGTCACGATCCCTCGCGATCTCCGCGAATAGATACCTGCACACACGAAGAGGAAACAAACGCAAGCGTGAAATCTAGTAAAAGCAACCATACATCGGTCAGAAAAGATGTAATTCACATTTAACCATTGCAAGTACAAATGAGAATGGAACAATAATAGCAGTCATCTATTATTAATCAGAATAGAGAAGAGTACAACCAAATGTTCTGACGTTGGTAACCTTCTCAGGAGGGGCCAGTCAGCATGTATCTCAAACATTCACCTTTGAGGATGATTCTCCCAAGACAAGCAACTCTCTCTCACACACAAGCAAAACAAAACAACCTTCCCTAAGCAATCAATCACTTCCACACCTAGCACACCAAATACCTATAGTAGCAGCAATCTGAGCACTATAAGCTCTATACAATCCAAGCTATGTCTAACTAGCTGCTCATGGTAATGGTGGAAGTATATATAGGAGAAGGAGCCTCCTAAAAGGGTGGAAGGATGAGCTTATCTTCAAGGGAAGTGGTTTCAAAGGGTCGAACAGACATGCCATAGAAGGGAGTCGACATTCACAAAGCTAACAACCAAGCCTGGAGTTATCTGGAAGGCTGGTTGTTTGAACAAATTCGCCCAAACTGGATCAGCGCGGATTATGAGGCAACTGACGCGATGTCGCCGCGTCTACATAACTGGGACAGTCATGTCAGCGCGGAAGAACACTGGAAAGGCGCGCTGGCGACCAGCGAGGAAAATTGATGTCCTTCCGAGCTGGCAGCGCACAGAATACACTATAGAGTGCCAATCATCGCGGGTATTAGACAAATAGACGCGCTGATGAATAAAACTTTAGAAAAATGGGTTTTTGGGCCAGTTCAGAAGGCATGAACTTAGTGATTGGCACAGCAGGGTGACTGACAGGAAGGCAGTGACAAATTACTGTGTAACACTCCTATTTCTTAATATCTAAAAGGGGTGAGGATTAAATATGGAAAAATGGCCTGCTATTTTACAGAACACCACAGAAATAAGAGCATTAAAATATGAAAAGAAAGGGATCTGAGACGAGTAGAGAAAGAGGAGCATAGAAGAGCTAGAGGTAGACTGAGAAGTCAACCAACATTGTTAGAGTGGCTCCTCGTTGATGTTCCATGAATGACGCCAAAGAATAAAACTCGCTCCCACACATAACACCAATTTTTCAGTCCGCCTCTTGTCCTCCTCAGCCCTTATGACGGCATGTCAGCCCTTATATATAAAGGTGCGACGATGTTTACACTGCAAATTGCATATTGATTTTCACATTTGTGTGTTTTTGAAATTTGTCCTTTGTGCTCGTAGAAGCGAGATATTCTATAAGATGTGTACTTCGTGCTCGTAGAAGTGAGGTATCTGCTTAATGCTATTTGTTTTCCAAGTTTGTTTATCAGAATGTTTCAATAGATAAATGTGAATCTAATTTGGTATCTATTTATCAATAGATACATGTGAATCTAATTTGGGATGTATTTATGGGGAGATCAAAAATAGGGTTTATAGATGTATTTTTTTAAAATTTTATTTATATTGGATTTTTTTTGTAATGAGAATTTTTGTATTAAAAAAAAATTCTACTGGAACATGCTGCTAAAGCAATATATAGGAATGAAGGTTACAATTTTTGTATTAAAAATGTTGTTATTAGAACATGTTGTTAAAAATTTTGTCAATAAATGTAAAAGGAAGAGGACAAAAAAACCATACTTTTCTTGACAAAAAGAGAGCAGCGGATTCAAGACTAGATCTACTGAAAATTAAATAAATTGTTTTTTGCGTACATGAATAGATTCTTACAAATTGATTGCACAAGGTAATATAAAAATAAAACATCTCTAGAATTTAAGTGAAACCATCTTTTTACTAGATCTGTAGGAAGATCAAGACACCAGATTTTGGAGATTTCTTGCTTTGATATTTTCTATATTTTATTAATGGTTAATAACATTGATTAATTTTTAGAACATTTGAAAAAAAGAAGATTAAATATTTTTCTTCTTTGCTTCTTACTTCTTTTCTAAAAGACTGTTTTTGTCCTTTCCTTAGGCGAAACCCCTTCCTCAACAGGTGAGTTGATGATCTCTGATTGCACTAGATCTGGAACTGCCTGATCAAAATGGGAAATTGAATTAATCATTCAACCTTGACTTCTGCTTCTGTAGAGTGCAGAATTCCAAATCTATTTCTAGAGGGAGAATGGACCTGTGTGATCGAAATGAGGTATTGAATTAATCATTCAAACTTGACCTCTGCTTCTGTAGAGTGCAAAATTCCAAATTTATTACTGGAGAGAGAATATTGGTGAGACTCAAATCTATTAGAATGAGGCCTTTTGTGTTTCCTTGGAATTTGTTTGAAAGTTCATTGCTATTTATTAATTTGAGAAGATGACGATGAAATAGAAAGAAGTTGAGATATTATAGTATTTGGACAAATTTTTGTAAAACACATACTTATTGCAAAAATTACATTTGAAAGGAACTAACTCATAATCTAGAACCTGAAGATGACTTGGACCCTCCAAGTCAGCTAAATTACCTTTGGGAGTTTTGCAAAATACATTTCAACACAAATTTTGACATGCTAGAAGTTGTATTCCTTGGACTGTAAACTAGTAATATAGCAGGTCAAATTACTTTTGGGAGTTTTGCAAAATACATTTCTAACACAGATTTTGGCACATGAGAAGTTGTATTCCTTTGAATGTAAACTAGTAATATAGCGGGCTAATTTTTCGATAGATTTAAAAATACCAAAAAAAAGGGGAAGATATGAAAGGGGGAAGATATGACAATTTGATCCCAGCAAGCATAGAAAATTTCTATGTTAGGATTAAAATTCAAAGTCAAATAGATGAGAAACATTTTCTTGGAGTCTATGAAGTAAGGCTCAGATCTGAAGATCAGATCTCTGTCCTCACGTTCAATAATAAAAGCATGATATCACAATAAAAGCATGATATCTGTTTCCATAGTACAGAGTACCAAGGAGTTCATGATCTACCTAATTGTTAGAAATCCATTCTAAAATAGAAGTATAATTAGGGCAAAGGCGGATGACCTTACCCATCAACCCTTTTTTCCTTGAGAATTTTAACATTCTCGTTGATGCAGAAGAAAATTCCAAATTAAGAGAAGGAATTGTGCCCGCTCCTTTTACAAAGATACTTAGGTGAATCACTGAACCATGGGGCAGTCAAAGACCACCCAGCAAAGAACTCTTTAAATCAAAAACTCTGATTTGTGGGTGAATTCTTAAAACTCGGTCATCAACCAGTAAGGACACAACAGAAAACACAAATCAACAAAAAAGAAACTCGCAAACATAATAAATCCTCAGTCATGGAAAAGGAGTCCTGGAATGAGCGGAAGGCAGCAGCTGAGCTAGCGAACGGAAATTGCAAATTCCTGCAGCAGCTGAGGGCGACAGCTAGGATTACCCTAGCCGCTCCGTCGGGCTCTTTTTTCATTTTTTGGTATAGGTGCTTCTCAGATCCTCCCCAGGTTAACATGGATGTATTCTAATGGATTTTAATGATGTAGTTGGAACTGTAATTAACTTTTTTATGTGCAATAAGTAAAATGAGAAAAGTAAGCATCTTCATATGGCCACCTTTGTTGAAGCGAGCACAAGTAGAACAATCCTTTAACGAGACTCGTTGATTAACCTACCGGGCTATTCATTTTTCCTATTTAATCACATCAACAAACTTTCTCCATAAACTTGTCGGCTTTAAGAGATTTTTGAGCAGAATTTCGCCCTTTTTTTAATAATTTAAATTTAAAAGAATCACAATTATAGATGAAAATGAAAACAATTGCAGCCTGCTGCTCATAGAATCTTTTTATTGAAAAATTGTTATGCCCAACTTACTCGTACCTATTCCTATAGACTTGGCGTGTGTATTGCCTAAAATACTTGTTTAACCAAAAAGCTACCACAACATAAGTAGCACAAAAGATTACAGAGAATTTGGCCATCGAGGGGCTTCTTCATTCGTGCAACGTAAGAGTCTGCACCGCATGCTTGACTGAGCTCATATTCACATCGAACGAGTCCATTTATTGGCCTCGAACAGGGAAAACTCTATAGATGGCTTGTAGGGGTGCTGAATCTCTGAAGTCGCTCCTTTGCACATGTTGGACCGAAATGAGAAGAGGTATGAAGATTTTCCATAATTCGGTGACGAGAGTATACAGGAAACCCAATTTGTCTCCACCCGTTTATATTTCCTCTTGTGAGCATGCATACAAACTCCAAAAACATGCTCCCATTCATTAGATGCCAACATTTGGATGGCAGATTCAATTGCACATTGATCCCTAACACAACGTTCTGTCGTTGCTTTGTATTTCCAATCTCCCTACCATCTGGTCCATTTGCAGGATGCATTTTCCAATTCGCGTTGAGCCTTATAAACATCACATTCACACAGGACACCACACCCTGCTAGACTGACAATGAACCATGATGGCACCTAAGTCATATCAGCACTGAGATAGTTCTTCTTCAACTTGTGACCCCTAGAGTGCAATCTGAAACTGATGCCCTTTGCTGGCTGAATCAATAATGTAATGACTGGTGAATTCACCAGATTTCTAGCTTGCTTGACATAGATCATCAATTCAAAACCCAAAACTCCTAATATCAGAGGAATCCGACTTGAAGGGCTAGCTAATACAATAAACCCAACACCCAAGAACTGGGCAATAAAACCGCATGCACCAGTCTTCCTCATTATTATACAGTTAATAAATCCTATTGTTAGTAAGTATGAATGTTGAAGTAAAGGTCTCTGCAGTGGCTTTAACTCCCATTTCTCACTTGCGTACTTGAACTAACAGTATAACACTTGTGGCAACAAGACGTACTTGTGTATATAGTAAGGTTATATCATGGGACAGGAGAGAAGGCCGAGTAGCCCTCGTTGCCGTTTCTATGAAATACTTTTCTTAAAATGACCGACGTACTTGTGTATATAGTAAGGTTAGATCATGGGATGGGAGAAAAGGTCGAGCAGCCCTCGCTACCGTTTATATGAAATACTCTTCTTAAAATGACCCCAAAATTAGTCCCCGACTCCGCCCTTGAATTGGGACCCCCATATTGGCCCCGAAACATTTATATCGATGTGGGAAAAGTTGAAGTCGGAATTACAGCAAGGGTCCAAAAGTTTATATCAATGTGGAAAAAGATCAATGTAGAAAAAGTCGAAGTCAGAATTATCAATGTGGAGAAAGTCGAAGTTGGAATTACGGCAAGGGTCCAAAAGTTGAAAAACTCTGTTAAAGTCGAGTGTTGTTCTTGCCCCACCATTGTTTGATTCTGCCAAGTGACATGTTTGTTGATTCCTTAAGTAATCACAACTTATCTTATTTTCAGTGTGTTGTGTTGTCTTAAATGTGTACCATTCAGTATGGTTCCATATGTCACAAAAACGTGTATTTTTACTGTGTTCTCTTGTTTTAAATGTGTACTATTCAGTACGTTTCCATATATCGCAAACACAACTCACAGCAAAAAGGTCTAGATTTGTGTAGATCTTCTAATTTCAGACTAATTTCTGAACTTTAATTAGGAATTTTGCAACGATGTTTATATTATCATGCACCTCCTACACATCAAATCTAAGGTCAGTATTTATATTATCAAGAACCAAGAATGGTGAAGATTATGGTAGTCTATTTTGAGGTTTCCGCTACAGTCCAATTTACCCATTGTAATCTCATTATGATAGCAATTAGCCAGAAGTTTAGTCCTGAAACCCAATACAACAAAGCTTAAGTTTGTCCAATAATGATTGTACATACTGGGATAAGAACACTACTGCCTACTAGCCTTGTTGGTTTCTTAAAACTAAATAAATACTCGAATACAATTGAATCTTATTTGGAAACTGATTGATTCTTTGGTAGGAATTTGGAAGTCTGTCTTTATGCTGGTGACGCACCAGGGATGAGCTGGTTGGAAATCTGAATATGTTTGCTTGTTGGCACCTGAAGGCAAGGTTTGGAGTTCTTTTCGCTTTGGTGATAGTAGTTAATATTGCTTGCACATATTCCCCTCAGTGATATCAGAATTACTACTATTTACATCTTTTTTTATTGCTATCACCTAAAGGCAAGGTTGGAGTTCTTTTCCCCTCAGTGATGGCAGTTTTAATATTGTTTTACATGCCTTCCCTATTAGTGATGGTAGATTTATTCATCCTTCGGCTAGGGATTGAAGATCTATCCTGCTCCATAGTATTCACTTTGAACGGGGAGATACATGAACCTTGTACCTCATAAACTTGACCAAATAATGACTTTGTGGTGATCAAATTCTGGTAAGCCTCTAACATAGGGTGGAGTCTGGACTCTGGAAGACATATGTATGCATGCTTTATACATTTACCATTACTTCCAGTGCTTCTATGGCTTCTTTGCTTAATAAATGTCATTTTGACCATCCTTAGGGAGAACTTAGCACTTAATTTTAATAAAAAGTGTAATTTATAATTTGGATTTTTGGGTTTATATAGAGGATGTATCCTAAAAATACTAAAATGGTAACACTTTCTAAATTCTTCAAACACTTTCCAAACACTTCAACTTTTGGCTCTAATGGACTTGAGTATACAATTCGCACAATGTTGCATGTTGTCAGCTAAGTTTGCAGGTTGATACATGTTTGGTGATCTAGTTGCATGTTTTTTTGAAGTTTTACATCTTTTTATCCTTTTTTTTTCAAAAGAAAATACTTCACGGAAAACCTTCTAAGTTCTAGGTACTTTCTTATGATCTGTGAATGGAAAATGAGGTAAACGTTGATCCTGATTCTGGAGTGATTCTGGAGCGTAATATAAAGAGGATCAAGAAAGTCAAACTTGTAACCTCTCAAATTTGGGAAAAGATCTCATGTCTGGTTCATCTTGAACTAACCCCTGAGGCTCTACATTCTTCTACTCGTACAACAAGCATTCACAAATTTAGCTTTTCAGGTTTTTCAATTTTCATATCTTCATTTTTTGGTTTATCAATTTATGTTAAACTGCTCTCATTGTGTTTCATCATTTTTTTTTCTATTTGTCAGTGTGGCATGAAACTGGTAAACCTTTCCACTTGACTAAATAGAGTTTATAAATTGATGGACATGTAATTGGTCATTCAACGTGGCCTTGGTTCATCATTTAACCTTGTGTTAGATATATAAATGTTTGAAACATTGAAATTTTAAGTGATGTATATCGATGATTGCCTTGTCATTAGAATTTGACATGGTTCAATTTTATTTTGATTTTAAGTTTTAATTTATCTCTTTTGTTTTTGACTTTACTTTGTTGCAGAAACCTTTAGGAAATCACTCCTCTTAGATGTACCATCACTTACTTTAATGGGAATACCTTTTTATTTTTATGAAAGGCTACCTATTTATTGTGCTTGAACTATTTGACACCTTTGCTGACCTATTCATATTGGTAATTCCACTAAGTTCACAACTCTGGACGATAAGGAGGGGTGGTTTTCTTGTACTTTGTTGACACCAGTTAAATTTCATTTTGTCTATATGCTCTCCAGAATTTATCTGCAACATGTTTTCAGAACTTTATATACCATGTTTTTTGTACCATCGATTTGCAAATGGGAAAAAATGTACCAATCACTTTGAAAATAAATATACTTATCACTTGTAATTGTTTTGTGCACTCCATGCAAATGCACACTATCCTTGATCGAAGAAAATGAGTCATTACCTGTATGTTTTGAGATTGCTCCGATATAAAATTATCGAAGATTTCCAACAAACATTGTCTCCTATTTAAATGGGTGGTTGAAATTATTTTATGCAACACTCCCCTTTAATTACAAAAAACAAAAATTTAAACTAAGATATTTTCTGGTCCGAGTCTAAGCTATGCTTACAATTTTTTTTTTTTTTGACATCAGTTGGATTTCCTTTTCTTTTCTTCATTGCTTTAGCCTTGTCTTTTTGTTGGAAGCTTCAGATTTCAGTGTCTTTATTGGCTAGTGCAACTGTTCCATTATTCCAAGTTGTCCATGCATGTCCTCTATTTCTTCAAAAATTGGCTTGTATGTAAACGACTACCACATGTCACCTTCCATAGCTTGCTCTTCATCAATTTGTTCCAAAATAAATCATAAAAATATTTTGTCTCTCAAAGACTCTATTGCATGGAAATTTCATTAACATTTTTATTTTCTATAGCATCCATGTTGCCTTCAACATTCATTGTTGCAACTTCTATGAAAACATCATTAACACATGGTGTTTCAAGCCATGTTTCAAGAAGTTTTAGTGTGAGAGATTCTCAATGAATACATCAACCTCTTTTTCAATGAAGATAAGTTATTGTAGCATATGCCACTAATCTATGCCAATGACATGTCCGTGTTTATTTCAAAATGATTTAATGTATCTAACATCATCTACAATATAATCTGAAAGATAACCCATCGATCATAACAAACCATAGCAGCTAGATTCTTTTAATGTCTTAAAAAAAACCAATGGATGCCAATTTGCGAGAGAAAAATGGTATTGCCATAGTAATATAAATCATAGCAGAGATCTTCATTCATATATATATATATATATATATATATATATATATAGATATATATATATATATATATAATGAGTATGTACTATAGAGATTTATTTATCTCAATGATAACTTGAGATTATTCCAGTTATGACAAAAGAGTAAAATATTTAAAATAGAGCATGGACTATAGAAAGTAATATAAATCATAGCAGAGATCTTCATTCATATATATATATAACGAGTATGTACTATAGAGATTTATTTATCTTAATGATAACTTGAGATTCTTCGAGTTATGACAAAAGAGTAAACTATTTAAAATAGAACATGGACTATAGAAATTTATGTGAATGATAACTTGAGATTCTTATTCCACATTGCATATGATTTCAGTGTATGTAAATGAAAAATTAATAGATCAATTTAATCTTAATTTTGACGGATTTGATTACCTATTCTTCCCCACTCTATGCTATTCTTCCCCACTCTATGCCTTACGTCCCCACTCTATGCCTTAAGGCAATTCCTTTGCAACATAAGGTGCAAATGCTAGTATAAATTTCCTGGAAAAACGTTTCGCAATAACAATGGGGGTTGAGGATCAATGGATGACTAAATTGGAATGATTGAATCCTTGGAAAACCTAGAGAACCTGTGGACTCTGAAGCAAATGAGACCAATATTACTTATAACAGTGTATGTAATATAAATTTCCTGGAAAAACGTTTCGCAATAACAATTCACTGTACTCGAAATATAGAATTGTAAGAACCATTATGCTCTCGAGATTCTCCTGATTGTTATCATGATATGCTCGAAGTATAGAATTGTTCGAAATGGCCAACTTTGTATTTGGAAATTTGTCATGAAATATTTTAGTTAAGGAGATCCATTTCAGTTGAAAGCCGCGAAGATTGAGGTATTATCATTAATGACTATTATTATGGAGCTTGAAGTTACCTTCACAACAATCCTAACCTAGTCCCTTGTGATATGAGCATGGATAGTTCTCTTGATCAACACAGATTCTATGGTTCTTATAGTACCAACATGTTACAGAATTCTATCCCCAGGCCCTCTATCGATAGTCAAAGCAATATTCATTATCAACATAATTAAAACAACGAGGGGTACCCAGGAGTGCAAATTATCTGTTAAACATTGGTTCCATGCGTTGCGACAGCTTGCATATCGGAAGACAAGATCCATCCATTGGCTGCAAAATCCAAATGCATATCATTCTACTTTTAATTTATATTGGTTTGATTTTCCTGGCAAGGGGATTAGTTTAACCAGAGCATGGTTATTGGCATGAACACCCAATTGCTCAGTATGCCATGGAAAACATTTAACCCTTCTTTTCTCTTGAACTTATTTCGTTAAAAGTCCGACAAAAGATAAATGAATTGAAGATCAGTGTGTTAATATTTTCTCAAGTTATCATTCACACATTGATTCTAATGGATTTACAGGTTTGAACAACATATTTTACATTCACACATTGATTCTAATGGATTTACAGGTTTGAACAACATATTTTACACCAGGGCGAACTGGGTCCCTGATACTAACAATAGGTATACAAGTATAGCCATTTTCTGGGATTTGATCACTGGGAGAAAAATTATTTTCCAGGTCAACATAAACATGACACAGTGGTTTGGAGAGCTTCACTGATGCCTATTTGTTAGAATCTAGAACATTTTTATAAGAAAGCTTTAATGGATATTGGTATTCCAAATATGAATATGAAGTGAAAAGAATTCTCTCTTTGCATTCTACTCATTCATTTCACACTTTTTGAGACTTTGAATATTAAAATAAAATAAATGCTTCACCAAATATTAATTTCAGCCAAATGTAATGATTAAATCAACAAACACAGCAACCCTTTGCAACATACATTAGCAATACATCAAAAACTATAACATCACAACATCAAAAACATAACAATATTCTTCATGTTTTTGCCTTTGTCTTGCATTAAAACAATATTTGTAACACAACAATATTTGATAACAAACCAACTTAATATATGCAACTACATTTCCGTAATAAGTGCATCAAAACAAGCATAGCTCAATGCATCTCTTCACACAATTGTGCATACACCAACTGTGCCATGATACTCTGCTGCTCATTTGTTCTACTATCAATAGTTCTAGCATATCTAGCATACCTTGCACCTAAACACAACAGGTATACCAAGCATACCAAGATGCTTTGCAACCATAACAACCAAGCCATTAACTCAACCATATATAGCATACCTCCTTACTCCTTTACCATAACAATATATGCAACACCATCAACGTGCAATAACAATATGAAAGCAAGTTGTTTACTTCCAAGGCATAACAATACTTGTTCATTTATGCATACATTATCTATGAGTTCAACTCGACATGCCTTGCCATCAAGCATAAGAGTGATCAACAATATAGTAACAAATAATTCAATAACAACATAAGCATAACTCAATGTGATGACAAATAGTTCAATAACAACATAAGAATAACTCAATGCATCACATTGCCTTGTGTTGCCCTCTTCAAGTAATCTTCGTTACATAATATTTGGAGCAACACCTCATAAAATAAGCATACATCAACAAACATACTCAAGCCAACATAATAGACATGCAAACATTCCCTGTTGCTCCTGCTATTCATTTGTCATTAGTCATTAATAACGACAATACAATTAATCTCATTAATAACGACAATACAACTAATCTCCCCCATTCCTTGTTGCTCCTGCTATTCATTTGTCATTAATCATTAATAACGACAATACAACTAATCTCCCCCTTTGACATTCATGACAATATTGTGATCCTTTTTTTTCTGAGAAATATCTTCTTTGCCTTTGTTTACCTCCCCTTTAACATCAATAACATCACTAACTCCCCTTTAACATCAATAAAATCAATAATAAGAGGCTACTCCCCTTTAACATCAATAAAATTGATAATAAGAGGTTTGGAAACATAATAAAATTCTGTGTAAAACTTCCAAAACTTTCTAAAAAAACCTCCCACTGTAAATAATTCATACCCATTAATATCTTTGTACATAGGATCCAATTTCTAGCAAAAAAAAAAAAAAAATGACTAATAAGAGGTTTGGAAACATAATAAAATTCTGTGTAAAACTTTCTAAAGCTTTCTAAAAAACTCCCACTGTAAATAATTCATACCCATTAATATCTTTGTACATAGGATCCAATTTCTAGCCATGTTGCTAAAACTTTCTAAAAAAACTCCCACTGTAAATAATTCATACCCATTAATATCTTTGTACATAAGATCAGGGATGGAATTTGATGGGCATTTCGCCCGTCATAAGGCTTTTTGAACGTATTTGACGGCTGGAATTTTTCAGTGCCCGTTTTGAGTGACGTGCCCAGAGGAGTAAAAAACGTATTTTTGACGTTTGGAACTTTTTCCAAAACGTTCTTACGCCTTTTTATTTTTCATATAATAGAGTAATTTTTGGGCAAGTATTTTTCACTGAAAATATGCTAAATTCTATTCAGCGTCAGTAACCAATAAGCATATTAAATTACGGATTGCATTATCTAGATACAGAGTAGGAACGATAACTTTCCAGATGGTATATAGAAAGCCCAAAAAACTACCCAGAGTTTCTTTTTGTTTTTATTTGTTTTTTCCTTTTACAAAATTTGGGCTTTAAAATATTTGGGTATTTTTTCTGGTTTGAATGGGATTGATGTCATGAAAGATGGGTGCAGATTCATTGCTGCCAAGGGCCCCCTCAACTGCCCTTGTCCTTTCCCTTGCGTAGAGCAGAAAATAATAATTTAAATCAAACGCTGGGAAATTATGTCATCGCAGTGCAAACATTTCGTCAAGTAATTTGCTTGCAAATTTGAGCGCTTGCCGATGATTTTATGGCGGTTTCTTGCGTTTTTCCGAGTATGCTTGTTTGAAGGATTTTAATGCATTTGACCAGCCAGCCAGCCAGGCGCCCGCATGGTCCTCGGGAATACACACCCGTCTTGAGAGGACGGACAAAGGAATTCATCCGGTGGGGGAGCGCGGGGGATTCTTGGAATCGCGAAAGGCATTTTCACAGGATATGACAGTTGATTCGATTGCTTGGTTGGTTTGACTCTTCTGGGTCGAAGGAAGGAACTCAGAGAAGCACATTTCTATTGGATTTGGATTCTTGGGTTCTATTCGAGCGATGGATTGGGGTAGTGAATGCCTTCTACTGCTGTGGGGGTAATTGATGATAATTTATGTCTATTTCTGGTGTTTGTGGTAGATTTCCATGGAGGTCATATTGGAGCGGGGGTTAACAGTAAGGCAGTGTTGGGACTGGCTGTGGCTTGCGTTGCAGTGTCGTGCAAGGTTTCCTTTTTGCTGGCGGCGAGGCCGGTGAGGAGTCGAGGCAAGTGGAACCGTGTGTTGGGCATTCTGCGAGATTTCGAGGAGGGATGTTGTACTCCTTTGTATCGTTTGAGGCAGTCCATCACTGTGGAGATGCATGCCGGATTGGCCTATGACAGGAAGTAAGTTCAAGATGTTGCTCACCTTCCTCGTCAACCTGCCCACCGGGTATTTTGTATCAAACTTTATATTAGATAATGTGAGAAATTATCTATGAATTTATATGCAAGTTAGTTTTATTAGAAATCTGGTTGATTTTAAATGATAATTTAAAGACTAGGCATCTAAATATTCATGTTGCATAATATAAATGGTTGGTTTTAAATGATAATCTAGATATATGCAATGGATAACCATTTTGTATTTTACTTAGGACTAATTATATACAACATAGTCTAATTAGCGGGAGGAATTTCCTGGAAAGTTATGGAAATTCCGGTTATATTTAGAAAAATCCGGCAAGGATTTTTGTAAATCCAAGTTATAGTTGTTAAACTTCAAAATTTTAGGTGTCCTAGATGTTTTTGATGGTGCTGAATCCATTTCCACCATCAAAAACAAGATTCAGACACTGCCTCTACAAGATCTTTTGAAATTTTTTTGCCCAGATTCTGGCCACTTTTGGCTGTCCGAGCAATTCCTCCAACAACTCTTATATATACTAAGCAAATTTCAAATTCTTAACATTTTTTTTGTTGAAACTTCCACAATTGAGTTACAAATTGTTGGTTTTAAATGATAATTTAGATATATGCAATGGATAACCATCTTGTATTTTAGTTAGGACTAATTATATACTTTCAATCAACAAATTTCAAATGTTTAACACTTTTTTGTTGAAACCTCCACACTTTAGTTTTTTCATATTTTGGTTTTTTGAAGGGATAAATATATGAAATTATTGAAGGGTAATTTTTTAATCAAACATTTATTGGTAAAACGTTAATTTATTATGAGAACGTCACTCTTGAAGGGCAAAATTTTCAACATAACGTTTATTGATGGGAAGCCTAAATATCCAAAACGTCAAAAAAAAAATCCAAAACGTTAAAAAAAAATTGTATGACGGGTAAAGAGAAATCCAAATTCCAACCCTATCTAATTTCTAGCCATGTTGCTATAGAACATAAACATACGAACCTCTCGTTTGGAAATATAGTAGAGACAATCGGAAAAGCTCAAAATAGGCTCCATTAGGCTCCATTGTGTATTATGGAAGACCATGTAGAACATCTATGATAAGTAGTAGTGGGGGCTGAGGATCAATGGATGACTAAATTGGAATGATTGAATCCTCGGCAAACCTAGAGAACCTGTGGGCTCTAAAGCAAATGATACCAATATTACTTATAACAGTGTATGTAATATAAATTTCCTGGAAAAACGTTTCTGATACCAATATTACTTATAACAGTGTATGTAATATAAATTTCCTGGAAAAACGTTTCGCAATAACAATGGGGGCTGAGGATCAATGGATGACTAAATTGGAATGATTGAATCCTTGGAAAACCTAGAGAACCTGTGGACTCTGAAGCAAATGAGACCAATATTACTTATAACAGTGTATGTAATATAAATTTCCTGGAAAAACGTTTCGCAATAACAATTCACTGTACTCGAAATATAGAATTGTAAGAACCATTATGCTCTCGAGGATTCTCCTGATTGTTATCATGATATGCTCGAAGTATAGAATTGTTGGAAATGGCCAACTTTGTATTTGGAAATTTGTCATGAAATATTTTAGTTAAGGAGATCCATTTCAGTTGAAAGCCGGGAAGATTGAGGTATTATCATTAATGACTATTATTATGGAGCTTGAATTTACCTTCACAACAATCCTAACCTAGTCCCTTGTGATATGAGCATGGATAGTTCTCTTGATCAACACAGATTCTATGGTTCTTATAGTACCGACATGTTACAGAATTCTATCCCCAGGCCCTCTATCGATAGTCAAAGCAATATTCATTATCAACATATATGGTTCTTATAGTACCGACATGTTACAGAATTCTATCCCCAGGCCCTCTATCGATAGTCAAAGCAATATTCATTATCAACATAATTAAAACCACGAGGGGTACCCAGGAGTGCAATTTATCTGTTAAACATTGGTTCCATCCGTTGCGACAGCTTGCATATCGGAAGACAAGATCCATCCATTGGCTGCAAAATCCAAATGCATATCATTCTACTTTTAATTTATATTGGTTTGATTTTCCTGGTAAGGGGATTAGTTTAACCAGAGCATGGTTATTGGCATGAACACCCAATTGCTCAGTATGCCATGGAAAACATTTAACCCTTCTTTTCTCTTGAACTTATTTCGTTAAAAATCCGACAAAAGATAAATGAATTGAAGATCAGTGTGTTAATATTTTCTCAAGTTATCATTCACACATTGATTCTAATGGATTTACAGGTTTGAACAACATATTTTACATTCACACATTGATTCTAATGGATTTACAGGTTTGAAGTTGAACAACATATTTTACACCAGGGCTGGGTCCCTGATACTAACAATAGGCATACAGGTATAGCCATTTTCTGGGATTTGATCACTGGGAGAAAAATTATTTTCCAGGTCAACATAAACATGACACAGTGGTTTGGAGAGCTTCACTGATGCCTATTTGTTAGAATCTAAAACCTTGTCCCATGTTTGCAAGATAATTTTTAAATCTCCTTTATAATGACAAAGGCACTTTCCACCAGGAAGCTCCAAGACTACAACTATTTTTTTTTAGAGAGATTTGAAATGATCAACTTTGACAATTGTTGCTTCTTTACACTCTAACAAAATTTCCACCGAATAACAAGCCAAATTCCAAACAACAACATGAAAACATAAATCTCGGTCGATCAAGGTGCAATGCCAACTACATTGATTCACCATATGTCGATGCTCATTAGCCAACTGATTCATCCATTGACTATTTGCCAGACAAAATTTAAGTTGTGTAACCCACGATAACAATTATCAGCACTTATTTATGCTCTAAAAAGATTCCACCTACATTATCGTAAGCAGATCCCTAGCTTAGCTCTTCTAAAACACTACGATCAACCTTCACATTTTCGTGATAAAAGTTGGAATTTCCAGTGAAACTCTGTCGTCGAGAAAATCCCTTACATAATAATTCTGAAGGTTATTTATTAAATTGATTACAACATTTTTGTAATTCTTATATTTTTTTTATCAAAGTGATCGTATATTTTTGTAATGTTGTCAATGAAGATTTAAAATTGCGGTGGACAAAAATATTTTCGAACAATCTAAAAACGGGTCATCGCCTACAAACAAACAATATTAACATGGGTGATATCTGATTAGGATTCCAAGTCCAATCAAATGAGATCAAGGCCACTTGCTATCCTAATCTGAGCTGGGTTATCGATAACTAACCAAAAACGGTTTATGCAATACATGTAAAGCCATGAAAATCGTATTAAACTCATAAAAAAAAAACAATGGCAAGACTACCGTTTTCCCAATCACCGTTCAGTATATTGTACATTTATAGCAAATGAGCGTACCCCATTTAACGAGATATTCAACAATAATAACTGTCATGTTATTACCAAAACTGATGATTCTAAAGTAAATATCTAGCCCATAGAAACATCAATGATAAATAGTGTTAAGACCAAAATTGAAGATTCTGAAGTAAATATTTAGCCCATAGAAACATCAATGATAAATAGGGTTAAGAGATATTTAACAATAATAAATAATGTAACATAGATTAAACACTTATTTGGATTAGGAAAGACGCAATCACAAACAAAACGGAAGATACGTTGCTAGAATCGCTATGTCTTTATATGTATAAAAGTGGAGCTTCATCGACTATTCACAAGATGGCTGCTGTAAATGTCAAGCCATCCAAAATTCTGTCAATGCATAACTATTCGCAAAATGGCAGCCATAAAAGCCGTGCAAAATTCTGGCGTTGCGTTATCATCAGGGTGATGCATTCAAAATTGCGTGAGGTATAGAGCCGAATACCACACATATACGAGATTATATATATACATTACATATATAGTCGTAAATAGATTGCGGCTATCATGTTTGTGGCTGAGGAGTCTTGGCAACCTCAGAGAGTTCAGACTTGGTTTTATATTTGGACTCGTCTATCTCGATTCCTTTTTCCTTGGCTGCCTCCTCACCAGACATTCCCATCCTGGACAGCCCGCCTTTTCTACCCATCTCTTGATATCCTTCCTTCCCTATCTGAGCAGCTCTTGTGCTCCCTCCCTTCTTTGCTCCCTCTATCAGCCGCTCCTGCTCAATAAATCATACATTCAATGACGTACAATTTCAAAACACACAGAATACAGGAAGTAATTGAAGGATCCAGAACAAGAATAAGAAAAGAATAAGGCTAATTAGTTACACCTGGGATTCCTTGGGCATGAGCCCTTTCTCCTTGACTTCTTCGTCTGTTGGCTCACGGGTACCTTCCTTGCTGCTGAGCCCTCCTTTCATGGCTCCACGTTTGAGCCTCATTTGAGCTTCTTCTGACATGGGAGCGTCATCCGAACTCATTTTTCCTACCTGATAATTAACTACCTATTTCTCTGGGATCACCCTTTTCACTGATCGATATATCTATTCAATTCCGAACAGTCTGCAACATAATGTGCTCCATTGACACAATGATGTATATATATAGGTTCCTATGGTTGTCTGAGGTATGTTCTATTAGATAAGCTTTAGTATTCGAACGACATGCAGCATGACACGTATTATATAACGCGTCCATTTCATAGATGGGTACTTGTTTATCCACCACGTTTCGCTCTGCAAGAAATATTCATGTTCGAAGCGTACAATCCCCTCTTCTGCATTTTCTTCCATAGGGGATAGTTTGACTCCACTAGCCTTAGACCTGGACCTCTAACGTTTTTTCAAAGAAAGTAAATTCATGAAATGACTTTCGTAAGAAGGGGAGAATCATTAAACTTTCCATTTTCCAATTGTTTCTCCTTTTGTAAGTTCAATCTTTCTTTGAGAGCTTCAAAGATCATATTCTTATTATTGACATAGGATGCATCTTTTTGAGTTCCTTCATCTCTATCTATGCATAAATGAAGATAGGACTCCCGATAGCTTCCCTAAATTTGAAGTCAAATAATTTTTAAGGTTCCTTGAATCCTCTACCCCACTAGCTTCTCCTCGAACAAACATTCTCGAGCCAATATTTCAACATCACTACTTCTAAAACCCTTGAATTTTGTGTTTTGAACCACTTTTGTTTCTTCAAGGGATCCTTGAACACATTTTTTAAATAAAACTTCTGAGGTTTCCTTATTAGAGGGAGAAACTAGATCTTGAGGATCCTAGTCTCAAATTGACTTTTGTTTGTTGCTTCCTTCATCCAATTGAATAATTAATTTTCTACATAATCCTTAAAGCCATTTCCTTCTAATTCTTTGGAAAAAAATCATTGGATTTCTCTCCCGCTCTAGAAATTTAATGGCATTGATTTGTTTATTGATTTTTAGATGAAGGGCCAAATTTTGAGCAAGCTTTTTTCTAAGTAGCCTCCTGCCTACTTTTTTCCGCTTCCAAATAAGACACTTCTTTTTTATTTTGTTCCATAGATACCCCATCCCTTGAGGGAAAACCCTTCTCTACATGCCCTTCATTTCGCATTGAGCCCACTCAAATCTTTGGACTATCGAAATTTACTCCCCTAACCCCATAGATTACCTCTAAAGGACACACACACATTTTGTGCCCTAACTTCTTGCAACAAGCGCACTGAAAGGGAACTCCCCAATAATCTGGGGGTTGGGAGAAGGAAAAATCCCCCCACCTAATCGCAAAATCTACCACTAGCCCTTTGCTATTGACAACTTCCATGAGAACCCTTACAATGCATTAGTCTTCTAGCATTAGTTGATCTTCCTTTACTAACAGATTTTTTCCAACTGCATTCTCGATTGCAACGAGATCTTTCTTATTCCAAAACTATGGTAGGAGTCTAGGAAGCAGGAACCACACCTACCTTACTAAAAAGGCTTCGTGTCTTGGGTTGAATCCCCAATACCACTAATGAAGGATGAGACTTGAGTCCCCCCATAGCCACAAACCCTTTTGTTGAGATTTGTAGCTTGGGAGGTACTCCATAGCCCTGGGAATTGGGCTTGTGTGAATTGGCACCAAAAAATCCATTTGTGGGCCAAGTACCTAAGAGGTGGGTTTTGTACTCAAAGTGTTGGGCATGAAACCAAGATGAATTTTGTTGATTTGACCCTTGGATTGCATGTGGCACCCTTAGTGGAGCAAAGGGCTACAAAGAAATTTGAGGGAGATTTTGTCAAATGAGGAAGGAAATTTTTTATTATTTATATGTAGTGGGCTTGTGGCAAAATTTTAAGGTCGACACGACTTTAGGAGAGCCATAAAAGAGGGCTATATGTTTCCATCAAGTAGCATATAAGTAAGAGAGGGTTATAACCTCATTTGGCATCCAACAACACATCCTCTTCTCAAGAATAGACAGAGCAAGGGAGATGAATACCTTAGGTAGTCAAATTGAATAGGAGTAGGAAGAAGAAGATAGTTTTCGTCTTGTTTTGTCTCATGGTTTGGTACTGGTTCAAGGAGGACATTTGTTCGAGTTCTTAAGGGAAAATTTTGGGTGCGTTAAGGAGGAATTTTCTCTGTGATGTTTGCCAAAATTTTATGTGTATTGCAGGCGGTTGGATCCTTAATTTTTGGAGGCCAAGTAGCCTAGTAGGATGCTAGGACTAGGCCACATCCTTCTGAGCCAAGTGCGCAGAAAATCAAGGTTTGTGGGAGAGTTTGCACATTCGTTTAGGGTTGCTACAAGGTGCCCTGGATAGGGCCGAAAAACTTAGAGGTAGTGTGCTCAAATATGAAGTGTTTTAGAGATCTGAAAGGACATCTTCAAGGAGAAAGGGTGTAGGTTTAGAGGTCCAATTTAGGACAGAAGTCGGGAAACCTGTGTACAGGGAGGAGGAATGTTAGAAGGTTGTCCAAAACAGCCCTAAGTGTAGACTTGTGAAGGACAATAACTCTGCTAGGAGTGGCAGACGTGTTGGCCTAAGGGTTGGCTCTTTGAAGGACAAAAGAAGGAAACCAAGTGGGATAGTGTCTAAACCCTAGTTCATTATTGGAGAAGTACATCTTCAGTGAAAATAAGGGTAGCCTCCAAGCCCTTGACTTGTCATCACTATAGCAACAGAGGAAGGTAGAAGTGGGCAGATCAAGGCACTGTTCCCAAATGGAGTTGTGAACATTTGATTGAAGTCCTTGTGTGTTGCATTCTTGGTGTACAAAGGAGCAGCAAGAGGGAAGGTTGTTTAGAACCAAGTTCAATGACCTAAAGGAGCATTGTTCATTGATAGAAGTATATTGGAAGCTAAAGGATCAACAATTTTGTTCAAAGTACATGGACCCGAAGGAGATAAGAAGCTAGCTACATTAGCAAGTAAGTCAATTGTATCTTGTTCAGGGTATATTTGTTGTCAAAAGACTAACACCAAGCCCTAGTTGTGATCCCCGGTACGAGAACCATAGATAGTTGTATTATAGTTTTTTAATATAACGAAGTTGGGCTGAAAAGGTGAAAAGTTGTCTATTGTGCACTAGTTGATTTAATGTCGTGTTTATTCTGTTGTGCAAAGTAGTCTTGTTGTGGCATTTGAGCGTGTTTGTGCCAGAAATTCTAAAACCAAACCCAAATTCGTCTCATGGAAATTCAACACCTATAACATTGCTTTAAAAGCCACCTTCGATCTGAATTGAAAGATAATCCAACAATCTTTTATGAGGATATGGAAGCACAACATATATCCAACCTTGGTCCCCAAAATTTTGACAAAAAATCACTGAAGTTTATTTTTTCAAAAAGAAAAAGCTTCATTATATTATATTGAGTCAATATAAAAGATCCAGATGATACAAAAACTAGTGCAAAAAGATGCAACCACTATTTTGAGACACTGCGGTTAGATACACCATCGCTGATCCATAAAAAAACATCAAATAAAATAAATAAACAGTCATCTGTGCATCACTTGTCGGATCATATCAGATATGAAACTGAGATTTTTAGAGATTGGAGGACAGCCATAAATCATGACATATGCAAGAAAAACAAAAAGATAAAGAAAAAAGAACCTGTATATAACCAAAGGAGCTTCAAGATCCAGGGATATAGAAATCCTGGATAAAATAGGAATTGTCTCCCTCTTTTACTTCCATAGACCATGACCCTGTACCTAAGAGTAGACCCTTCTTTGACAGGCAGTCAGCTTGGAGATTCTGAGCACGGCAGATGTGTTGCATGGAGCAGTCTCTCAAGAGCCCCCATAAGAACATTATCCTGTCCATCCAGCCTGCCAAGTGAGGGCTCCTAATGTGGCAGGCTCCTTTTACATGATTGATCATTTTTTTGGAATCACTATAGATTGGAATAGCCTGTATATCAAAAAACACACAGAAGGCAAGAAGATCCGCTAGAGCTCTCGCCTCAGCCATACTATTAGAGCCTTTTCCTCCGTTCCATGAAATAAGATATTGAAGCTTCTCGTCCATAATAATGTGAACTCCACAGCCAAAAATGTTTTGTTGTTCAGCACCATCAAAGAACGCTCTAGGAAATCTGTTGAGGAAACATCTTTCTCTTTCATGAGACCTTTCTTCATTTTGGGCTGCTTTTTTGGCACAGAATCATAAATAGATATGATATGTTGCAAAATAGACTTTAGGGGGTCCTTTGAATCTTTGAAAATTTTACAATTCCTCCATTTCCATGCGCACCATAGGACAATAATAATAAGAGATCTCCATGGCTCTCTTTGCCCACTCCACCATTCAAACACTGCATGGGTCGAAACAAAAACAACATGAGGGAAACCATAAAGAATTGCCAGATCATACCAGATTTGCAGAGAAGATTTGCATTGGAATAACATGTGATAATTGGACTCCTTAGCTGATTCGCACATCGAGCATCTACTTGGTCTGTGCCAGTTCCTTTTCCTTAAATTTTCCCATGTCAAATTTTTATTGTGGAACACCAACCACGAGAAGAAAATTAATTTAAGAGGGCATCCCGACTTCCAGAGGATCGGAGAATATATAGAGCTAGAGTGAGAGGCCTTTAAATTATCATATAAGAGTAAATGTCTTTTACCCGAACCAGCAATTTTACATTTGGCACCGTCCAAATCAGGTGGTCAGCTGACCCTGAGCGATGAAACCCACAACTACTGAGAGCATCCTTGACAGAATTCCATAACATAACCACAGATTCTGGCATACGAAGATCATTGGCATCCTTCCATAGAGGGGTTGGGCCTTGCCAAACTGTTATGAGCTTGTCCCAAGTAAAAATGCCTTTCCTATAGGCTCCAACCTACAAGAGGTTGCTACCTTAATTCTTGTACAAGCTACAACTTAAAGGAAGCTCCAACTGTCATCAATTTTTTGCAGGCTACAACCCACAAAAGGCTCCTACCTCAACATGCTCTAACCTATTCTTTTTATCAAGCTACAACTTGAAAGGAGACTACATCCCCTTAATACATTCAAGAAAACAATGTGCTAGTTACCTAGCCTATAAATATGCATACCTCCATCTCTGTTCCTATTTCTTCTACTCCTCAAATATGCTTCACATATGCTATATATGTGCCAAGTAATAAACAAGTAACAACTCAGATCAGCGCACACTTTCTCTAACTCTCTACCCATATGGCCTTGCAACCTCACACATTTTTATAAGAAAGCTTTAATGGATATTGGTATTCCAAATATGAATATGAAGTGAAAAGAATTGTCTCTTTGCATTCTACTCATTCATTTCACACTTTTTGAGATTTTGAATATTAAAATAAAATAAATGCTTCACCAAATATTAATTTCAGCCAAATGTAATGATTAAATCAACAAACATAGCAACCCTTTGCAACATACATTAGCAATACATCAAAAACTATAACATCACAACATCAAAAACATAACAATATTCTTCATGTTTTTGCCTTTGTCTTGCATTAAAACAATATTTGTAACACAACAATCTTTGATAACAAACCAACTTAATATATGCAACTACATTTCCATAATAAGTGCATCAAAACAAGCATAGCTCAATGCATCTCTTCACACAATTGTGCATACACCAACTGTGCCATGATACTTTGCTGCTCATTTGTTCTACTATCAATAGTTCTAGCATATCTAGCATACCTTGCACCTAAACACAACAGGTATACCAAGCATACCAAGATGCTTTGCAACCATAACAACCAAGCCATTAACTCAACCATATATAGCATACCTCGTTACTCCTTTGCCATAACAATATATGCAACACCATCAACATGCAATAACAATATGAAAGCAAGTTGTTTACTTCCAAGGCATAACAATACTTGTTCATTTATGCATACATTATCTATGCATTCAACTCGACATGCCTTGCCATCAAGCATAAGAGTGATCAACAATATAGTAACAAATAATTCAATAACAACATAAGCATAACTCAATGTGATGACAAATAGTTCAATAACAACATAAGAATAACTCAATGCATCACATTGCCTTGTGTTGCCCTCTTCAAGTAATCTTCGTTACATAATATTTGGAGCAACACCTCATAAAATAAGCATACATCAACAAACATACTCAAGCCAACATAATAGACATGCAAACATTCCTTGTTGCTCCTGCTATTCATTTGTCATTAGTCATTAATAACGACAATACAATTAATCTCATTAATAACGACAATACAACTAATCTCATTAATAACAACAATACAACTAATCTCCCCCTTTGACATTCATGAAAATATTGTGATCCTTTTTTTTCTGAGAAATATCTTCTTTACCTTTGTTTACCTCCCCTTTAACATCAATAACTCCCCTTTAACATCAATAATAAGAGGTTACTCCCCTTTAACATCAATAAAATCAATAATAAGAGGTTTGGAAACATAATAAAATTCTGTGTAAAACTTTCTAAAACCTTCTAAAAAAACTCCCACTGTAAATAATTCATAGCCATTAATATCTTTGTACATAGGATCCAATTTCTAGCAAAAAAAAAATCAATAATAAGAGGTTTGGAAACATAATAAAATTCTGTGTAAAACTTTCTAAAACTTTCTAAAAAAACTCCCACTGTAAATAATTCATAGCCATTAATATCTTTGTACATAGGATCCAATTTCTAGCCATGTTGCTAAAACTTTCTAAAAAAACTCCCACTGTAAATAATTCATACCCATTAATATCTTTTTACATAGGATCAGGGATGGAATTTGATGGGCATTTTGCCCGTCATAAGGCTTTTTGAACGTATTTGACGGCTGGAATTTTTCAATGCCCGTTTTGAGTGACGTGCCTAGAGGAGTAAAAAACGTATTTTTGACGTTTAGAACTTTTTCCAAAACGTTCTTATGCCTTTTTATTTTTCATATAATAAAGTAATTTTTGGGCAAGTTTTTTTCACTGAAAATATGCTAAATTCTATTCAGCGTCGGTAACCAATAAGCATATTAAATTACGGATCACATTATCTAGATACAGAGTAGGAACGGTAACTTTCCAGATGGTATATAGAAAGCCCAAAAAACTACCGAGAGTTTCTTTTTGTTTTTATTTATTTTTTCTTTTTGCAAAATTTGGGCTTTAAAATATTTGGGTATTTTTTCTGGTTTGAATGGGATTGATGTGATGAAAGATGGGTGCAGATTCATCGCTGCCAAGGGCCCCCTCAACTGCCCTTGTCCTTTCCCTTGTGTAGAGTAGAAAATAATAATTTAAATCAAACGCTGGGAAATTGTGTCATCGCAGTGAAAACATTTCGTCAAGTAATTTGCTTGCAAATTTGAGCGCTTGCCGATGATTTTATGGCGGTTTCTTGTGTTTTTCCGAGTATTCTTGTTTGAAGGATTTTAATGCATTTGACCTGCCAGCCAGCTAGGCGCCCGTATGGTCCTCGGGAATACGCACCCGTCTTGAGAGGATGGACAAAGGAATTCATCCGGTGGGGGAGCGCGGGGGATTCTTGGAATCGCGAAAGGCATTTTCATAGGATATGACAGTTGATTCGATTGCTTGGTTGGTTTGACTCTTCTGGGTCGAAGGAAGGAACTTAGAGAAGCGAATTTCTATTGGATTTGGATTCTTGGGTTCTATTTGAGCGATGGATTGGGGTAGTGAACGCCTTCTACTACTGTGGGGGTAATTGATGATAATTTATGTATATTTCTGGTGTTTGTGGTAGATTTCCATGGAGGTGGTATTGGAGCGGGGGTTAACAGTAAGGCAGCGTTGGGACTGGCTGTGGCTTGCGTTGCAGTGTCGTGCAAGGTTGCCTTTTTGCTGGCGGCGAGGCCGGTGAGGAGTCGAGGCAAGTGGAACCGTGTGTTGGGCATTCTGCGAGATTTCGAGGAGGGATGCTCTACTCCTTTGTATCGTTTGAGGCAGTTGGTTGACGCCATCACTATGGATATGCATGCCGGATTGGCCTATGACGGGAAGTAAGTTCAAGATGCTGCTCACCTTCCTCGTTAACCTGCCCACCGGGTATTTTGTATCAAACTTTATATTAGATAATGTCAGAAATTATCTCTGAATTTATATGCAAGTTAGTTTTATTAGAAATCTGGTTGATTTTAAATGATAATTTAAAGATTAGGCATCTAAATATTCATGTTGCATAATATAAATGGTTGGTTTTAAATGATAATTTAGATATATGCAATGGATAACCATTTTGTATTTTACTTAGGACTAATTATATACAACATAGTCTAATTAGCAGGAGGAATTGCCTGGAAAGTTATGGAAATTCCGGTTATATTTAGAAAAAATCCGGCAAGGATTTTTGTAAATCCAAGTTATAATTGTTAAACTTCAAAATTTTAGGTGTCCTAGATGTTTTTGATGGTGCTGAATCCATTTCCACCATCAAAAACAAGATTCAAACACTTCCTCTACAAGATCTTTTGAAATTTTTTTGCCCAGATTCCGGCCACTTTTGGCTGTCCAAGCAATTCCTCCGACAACTCTTATATATACTAAGCAAATTTCAAATGCTTAACATTTTTTTGTTGAAACTTCCACAATTGAGTTACAAATTGTTGGTTTTAAATGATAATTTAGATATATACAATGGATAACCATCTTGTATTCTAGTTAGGACTAATTATATACTTTCAATCAACAAATTTCAAATGTTTAACACTTTTTTGTTGAAATTAGGTGCTCGACCATAAGGACCTTTAGGTGCTCGACTGTTAAGGAGAGGGAGAGGAGAGGAGAGGACAAGGTTCAATTTACTTATTGGGTGGGGGGGCTTATGGTCGAGCCTGCTTGCGCATCCTTCGTGATTGATCGATTGATGGGTGCGTTAGCACACTCGACCAAAAGGCCACCATCGCCTACTATTTACCGACCCACCCCAATCCCCGGTGTGAAGCAGGTTCAATGCCTGCTGTATCAGAAAAAATGTATCGTACAGATGCGTTCTAAGGGAAGGTGATTGATTGCTCACCCATCAAGGACCGGTTAGGTACTCACTATTCAGATGGTGATCCACAATTTAGTTTTTTCATATTTTGGTTTTTTGAAGGGATTTTTTCATATTTTGGTTTTTTGAAGGGATAAATATATGAAATTTTTAAACATAATTATGTTATTGAAGGGTAATTTTTTAATCAAACATTTATTGGTGAAAGTTTAATTTATTATGAGAAATTCATTCTTGAAGGGAAAAATTTTCAACATAAAGTTTATTGACGGGAAGCCTAAATATCCAAAACGTCAAAAAAAAATTGTATGACAGGTAAAGAGAAATCCAAATTCCAACCCTACATAGAATCCAATTTCTAGCCATGTTGTTATAGGACATAAACATAGGATAGGATCCAATTTCTAGCCATGTTGCTATAGGACATAAACATACGAACCTCTCCTTTGGAAATATAGTAGAGACAATCGGAAAAGCTCAAAATAGGCTCCATTAGGCTCCATTGTGTATTATGGAAGACCATGTAGAACTTCTATGATAAGTAGTAGTGGGGGCTGAGGATCAATGGATGACTAAATTGGAATGATTGAATCCTCGGCAAACCTAGAGAACCTGTGGGCTCTAAAGCAAATGATACCAATATTACTTATAACAGTGTATGTAATATAAATTTCCTGGAAAAGCGTTTCGCAATAACAATGGGGGCTGAGGATCAATGGATGACTAAATTGGAATGATTGAATCCTTGGCAAACCTAGAGAACCTGTGGACTCTGAAGCAAATGAGACCAATATTACTTATAACAGTGTATGTAATATAAATTTCCTGGAAAAACGTTTCGCAATAACAATTCACTGTACTCGAAATATAGAATTGTAAGAACCATTATGCTCTCGAGGATTCTCATGATTGTTATCATGATATGCTCCAAGTATAGAATTGTTGGAAATGGCCAACTTTGTATTTGGAAATTTGTCATGAAATATTTTAGTTAAGGAGATCCATTTCAGTTGAAAGCCGCGAACATTGAGGTATTATCATTAATGACTATTATTATGGAGCTTGAAGTTACTTTCACAACAATCCTAAACTAGTCCCTTGTGATATGAGCATGGATAATTCTCTTGATCAACACAGATTCTATGGTTCTTATAGTACCGACATGTTACAGAATTCTATCCCCAGGCCCTCTATCGATAGTCAAAGCAATATTCATTATCAACATAATTAAAACCACGAGGGGTACCCAGGAGTGCAATTTATCTGTTAAACATTGGTTCCAGGTGTTGCGACAGCTTGCATATCGGAAGACTAGATCCATCCATTGGCTGCAAAATCCAAATGCATATCATTCTACTTTTAATCTATATTGCTTTGATTTTCCTGGTAAGGGGATTAGTTTAACCAGAGCATGGTTATTGGCATGAACACCCAATTGCTCAGTATGCCATGGAAAACATTTAACCCTTCCTTTCTCTTGAACTTATTTCGTTAAAAATCCGACAAAAGATAAATGAATTGATCAGTGTGTTAATATTGTCTCAAGTTATCATTCACACATCGATTCTAATGGATTTACAGGTTTGAACAACATATTTTACATTCACACATTAATTCTAATGGATTTACAGGTTTGAACAACATATTTTACACCAGGGCGAACTGGGTCCCTGATACTAACAATAGGTATACAGGTATAGCCATTTTCTGGGATTTGATCACTGGGAGAAAAATTATTTTCTAGGTCAACATAAACATGACACAGTGGTTTGGAGAGCTTCACTGATGCCTATTTGTTGAATCTAAAACCTTGTCCCATGTTTGCAAGATCATTTTTACGACTCCTTTACAATGACAACAACACTTTCCACCAGGAAGCTCCAAGACTACAACTATTTTTTTTTGAGAGATTTGAAATAATCAACTTTGACAATTGTTGCTTCTTTACACTAACAAAATTTCCACCGAATAACAAGCCAAAATCCAAACAACAACATGAAAACATAAATCCCGGTTGATCAAGGTGCAATGCCAACAACATTGATTCACCATCTGTTGATGCTCATTAGCCAACTGATTCATCCATTGACTATTTGCCAGACAAAATTTAAGTTGTATAACCCACGATAACAATTATTAGCATTATTTATGATCTAAAAAAAATCCACCTACATTATCGTAAGCAGATCCATAGCTTAGCTCTTCTAAAACACCACGGTCAACCTTCACATTTTCGTGATAAAAGTTCGAATTTCCAGTGAAACTCTGTCGTCGAGAAAATCCCTTACGTAATAATTCTGTTGGAATGTTAATTCCAACTGTTGGCTGTAGGCGGACGTGGGCAGCCGACTCAGCCAGCACGCTGCACCCAAAACCGCCAGAAAAAAACCGCAAACCCGCTTGAGGCATATCGCACCGCTCTTTGGTATGGAGTGGTTTCCGTACACAAGGGCCCGATAAAACTTGGTGCAGACGCGTGTCACTCGCCTGACGTAAGCCAACGTAAAATTTCGGAACGTATTGTTCAGTCATGTAATGCCTTCCAATATTCTCCTCCACCATCAGATCTGCTCCCACGCTCTCCACCATTGATCGTCTGAAGCTGCATACGGGCCCGCATCAAATCAAGGCTTAGCGTGGAGTAAAATTAAGTTTCGTTGACCATAGTTCTTTTTAATGCATTGTCATAGGTGTAGGTATTGCATTTAGTTTTCTTATACGGCATATTAATTTACATAAAGAAACGTGTTTTTTTTTGTTGTTGGGGCGTTGACCATTTTTGTAATGAAAAACATAACAAGTGAAATGCGCTCGATGTTGTTGTTGTAATTGCACATGGGAGGAACCAGAGAACTCGGGGGGCAGCAAAAGAGGAATGAGAAGATTTGCACAGCAGTGCATGAACAAAAGGAACAAGGGAGCGTAAAAGTATTGTGTGTGTGTTTTTGTTGAGTAATGGTGAAGCTCGCAGCAGAAGATATTGCACAGCAGTGCATAGATTTTTTTAATGTATTGGGTATGCATTGAAATGCAGGAGAAAAGAACGCACAAGTATTTTTTTAAAATGGTGAATGTAATGAAATTTTTACTGAGTATGTGTAAAAATAGTTTTACACCAGTAAAGTAAAAAAAAAGGGGTTTTTACTGCAGTAAACCCAGCACAGTAAATTCTCAAGTGAAAACAGAGTTTTGTAGAATGAATTAAGTTTGGTGAATCCCTCTCAGGAAAGAGGATGAATATGTATAAGAAGTTGACTGAATGTTGTTTTGGTAAATCCCTCTGAGTGAAAGAGGATGAATGTTGTTTCAGGAATTTTCTATTTTAATGAATACAAGGATTTTTATGGTTGTGTAATACTCTGTTCTGAAATTTTTATTAAAAGCTTCCCTGTGCAAAAAGGATCCTGGAGCAAAGGAAACAGAGCATTGCCTCTGTGGTGTTTGTTTGTCTGGTTTTGGTATTTTCCCATGAAAAATACCCAACAGTGGTATCAGAGCAAGTCCAGGCTCTTTGATGGTGACAGAGCTGGTTCAGGCTCTTTAAAAGTGTCAAGGAAGCTGAAGGAAAGACTCTTGTTGCAGCAGCAGTAAAACTTCTCCAGCAGTGTGAAGACTCAGCCAAAGGGATTCAGGTATTTCTCAAGTTTTTGAGTTATTGTTGAAGAAACAGTGAATCATTTTAAAAACACAGTCAGGGATTTTAAAAATAGTTAAGAATGGCAAGATCAAAGAAGAAAGTGTCCAAATCCCCTAAAAATGTGTCTCCCTCCTCTACTAAACTAGAAGGCAATCTATTTGAAAGCATTGTATTTGAGGTTCCAAGGTTCGATGGGAACTTTGATATATGGGAAATAAAAATGAGGGCTTTCTTACAGTCTCAAGGGAGTGAAATCTGGGAATCAGTGATTGATGATAGCAAGATGGATAAAGAATCCATGGAGTATGATGCACAAGCAACAAAGACTATCTTGGATGGTCTGTCTGATTCTGTGAAGAAGAATCTAGGAAAATATTCACCAGCAAAGGATATATGGGACAGACTGCATGACCTTCATGCAAAGGGAGCACTGACCATGACCATCAGTGAAGAAGAAAATTCTGAACCCATCATAGAAGCTGAAAGTGAGAAGGTTGACCTCATGAAACTTCAAGTAAAAGAAAGGGATGAAGAGCTCGCTAAGCTCAAGAAGGAGCTTGATCAATGCAAGAGGAAACATCATGAAGAAGTCATATCCATGACAAATCAGCTGAATGAAGCAAAGAAGCAGGAAGACGCCTTGTCAAGTCAACTTGAACAAAGGCACAAGAGAGTGAACAAGCTTGTAGAAGAGATTGGACAGTACAAGGTAGAGGTCTCCTCCCTTAAGTCTGAACTACAAGAAGCCAGGAAGCAGGCACAAGGAGCTGAAAAGAAAATGGAGAGCAGTCAAGCAGAAATCTCCAAAATGAAGTCAGATATTATCTCCTTCAAAGTAGTAGCAGCTGAAGCTACTCGTAGCAAAGAAGAAACTGAGGAACAACTTGCAAAGAAAAATAATGTATGTGAAAAGTTGGAAGAAGAGATTGTCCTCCTCAGGAAGAAGGTTGAAGGGATGAACAAGATCATGAAGAGCTCTCAAGCTTTGGATGACATGCTCAGCTATCACAGATCTCCATCTGATAAATCAGGACTTGGGTATGTAGGTGAACCCTCAAACAAGGATGAAGATGCTTTAAGCAAAGGAGATGTGAAGAAGCCAGAAAGAAGTTGTGAAGCTCCTAGTTCCAGCAAAGGCAAGGAGAAAAATGAAGGCTGCAATAGAAGAAATCCTACTCCAAGCAGAAAACCAGCTCCAAGAAGAAATGTAGCTGATGTCAAAGAGGCAAGATGCAATGGTTATCAACAAAGAATCTCAAGGCAGCAAGGCTTCAGAAGTACATCAAGGAAACCTCCATCTCCCAGGTACCAAAGTTCATTTTATGGTTATTGTTACTCTTGTTCAAACTTTGGTCATATGGCAAAAGACTGTAGAGCATTTCATGGAGATAAATGTTGTGGTCCCCGACAATCTCCAAGAAATAATTTCACAAGAAGAAATCATGAATTCTTATTCATGAATGAAGTTGAATGCTTCAAGTGTCAAAACATTGGCATATGGCACGTGACTGTAACTTAACATGGGCTCTTACACAAGCTAGACCCATGCAAAAGAAGAAAGTTACACAAGTATGGAGAAGGAAGGAAATGCAACCTGAAAGCCCCTTGAACTCCCCAGTGGATCTAAATTTGTTTTGAGAAGAGTCTGCCAAAAGAAGACAAGCACACATTAAAGGGGATCTTGAAATTTTTTTTGCTGAACTGTATTAACAGTCACTCTTTGATGAAGACCTTTTATAAGGGAAAAATATGAAGTTAAATTTGCCATAAAAGCAGAGAAGAAAAAGGGGCAGCGCTCAAATGTGAAGTGCAGCAGCGCAATAAGAAAAGTATGCAAAGCATGGAGACCCTCACAGCAGTGGGAAGATAGAACATAAAACAACGGTTTTGAATTTTTTGTTATGGAGCACATGCATTGAAATGCATAGCAATGGAAGGTAGTTTCCTTCTATGTAATGTGAGAGAACACACTCACAGCAGAGTGAGTACAATACACAGTAGTAAAAAAAATGTAATGTTTTTCTTCATATGCAATGCAACATGCAAAGAAATGCATAAAGAAAAACAGGGACAACAGATTTTTAATGCACATGGGTGAATGATAATGTGTGGCAGCAGAAAAATGAAAGGAACTGCACAGCAGTGCATTGTGTAAATAAAAAAAATGAATGAAGACTAAGATTGTGTGAAGCAAGGGTGTAAAAAGAAAAGGCAGCAGCCCGTGTTAATTTTTTTTGTTGTGTGGAGAATGCAGCGCAAAACAACGTGAGGAAGATTTCTCGCTATGTGCAAGTAATGGAGAGTAAAGAGTTAGTGTATGGGCACACAACAGTATGATGAAACAAAAGGCAGCCACAGTGCAAATTGCAGAGGCAACGCAGCAGCAAATAAAAAGCCCAGGGATGACAGTCTATGGTTATGGGTATGGACAGCAGTGCATAAGAAAAGGCAGCAGCGTGATGGCAAGAAGGAGAAGCACAGTAGTGTGAAGAAAATGAAACCAGAACTAAGAGAGAATGAAGAAATGTGTTTTTACACAGCAATGCAAATAAGAAAATGTAGCAGCATGAAGTTTTTGTTGAAGAAATGAAAGGTAATGGACAGCAGCAGATGTAAAAGAATTTTTTCCTTTACAGCAGTAAATGTAAGTATAGTGAATGTGTTGTTCATTGAATTGAAATGCAACATATGCAATAGCAGTGAATGTAAGAAATGTTTACACACAGCAGTGTAAATTTGTAAGGTGGGACACAGTAATTGTTCCAGAAAAGACAGAGTATTATGTCTTTGAAGAATGCACAGCAATGCAGAGTTTGCAAAGAAATGTAAGTGAAGTGCAGCAACACAACAACAAGTGTAGACACAACAGTGTGGGGTAGACGCAGCAAAGAAGATGGCACAACAGTGCAGCAGAGAACATGCATCAGCATAAAAGAACAATGTAATGAGTATGCACAACAGTGCAATGAATGTTTTGTTTTGAAACTGCATCTAAAGCAGTGTTTGGCAGTAATCCCTCCGTGAGAGGAAGTGAAGTTCTTAGTGAATCCCTCTGTTAAAGAGGAAGGTGCTTTTCAGCACAGTGTCATGGTAAATCGCTCTGTCAAGAGGAAGATGCTTTTTAGCATACACATGGTAAATCCCTCTGTCAAGAGGAAGATGCTTTTTAGCATACACATGGTAAATCCCTCTATCAAGAGGATGATGCTTTTCAGCATAGTCACAGGTGAATCCCTCTGTCAAGAGGAAGGTGCTCTTCAGCACATTGTTATGGTGAATCCCTCTGTCATGAGGAAGGTGCTCTTCAGCACAGTTTCAGGTTAATTCCTCTATTAAGAGGAAGACAACTTTGATTGTTTGTGGAACTGCATCAGAAGCAGTTAGTGAATCCCTCTATGTGAGGAAGATGTCTTTGTAACAGCAGTGTTGGTAAATCCCTCTATGTGAGGAAGTGTTTGGGTACGTTTGAATGCCCAGTAGTTGAAATTAAAGGGGAGTGTTGGAATGTTAATTCCAACTGCTGGCTGCAGGCGGACGTGGGCAACCGACTCAGCCAGCACGCTGCACCCAAAACTGTCAGAACAAAACCACAAACCCGCTTGAGGCATATCGCACCGCTCTTTGGTATGGAGTGGTTTCCGTACACAAGGGCCCGATAAAACTTGGTGCAGATGCGTGTCACTCGCCTGACGTAAGCCAACGTAAAATTTCGGAACGTATTGTTCAGTCATGTAATGCCTTCCGATATTCTCGTCCACCGTCAGATCTGCTCCCACGCTCTCCACCGTTGATCGTCTGAAGCTGCATACGGGCCCGCATCAAATCAAGGCTTAGCGTGGAGTAAAATTAAGTTTCGTTGACCATACTTCTTTTTAATGCATTGTCATAGGTGTAGGTATTGCATTTAGTTTTCTTATACGGCATATTAATTTACATAAAGAAACGTGTTGTTTTTTGTTGTTGGGGCGTTGACCATTTTTGTAATGAAAAACATAACAAGTGAAATGCGCTCGATGTTGTTGTTGTAATTGCACATGGGAGGAACCAGAGAACTCGGGGGGCAGCAAAAGAGGAATGAGAAGATTTGCACAGTAGTGCATGAACAAAAAGAACAGGGGAGCGTAAAAGTATTGTGTGTGTGTTTTTGTTGAGTAATGGTGAAGCTCGCAGCAGAAGATATTGCACAGCAGTGCATAGATTTTTTTAATGTATTGGGTATGCATTGAAATGCAGGAGAAAAGAACGCACAGGTATTTTTTTAAAATGGTGAATGTAATGAAATTTTTATTGAGTATGTGTAAAAATAGTTTTACACCAGTAAAGTAAAAAAAAAGGGGTTTTTACTGCAGTAAACCCAACACAGTGAATTCTCAAGTGAAAACAGAGTTTTGTAGAATGAATTAAGTTTGGTGAATCCCTCTCAGGAAAGAGGATGAATATGTATAAGAAGTTGACTGAATGTTGTTTTGGTAAATCCCTCTGAGTGAAAGAGGATGAATGTTGTTTCAGGCATTTTCTATTTTAATGAATACAAGGATTTTTATGGCTGTGTAATACTCTGTTCTGAAATTTTTATTAAAAGCTTCCCTGTGCTAAAAGGATCCTGGAGCAAAGGAAACAGAGCATTGCCTCTGTGGTGTTTGTTTGTCTGGTTTTGGTATTTTCCCATGAAAAATACCCAACAAATTCTCATAGTTATTTATTAAATTGATTACAACATTTTTGTAATTCTTATATTTTTTTATCAAAGTGGTCGTACATTTTTGTAATGTTGTCAATGAAGATTTAAAATTGCTATGGACAAAATATATTTTCGAACAATCTAAAAACGGGTCATCGCCTACAAACAAACAATATTTATATGGGTGATATCTGATTAGGATTCCAAGTCCAATCAAATGAGATCAAGGCCACTTGCTATCCTACGCTAAGCTGAATTATCGATAACTAACCAAAAACGGTTTATGCAAAAAGATTGTATTTGCTTTATACATGTAAAGCCATGAAAATCGTATTAAACTCATTAAAAAAAAAACCCAATGGCAAGACTCCCGTTTTCCCAATCACCGTTCAGTATATTGTACATTTATAGCAAATGAGCGTACCCCATTTAACGAGATATTCAACAATAATAACTGTCATGTTATTACCAAAACTGATGATTCTAAAGTAAATATCTAGCCCATAGAAACATCAATGATAAATAGTGTTAAGACCAAAACTGAAGATTCTGAAGTAAATATTTAGCCCATAGAAACATCAATGATAAATAGGGTTAAGAGATATTTAACAATAATAAATAATGTAACATAGATTAAACACTTATTTGGATTAGGAAAGACGCAATCACAAACAAAACGGAAGATACGTTGCTAGAATCGCTATGTCTTTATATGTATAAAAGTGGAGCTTCATCGACTATTCACAAGATGGCTGCTGTAAATGTCAAGCCATCCAAAATTCTGTCAATGCATAACTATTCGCAAAATGGCAGCCATAAAAGCCGTGCAAAATTCTGGCGTTGCGTTATCATCAGGGTGATGCATTCAAAATTGCGTGAGGTATAGAGCCGAATGCCACACATATACGAGATTATATATATACATTACATATATAGTCGTAAATAGATTGCGGTTATCATGTTTGTGGCTGAGGAGTCTTGGCAACCTGAGAGAGTTCAGACTTGGTTTTATATTTGGACTCGTCTATCTCGATTCCTTTTTCCTTGGCTGCCTCCTCACCAGACATTCCCATCCTGGACAGCCCGCCTTTTCTACCCATCTCTTGATATCCTTCCTTCCCTATCTGAGCAGCTCTTGTGCTCCCTCCCTTCTTTGCTCCCTCTATCAGCCGCTCCTGCTCAATAAATTAGGCAAGGGCTAACCAACCATATATTGAGTCATAAATGCCCTTGCCATCTATGTATGTGGTGCATGTCAGGGAGATGGCATACATAACTCCGGCGGGCGACCTCGCGTTTCCGGTGACATACGCGGGACCCACCAACGAGGGCCCGCCCGCCCCGTCTCGTTTTTGACTCCGGCGGCCAGCATGTGTTTCCGGTGGAGTATGCGGAGGAGTAGTTGGAGAATGTGTTTCAGGCCGCGTGGGGATGAGCATTGACGCAGATAATTAATTACGTACATTTCTCCGCAGTCCGTCGTTTTACTCGCTGCTCCCAACACCAATCATGAAGCCGCGCGATTCACCGATTTGAATTTGAATTGATTTATCGCGCCAATTTCATTTTCATTTGCAGTCAATATACGAGGATTGAATCGTGGAGTTTGGGTTGTTTTGTTACAGTGTTGTGGAATCGAGTTTGTTTGAGGTTAAGGAATGGGATGCAATGGACAAAACCTTTATGGGGCACCAGGACTCTTCTTCCTCAATCACTTTGGATGGGCAAAGCTGTCGTCTTAATATGTAGATTAATCGAGCAAATCGTTTCTTAGTTGTTCAAATAGAACTTCAAATATTATAGAGACTCAACCATAAATATATATTTATGGAATTTTGATGTAAAATTGGAACAGTTCCACTGACATTAATAAAGTGCACATTTAAAAATTTATTTTAATATTTTGTTTTTAAAAAAATACACTCTTATAAATTATTCAGTAACTTCTAATTAAATAGCTTTATGTGATTGTACGCTTCGAACATGAATATTTCTTGCAGAGTGAAACGTGGTGGATAAACAAGTACCCATCTATGAAATGGACGCATTATATAATACGTGTCATGCTGCATGTCGTTCGAATACTAAAGCTTATCCAATAGAACATACCTCAGAGTACCATAGGATCCTATATATATATATAGGTCATTGTCTCAATGGAGCACATTACGTTGCAGATTGTTCGGAATTGAATAGAGATATCGACCAGTGAAAAGGGTGATCCCAGAGTAATAGGTAGTTAATTATCAGGTAGGAAAAATGAGTTCGGATGACGCTCCCATGTCAGAAGAAGCTCAAATGAGGCTCAAACGTGGAGCCATGAAAGGAGGGCTCAGCACCAAGGAAGGTACCCGTGAGCCAACAGACGAAGAAGTCAAGGAGAAAGGGCTCATGCCCAAGGAATCCCAGGTGTAACTAATTAGCCTTATTCTTTTCCTATTCTTGTTCTGGATCCTTCAATTACTTCCTGTATTCTGTGTGTTTTCAAATTGTACGTCATTGAATGTATAATTTATTGGCAAGGGCTAACCAGCCATATATTGAGTCATAAATGCCTTGCCATCTATGTATGTGGTGCATGTCAGTGGGATGGCATACATAACTCCGGCGGGTGACCTCGTGTTTCCGGTGACATACGCGGGACCCACCAACGAGGGCCCGCCCGCCCCGTCTCGTTTTTGACTCCGGCGGCCAGCATGTGTTTCCGGTGGAGTATGCGGAGGAGTAGTCGGAGAATGTGTTTCAGGCCGCGTGGGGATGAGCATTGACGCAGATAATTAATTACGTACATTTCTCTGCAGTCCGTCGTTTTACTCGCTGCTCCCAACACCAATCATAAAGCCGCGCGATTCACCGATTTGAATTTGAATTGATTTATCGCGCCAATTTCATTTTCATTTGCAGTCAATATACGAGGATTGAATCGTGGAGTTTGGGTTGTTTTGTTACAGTGTTGTGGAATCGAGTTTGTTTGAGGTTAAGGAATGGGATGCAATGGACAAAACCTTTATGGGGCACCAGGGCTCTTCTTCCTCAATCACTTTGGATGGGTATGAAGGGTAATTCCCCATGGATATTTCTACGCGGTTATGGATTGCTTCTGCGAGAAGACATGGAGCCACACTCCGTAGTACAAGATCGGATACTGCCAGCAGTGTCCAGAGAAGGTGTCATGGCCCGTGGAATTAGGGCAACGGCCCTCTCCATACTTCAACGCTGGAATGTTTGTTTTTGAGCCGAGTCAGCTGACATTCGACTGCCTTTTGGAAACTCTGATGGCTACTGTGCCAACGCCCTTCGCAGAACAGGTCTGGATCTGTTCTCATTTCAGTGAGGATCATGCACATTTTTGTTTGGTTTACCAGATCTAATTTTGATTAAATTGTGGTATATGTTTTGTAGGATTTCTTGAATATGTATTTTGAGAAGATATACAAGCCCATTCCTCTGGTGTACAATCTGGTTCTAGCCATGATGTGGCGGCATCCCGAGAACGTGGACTTGGACACTGTCAAAGTTGTTCACTACTGTGCTGCTGTAAGCTTTCTTTTCACTGCAAATTTGGGTTCGATAGAAACAATATGATTTATATATGAAAGACGAGATAGGTGTTCTGAGCGTACAGGGTTATATTAATCGATGAATGTGGATGTGCAGGGATCGAAGCCGTGGAGGTACAGTGGGGAGGAGGAAAATATGGAGAGGGAAGAAATAAAGACGCTGGTGCAGAAATGGTGGGACATATACAATGACCCCTCGTTGGATCACTCGGGATCATGCGACATAATTCCAGATCCAATTTCAGAGTTGGATGGAAAATCAAATGATCTGCAACGAGTGGCTACTAATTCATTCTTTGCTGCTGCGACGGCAACAAATCCCAACTTAATGCCTGCACCGCCTGCAGCTTAAGAGATTTCAAATTTGCAGAAGTCGCCTGTAGCATAAGATATTTATATATGTATATTTTAATCCACCGGCATAGACGGGGACAATTTGTATATCATAAAGAAGATCATACTGTATGTACTCAAAGATGAGGATATTGCTGTTGCGCTTACAGTTATTGGTTGTAAATTAATCGAATTTATTTAATATTTGTAAATATACAAATTGACATTTGTATGACTGGACGTACATGGTTACTCTTTCGTTTTCTGTAATTCAAAAAATATTTAATTTTCATTTAATTCTGCATCGATATGAAAATATTTACACGCATGCAATGTGACGTAATTATGAATTATTATAAAATTTAGTAAACCCTGATGGCTAGTAAAAGCCAAACTTCACTGGTATCTTTCATCATTAGTCATCAGCAATGTTATATAGTTTTTTTGGGTAGGAAAAAGGTGTAATTTTTTTTATATATATATATGCATTTAAATATGATGATTTATTAGGATTCTAGAAAGAGGGGTTATATAGTCATCGTTTTCCAAAATAACTATAATAAAACTAAATATAAATATCAAAACAATGTTGGTACGTGTAATTGTTATATGAGATAAGTATGAATAAATGGAGATATACTAAAAAGTCTTACAAAATGTTGTTGAAGTATGTGAACTTAAAGAAAATTGTTATATTTAATCAATTTTATTAATGAATGGTTTATGATAAAATTGATAGAGCTGATCATTTTGTTGTTGTTTTTTGATCTATGAGGTCCCAAAATCCAATCATAATTTTTTTTAGAAAGACTATCTACTCTATTCTCAATTGTAAACATAAACAACAATTTTGAGGATAAGAGTTGTGCATAGTTTGTTGGAACTTGCTCCCAAACCCATTTTTAGAGAAAATAAATGAGTTTCCAAAATATGTAATACAAATCCTCCCCCACATCCAAAAGTGTCTCCTTGCGAAGTCCCATCAAAGAATTCCCAAGGATGAGATCTATCAACGACTGTTGGATTTAGGATTCTATTGTTATTATCTCTTTGGTCCTTCAAGAGAAGGTCATAAACAACTAAAATTTGTGTCGCAAAAACTTCAATGTTAAAGATGTCATCTTCAAAGATAGCTCTATTTCTTGCAAGCCAAACTCCCCAAACTATTAAAAGAGGCAATACTTGATACAATTTGTTCTCCCTCAATGAGTCCACTGAATACATACCTCCATTAACTCTTCACCTAACCAAATACCTGCAAATATGAACTTTTTCATAACATATTTCCAAACACCTTTAAAATAAGGACACAGTAAGAATAAATGATTGAGAGATTCTTGAATCATCAACTTTGCATAGGACACATTTGTTTGGGCCTTGAAAACATCTCCTTGTTAAATTCTCCCAAGTTGGGAACTTTAATTTTCCATAAAAGTTCCCACCAGTCCTCATGAACATCCTACAATCTATCAGATATAAGAAAAGCATATCCAAATTTTAGCGTATAAACCCCTTAGGAATCATGGGACCAAACCAACTCATCCTCCTCTTGAGCTAATATGAGATGTGTTGCAGGTAAACTGCCAATGTATCTAATCTAGAAATGATGAAGATGCATGGGTATGCCTAAATGATCTTTCAAAACCCAACCTCGATTCCATAGATTTGTTTGTGCTAGATCTACAATTTGACTCAAGTAAGCGAGGTCATTACCATGTAGATATTCAATCAAATGTTCAAGAAGTCTGTGATCAATATGAATTCCAATCCAAGGATTGATCAACCTTTAAATGTGATCCATCACCCACTTTCCAAGCTAGGCTTGAATCAATCAATAAAAATTACGAGAGAACAACTTTCCAAATGATAAAAACATTGCTTTTCAATTTATTGGGTAAGAAAATCTAGTCCTCTCACTGCATAGGGTGTATATATTAGATATACACCACTTTCGTCCAATGAGAGTGAGTTTTTAGTAATTTCCAACCAACTTTAGTTGCTAAAGCTTTTGAAAAAAAATGTAAGTCCTTTAAACCCTAACCTCCAAAATCTTTAGGAGCAACTATTATTATCTGGATTACCCATGGAAGAATAGATTGATCTGATAAACTTGACCATAAAAGATTACAACGTTTTTTTTATCTTGTTTAATATGCCTTTTGGAATCTAGGAAAGCCACATCCAAGAAACTAATATTGCCTCAAGGACTGATTTAATAAGAAAAAGTCTTCCAGCTCTAGAAAGCCATCTTAAGCTCCAATTTTTAAGCCTTTTTTCAATTTTTTCTATTAACCAAAATCCTTCTGCAAATTTATATGAGTTAGGTTTTAACTTAAATCCAAAATATTTCAATCCCACAACAATCTCATCTGTGACAAAGGGAAACATACCTTGATAAAAATCCATATCTTCAACATTCAACCCACAAATAGATAAAGTAGATTTTGTTATGTTAATCTTAATACCTTTAACAACTTCAAAAGAGCAAGTGCATATTTGATGGTTGTAGAATATCTTCTTGTAACATCACAAAAGATGAGAATGTTATCTACAAATAGTAAATTTGAAGTGAGAAGCCCAAAAAATACACATAATTGTTGGAAATAATACTGAGAGGGGGGGGTGAATCAGTATTATTAATTTCTTTTCAATAAATTATCCAGATTTATGCTTTAAATTATTCTTCCAAAATTGATAATTAACTTGTATGTCAGTACCATAAAATGATGAACAAGAACAGTTAAAAACAGATTGTCACACAACGGAACACCTGATATAAGGTGGAAACCCAATGTGGGTGAAAACCACCTGCTGCAATATGTCTCTGTCTTCTTTCAAATAGAATTTCTTTTACAATGAATTTTTACTGGTGCAGTCCTTTACCAGTACGCAAGTTGCAACCTGCAGAGGGCTACAACCCTCTCTCGTTTTCCAGTCTCTCCTGGAAGGAGCTACAACCCCCTACTTCGTTCAAGGACCACGTTTCATTAATTTTCAGACTGGATCCAAGAAGATCAAATGGTCATCAAGTATAAACAAATCTTCAGAATTACCCAGGCATTAGATCAATATATATTTTCTTTATACAACATATCTTTCAAAATCACCCAAGCGCCAACCCAAGCACTATATCAAAATATAAATAAATGCTCGATCTGGTCACCCATTAAAACAGAGGTTGTTTATGCCGAAATCAGAACACAATGCAGAAGATATACATATAACAGTGCACCCGGAGGCTAGGCACAAGACAAACCCAATATGCGCACCCAGAACCTGAACTGCAATACACCTGAAGCAATGCGATTTCTCTCGAAGAAATGTCTGAACTTCAAGCCTGCGATCCTTTGCTCTGTTCTACGCGCATTCTCCTTGATCAGTAATTGCTCCTTAACCGATCACAAGAATGCCAATCAATTCTCCCTTAAGATCTTCAATTCATAATCAATGCGTTGCCAAAGGATCTCTTTTCTTCTTATATAGTCATGATTTTGATAAAACCATGAGTCGAAACCAGAGGATCTGTAATCCTGTGGCGCAACTGTTTTGACCGATCTCTTAAGAAAAAGGCTTAAGCGGGAAAACGATGAAAACGGTCCAAACAAAAAAAGGCGGACTTTAAACTGAATGAACCCATAATAATACTATATCGGGTCCGCTTCTCATCGCTACCAGCGCATGCCCATATCATGACCTATTCCCGACGTCCAATCCGATGGATCGGATGCGACATGCCCATTAACCAGCCTTTATATATATATCGGGTCCGCTGTTTTCATCGCTATCGGAAATTTGAAGTGGAAGGCTTTTATAAACTGTGCGATCACCGCGGATGCGATGTTATTATAAAATCCCTTTAAAGCTTCCATCGGGTCTGCCACCTCTTATCGCAATCGGAGGATTGGGGTGGACGACCCTATATACATTGCGACATTCTGCGAATGCGATATTATTATAAACCACATTTGAAATGCCATCGGGTCCATATGTTATCGCAATGGATTACCACGAATGCGATGTTAATATATGCTGCCTTTAATGCTTCCATCGGGTCCGCCACCTCTTATCGCAATCGGAGGATTGGGGTGGGCAACCCTTTATGCATTGCGATATACTGCGGATGCAATATTATTATAAACCAAAAGCGATATGCCGTCGGGTCCAATGCATACATGCTATTGATTATTATGTAATACATACATACATATACATATACATATATATATATATATATATATATATATATATATATGGGTTTTAAGTGCCCAAACACCTCCCGATAGTATTAATGAATGCATATATGGGATTTGATCGCCCGAACAACTCCCGATAGAGTTAAACCATGCATCCAAGGGTTATATAGGCCCGATTCCTCCCGATAACTGCTTCTTTGGCATATATAAGTGAGATGTTCGTCTATGAGAGGGTTGCCATCAAGTACAACACATGCATCACAATGCCAACAATAATCCTTTCAAAGAACCACTTCTTTTAGCCTCCCAAGAATTTGACTTAATCCTTTAGTGACCAATAAAAATAGAAGAGGTGATAATTGACATCAAACTTGCCGAAAGACCTCTTTGAGCATGAAAGAAAGGTGAGGTTGATCATGGGTTGATCAATTTATCAGAACAATGAAGGAAATAAAGGTTATGTAGCTCATAATCCAGTTTACAATTGGAATACTAAACCCCAGATGTGTAAGTAAGAGACAAATATAGATCCAACTTACTCGATCATATACTTTTGAAAGGTAAATCTTTAGAATTGCACCTTTGATATTCCTTAATTTTAGACTATGTAGTCCTTCCTTGGCTACTCCAATAGCTTCATGGATCTGACACCCTTCAAGGAAGCTAAACTACTCTTTTGATATCGCTTTAGATAAGATTGGCTTTAAATGATGGGCAATGACCTTATATACACAATCACATAGAGATATGTGTTGAAACTCGTCAAAAGTAGTAGGGTTGTCTACTTTTGGAATTTAAGCGATAAAAGTACTATTAAATGAATATAGAACCAACCCTGTAGTTCATAATTTTTCCACAACACAAAGAATATCATCTCCAATTAGTTCATAAAAAGCAATGAAAATTTTCACTCACCACTTGTCAAGACCAAGACTCTTGTCCTTTTGAAAAATTGAGAACACCTCTTTTAATTCTTCAGATGTCATTTCCTCCATTATAGGCGCATTCTTTACATTATTTGAAAAACTAGGAAAAAAGAAGGCAATCACACAACTTCTGTTATCATTGCTTATCGAGGTTATTTAAACAAGGATTCAAAATGAGACTTTCCCATATTTGCAAGATCTTCAAACAAAGAGGCTCTATTACCTTCTAGGTCATGCAGTTCCCATATAGTATTTGTAGATTTCTTGCCTTTTGCAACATTATGAATTTTTTTTGTATTGTCATCTCTTGCCATAAGCCAAACAATACTACTCTTAAGTCTCCAAGTAGCTTCTTGTTCATACAATTTTTTTTTTTTTTCTAGATTCCAGCTGAACAAGTCTATCCTTTGTATTCTCCGTGAGATAACCCTCAGAAGCTTCATCAATGATAAGGATGAGACTATCTTCTAATGCTCTTAATTCTTCAATGTACCTTTGACAGGACATCATTGCATGGTCAGTCCATATTGCTTCTATAAATCAATTTAGCAACTTCAAAATAGATTCTGACTGAGAAGGACAGTACCACAAAATTTGGCAAGATGGGAATTTGGAAATTCATTATAGAGTATAACAAATGATTGTGCGAGTTTGATATTTTTTTACAATCAATTAGGAATATGTGGTGAGGACTTCATTTTTTTTCTTAAATTAATTAAATTTAATATAACAAGGGTATTGTTTTTTATGTGAAAATATATGTAAAGTTGGAGATAATCGTAATTGGTATAAAATATAGTTATATGTTTTTTTTTTTTTTAAAGATATTCTTTGGATTATGAGAACATAACATTTAAGTGTAACAAATGATATTTTTTAGGATATTTATAATTTGCTTGATGCTATGTTTTAGATAATTTTTTATTAGGAAAAAAAGAAACCAAATCAAAATCAAAGAGATAATTTTGTCTAAATGAATTGAATTTAGATATTAGCTTTAGTCAAAATGAGGTAAATTATTGGGGAATCCACTTCTTTCTTGAGTGATAAAGTTGAAGATATATATAGAGGACTTTCCTCCTCAAGGGGGTTGTAGCTATTGCTCCATTAGTGGAACAAAAATGCATCATGAAACTATTACATCTTATTTAAATACGAAAATGGATCTTTTTAAGGACTTTGATCGCTCGCCTTCTAAGAGGGCTTCCCTCTGTGGATCAATATCTTATTACATTCATCCATAAAGGAGCATTTAAAATTGTGAAAATAAAGTCAATGAATTGTAAGTATTGGGAAGGGGGTGTAGGGTATTGGGTTTGGGGGGTGTTGGGGGGGGGAGAGGAGGCGGGGTGGTTATTGGTATTGGCAGAATAAAAGAGCATCTCTAGTAAAAATAAGGGGTATTTTTACTTGGAGCGATTCATATTGTGGAGCAATACCTTATTAAAGGGACATTTAAAATTGCGAAAAATAAAGTCAACATAATGGTATTGGGGGGTGATGTAGGGTATCAAGGGGTGTATAGATATTAGAGGTTGATGTAGGGTATCGAGGGGTGTATAGATATTGGAGGGTGATGTAGAGAATTAAGGGGTCTATAGGTATTGGGGAGTGATATAGGGCATCGATGGGTGTATATGTTTGGGGGTATAAAAGGGGTTATATAGTAAAATGTAGCATCCAAAGCATAACCACCTCCAAGCATAATGTAGCATCCCCATTTAATGCTCTACATGCAAAGCATTAAACCCATAGCTATGGGTATGATGTTTTAGTGTTCCATCAAACCCATAGCCAGGAATTCTCATAATTTTTTCTTCCCATAAGAAATGAATCATTGTGTTCAAATAATTATTGGGTTCCATCATATTGGCATTCATCAGATCTATGCTTCCACCATCTGACATAAACTTAATTCGTTCAATAGTGTACCAAATCGATACTTAACATTCTTCCATAACTTAGATTGCATATCTAGCCACACCTATGAGGTGACCAACCAACTGATCGTCTGCTAGATGTTTTTCATGTCGATGCTTTAAATTTGACGCATTAACACATCAGCAAAGCGAGAGGGGAGGTTTTGCCATTGTGCACCTTTTACAAGGGAGAAAATTTAAGACTTTAAAATTTATAACAAAAGTTGATTAATAAGGCCAAAAAACTTGTGTTTTCTACCATGAATATCATTTAGACTCTAGCATATTTATTGGGGCTATTATGTCAATGATTTGACAAGCTTAAATTGACATAATTAAATAATCCAATATAGAAGATGAGGGTGGAGCCATGGAATGAACATCATTCTGCCTTTGCTTAGCCAAATCACTAATGACTCATCTAAGATCAACGATTTCTGATTCAAGAGAAGAATTATATGGTTTTTCGTGTTTCAATTTGTCGAGCCAAGGAATATGAGTCGTGAATCATATTGATATTGCATTGATGAAAATAGACTTATATAACATACAAGAGTGACCCTTTATTTCATCTTCCAAGGTCGATTCCTTTTATAACTACTCATATTTCCTTTTATTTACATATTTACAAGTTATCTAACCAATCCCAAAGGATTAGGTGTATAACATTCCCCCCCCCCCCCCCCCCTAATTTGAAGGGGTGTTTGTGAGTCGACATGATTTTATATCAATTTAGTGTTTGTAAACTTTGAAGCACACTAAAGTATGTAATATGAGTTAAGTTAGATTATTTGTCACTTCTAAATCAAAACTAACAACTCAATTCAAGAATCATGAAACAAAACTCTTAACATATTCACACAAGCTTGTAATGAAATCACTCTTACTTGATTTAAGAATACTTCAAACTAGGCATATACTATGATCTCTCACACAAATCCAACTTCTCTATGCAATCATCTCAAAAATTCCAAGTTTTCACTCAAATGATGGGAAAATGATCAAAGGGGTTTTCAATAAAAAAGGATAACTAATGCACTAGGGCCTTCCTTCTTGGTGGAGGCAAGTGGACATTCTGACAATCTTTTACTCAACTTAGTTAATATAGAGCCAATACTAGTTATAGGGATGAGAATGCACTACAACCTTCCTCATCTATGAGAGTGAAGATGAGTGGTTGCTCATAGTCTTCTACTCATCTCTTTAACTAGCATGTACTTGAATCATCATTCTATTCTAGAAGAGAAGTAAATGAAAGCAAAGAACTATGGTGTTTGAAAGGTTTAAGGTAAAAAGACAATTTTCAAGAGGTTGGGGCCTTCTTCTCTTAGAAAATTGGTGAATGGCACTCTCACTGCCTTGATTACTTTTATCAATTAGGCTAATTTTCAAACAACAGCTCGCATATAATAAAAAAAAATAAAAAATGATACTGAAATCTATGGCTATGCAAAAATATAAATTCATTGATGCACTGGAATTATCACATAGCTCTTCAAACGTAACTATGATATCTATGAGAATCAAGCCAAATATAACAAGCCAATGAAGCCAATATATATTTAACATAATGAAACCTTACTCATCAAAAAATGCTAATAAAATCTAAGCATGTTCAATCAATATATAATATGATAACTAATTTCTAATTAAAATTTAAATACCTAATATGGTTCCTCTCTTTTCGACCTCATCAAAATGAATACTTTCAAGTGTTTTGGTGAGCCATTTTGGGGGACCTTTTTGAGATGGTCTAGGTTTCTTCAGTGATCGCTATGGGGTTGCATCAATATTGAACCTTCCAATCCTCTCAATCACATCACTTAAAAGAGTCCTCTTGATCAATTACATTTATTAGATTAAATTTAAATTAGATATTTAAATTTTAATTAAAATTTCCTTATAAAGTAACTTATAATTAAAAATTCCTTATAACATCACTTATAAACGTATAGTTCATTTTTACTAAAACTATTTACTAATACAAAATTAATCAATTATTATTTAAAATTTTCGAAAAATTAAAATAAAATAAATACAAATGTTTATCTACAATTTAAAAATAAAAAATAAAACAAACTATTAAATAATAATAGTAATAATTTTTATTAATTTTATTTTTATAATTAAAATAATATCATTTACATAAAATAATTTTATAATTTACTATGAATCCACTTTATCATCTCCACAAAACATAATTAAAAATTAAATTAAATATGATGGTTAGTTTTTTATTTCCCATATATATATATATATATATATATATATAAGCCACCTATTTTAGAATAAAATAAAAAACAACTAATTGTTAGCTTTTTATACCTCAAATAAAATTTTAAAACAGTGAAATGTACCAAACAAACCACTAATTTAAAAATAAAAAACAATTCATGGAGAGGCTTACAAAATTAGCAGAACTTTCAAAATCAGCAGGTTTAATTATTGGCTTCCCTTTAAGTCCGACTTTACTAACTTTGACTTGAGGGTAACTCAATTATAAATTTCAAAATATTTCCTAATTGAATAGACAAGAATGAAATTGGACTATTTTATTTGCATTTTAAATATACAATTAAAAAAAAAATCTCAAATTTTATCACTTGTTATAACAGATTGGCCCCGTCGTTTTAATAATAAGAATACTAAATAATATTACAAATCCACATAAATATCTTGATCAAAAGGATTACCTCTCACGTAAATTTATTCCTTCTCATATAAAAATTCAAATGATTTTGTAGACATTGTCGACTACTTTCTTATAAGTTAAGCGACAATGTATGGGACAGACTAGAAGGTGGATTGCACAGTGGAAGTGCTAAGGCCTTCTCAGGAAAAAACCTGAAAAAATCTCTGTAGATTCCTTGCCAATGTGGGCTTCAACCAAACTACACACAAAGCTCTTGAATAAATTGGATTTCACACAACTAAACATTTTTGGGTTCTTAATATACTCTTCAAAATCTTCCTCACGCATACTCGGCACCCTCTCGCACACTTTAAACTCTCAATCTCAAAAGCTCCACACTTATTTACCGTTTTTCTAAGCTCATCTGCATTCGGAAAATACCATGGAATATTTTAAAAGTCTCTCAAATCTCTTCCAATAATCCCCTGCAATCGATATCACAACACCAAAAGATTAATACCATTAATATTTTCATTCTCAGTCCACATTGTTAACTATAAATGATTTGATAAGAATTTAAGACTTATTTTTTGTCATCTTCCCTGTGTCACCAATTCATCTCATGCATCTTCAAAGTCTGGCCACAAAATTCTCCTCCCACAGAGACTTGTTTTGCAAAGGCAAGGGCTAACCAATATACGGCTTCGATCCCTGCACATCCACATTCATCCATTAATATAACCCTGTACGCTCAGAACACCTATCTCATCTTTCATATATAAATCATATTGTTTCTATCGAACCCAAATTTGCAGTGAAAAGAAAGCTTACAGCAGCACAGTAGTGAACAACTTTGACAGTGTCCAAGTCCACGTTCTCGGGATGCCGCCACATCATGGCTAGAACCAGATTGTACACCAGAGGAATGGGCTTGTATATCTTCTCAAAATACATATTCAAGAAATCCTACAAAACATATACCACAATTTAGTCAAAATTAGATCTGGTAAACCAAACAAAAATGTGCATGATCCTCACTGAAATGAGAACAGATCCAGACCTGTTCTGCGAAGGGCGTTGGCACAGTAGCCATCAGAGTTTCCAAAAGGCAATCGAATGTCAGCTGACTCGGCTCAAAAACAAACATTCCAGCGTTGAAGTATGGAGAGGGCAATTGCCCTAATTCCACGGGCCATGACACCTTCTCTGGACACTGCTGGCAGTATCCGATCTTGTACTGCGGAGTGTGGCTCCATGTCTTCTCGCAGAAGCAATCCATAACCGCGTAGAAATATCCATGGGGAATTACCCTTCATACCCATCCAAAGTGATTGAGGAAGAAGAGCCCTGGTGCCCCATAAAGGTTTTGTCCATTGCATCCCATTCCTTAACCTCAAACAAACTCGATTCCACAACACTGTAACAAAACAACCCAAACTCCACGATTCAATCCTCGTATATTGACTGCAAATGAAAATGAAATTGGCGCGATAAATCAATTCAAATTCAAATCGGTGAATCGCGCGGCTTTATGATTGGTGTTGGGAGCAGCGAGTAAAACGACGAACTGCAGATAAATGTACGTAATTAATTATCTGCGTCAATGCTCATCCCCACGCGGCCTGAAACACATTCTCCGACTACTCCTCCGCATACTCCACCGGAAACACATGCTGGCCGCCAGAGTCAAAAACGAGACGGGGCAGGCGGGCCCTCGTTGGTGGGTCCCGCGTATGTCACCGGAAACACGAGGTCACCCGCCGGAGTTATGTATGCCATCCCACTGACATGCACCACATACATAGATGGCAAGGCATTTATGACTCAATATATGGCTGGTTAGCCCTTGCCAATAAATTATACATTCAATGACGTACAATTTGAAAACACACAGAATACAGGAAGTAATTGAAGGATCCAGAACAAGAATAGGAAAAGAATAAGGCTAATTAGTTACACCTGGGATTCCTTGGGCATGAGCCCTTTCTCCTTGACTTCTTCGTCTGTTGGCTCACGGGTACCTTCCTTGGTGCTGAGCCCTCCTTTCATGGCTCCACGTTTGAGCCTCATTTGAGCTTCTTTCGACATGGGAGCGTCATCCGAACTCATTTTTCCTACCTGATAATTAACTACCTATTACTCTGGGATCACCCTTTTCACTGGTCGATATCTCTATTCAATTCCAAACAATCTGCAACGTAATGTGCTCCATTGAGACAATGACCTATATATATATATAGGATCCTATGGTACTCTGAGGTATGTTCTATTGGATAAGCTTTAGTATTTGAACGACATGCAGCATGACACGTATTATATAATGCGTCCATTTCATAGATGGGTACTTGTTTATCCACCACGTTTCACTCTGCAAGAAATATTCATGTTCGAAGCGTACAATCACATAAAACTATTTAATTAGAAGTTACTGAATAATTTATAAGAGTGTATTTTTTTTAAAACAAAATATTAAAATAAATTTTTAAATGTGCACTTTATTAATGTCAGTGGAACTGTTCCAATTTTACATCAAAATTCCATAAATATATATTTATGGTTGAGTCTCTATAATATTTGAAGTTCTATTTGAACAACTAAGAAACGATTTGCTCGATTAATCTACATATTAAGATGACAGCTTTGCCAATTTTAAAAATATTTTAGAATTTAATGAACAATAAGGCTATTTTGACAATTTGTTTAATGTTAAAAAAACATATAATCTTTTGAATTGAAATCAATATTAAAAATAAAATAATTTATCAATTTCAAACTCAAAATGTGGTATGTTTAATTTATATGTAAAATGCATACCTCAAATGACTAGAACATTTAGATGCTCATTTATGTCTATAGATATACATAGATCAATGTTCATGTGTGTTTTTGTGTATATGTAGGATTCTTTAGGGCTTTGGGGAGGATGCATTGCACAACGGCAAGCATAGAGCTCATGTTTTGAGGCTGTGTACATCCCCCAACTCCACTGACTAAGCCGAACAGGGTGACAGGGGGACTGGGTGTGTAAGGACCTGCAGTCCGTGCGACGGGAGGACGCACATCCCATGCGAAGTTGGTGAGCTGTGACTAAGGCAAACGAGTGTGCGATGTGAAAATGCACGTGGGAGAAGTCTTGGTCGTGATTTTATATCGTGGGGACGAGGTAGACAAGTCACCCATGAGCCGACTGAACGTTGGTAAAGTGTTGGGCGAGATGAGGTGGTAGTCCTGTGTGATGGGCGGGTCGACCTACCTTGTGGGCGAGCTAAACACATAGTTCGGAGGTCGGCTGCACGATGGAGCAAGGGTCGGCTAGGCGAGCTGACCTTGCCACCACCCATATACATAAGCGGATGGCTGGACGAGTTGGAGGCATCATCGAACAATCGAACAAGTCATTCGGTGGTTGGACGAGCTCGAGCATCTTAGGAAGGTGTGGGGTGCAGGTTTAGTGTGGAGGAGCAGGCATAGAGGCGCAGGTCAAACCGTAGGTTGATGCACCTGCCGCCGAGCAGACTCGCACGAGCTGCACGAGTTTGGTGAATGGGTTCGGTATGCAGGTCACACGAAGGCGCACCTGCCGGGTGAACGCGATTGGTATCACGAGTGGCATACCACATGAAGGCGCGCCCACTCGCGGTTGGTGATACGGGTGGACGGACGCAAGAAGGCGCCCACTCGTCGATTGAAGGCATGGGTGGAGGGCTGCACGAGGTGCCCGCCCGTCGGTTGAACGTGTGGGTGGAGGGCTGCACGAAGGCGCCCGCCCGCCGATTGGTGAACTTGGGTGGACGGTGCACGAAGGTGCTCGCCCGACGATAAAATGGACTCGGGTGGAGGGTGCACGAAGGCGCTCGCCCGCTGTGAAACGAACTCAGGTAGAGGGTGAAACGAAGGCACCCACCCGCGGTTGTACGAGTTCAGGTGAGGCTGTACGAAGGCGCCTACCCGCGGTGGACAAGATCGGGTGACGCTGCACGGAGGTGTTGCCAGACGGTTGAACGAGTGGAAATTTGGCTAAGTGTGGATTGTGAGAGTGACCACCGTGCAAGGTGTGCACGAGGTGGGCAGCTCGTGGGCAAGACACGAAGTCTGAAATTTGTCTAAGTATAAAACTTGGGGTTGCCAAGGTATACTTGTATTTTTATGAAATATTGAAAATATATTGAAATCGGGTAGACTCTTATTCAGGGAGTTGCCCCTCCCTTTATACTGTTGCAATTGTGTTCTTTATGTATAATTGCTGTGGATAATGAATGTGTATGGGTGTTCATTAGTATAAAGGCTAATAATAATACTTGGTGAAGAAAAATAAACTAAGTATCGAATGTTAAGGCGTAGTCCATGAACATAAGTATTGGTGAAAAGAAAGTGTTCGGTGGTGCCGCACCTCGCTATAAGCGGTTGAAAGACTACCGCAGGTGTAGGGGCGTGACAAGTGGTATCAGAGCAGATTCAGGGTGTTGAAGCTGCTGATCAGAGCAGGTTGCTCGTGACGAAGTGACAGTGGAAACAGGTACTTGCAGGTGAAGGAAGTTGGTTTCACATACAAGTGAGACAAGAACTGGTTCGGTTTTGCAGGGAACTTGGTGAAGCTGGTGGATGGTCTATACTAGATCACAAAGAAGGAAGCTGTTAGCAGAAATGGCAGGTGAAACTCATGTTGTATCGGGTGAATCTAGCCACAATGCAACTGAGGCTTTCATTGAAAGGATATTGGAAAGAATGGAGGAATTGGAATCTTACTGGACTGCAAAGATGGTCGTGGTCATGAAATATCTAGAAGCCAATGTGAAGATGAGGGAAGAATTCGATGAACTCCGGACTCAGCATGAGTACACTGATATTAAGTGTACACAACTTGAAGATGAAGTCAAGGAGATTGGAGAAGCGAGGGATCGAGGTTTGGCAGAAATATTGAACTTGCAGAAATCTCTTGATGAAGCGAGAGATGAGATCGCGGTGTTGAAGAAGGCCGTGAGACATAACTCAGGTGGAGGAGTGTCTCATGTGAAAGTCAAGGAACTAAAATCTTATGATGGTACAAGAAGTGAAAAGACTCTTGGTAAATTTCTCTGGGATATGGAGCAATACTTGGAACGCTTGGGTCTATCCGATGATGAGACAAAAGTGAAAGTGGCTGCTTAATTCTTGACGAAGGATGCTAAGATGTGGTGGTGAAGGAAAATGGACCAGATTGCTAATGGTAGTGCTGGTGACATAACTTCGTGGGATGACATGAAGAAAGCTTTGCAGACCCATTTCAGTCCTCAAGATGAAACATGGGAGGCAAGGATGAAGATTAAATTCATTAAGTAGACATGGAACCTACAAAATATCAGCGAGAGTTTGCAAGTGCGGTTCTGGAACTTCCTGACATGGTGGAGAGGGACAAGGTGTTCAACTTCATTATTGGATTGAAACCTTGGGCATGCAATGAAGTGAAGAGACAGAAGATTAAAACACTTGAGGAAGCTTTTACTTTTGTGGATCGATTGGTGGAGCATTATGACGAAACTTCTGATGAGAAAAAGAAGAAGTTCGATAAGCCGAAAGAGAAGAAGAAGGATGATGCTTCGAAATCGAATGAGAAGCCGAAGACGAAGAAAGTATTGAAGTGTTGGATATGTGCTGAACCACATATGGTGAAGAATTGTCCTTCAAGACCGAAGGTGGCCACTATTGCACAATCTAGTGCGAAGAAAGAAGAAGCTTCTATGGGGATGATGCAGATACTTGGAGTTGTTGCTGCTACGGAAGTTGTCTCTCAAAGAGATCCTGAGAGGAACAGTTTGGAGTATGTTCGGATGAAGATTGGAGGTATGGATGTGCTCACTATGGTAGATAATGGAGCTACTCATAACTTCATGAGTGAGGATGTTGTGAGAAGGATTGGGCTGAAATTTGTACCGGTGAAGGCACAAATGAAGACGGTGAATTCTCCTCCTGATTCTTTACTTGGTGTAGCTGAAAGGGTGGACACAACACTAAGTGAGTGGACCGGAAAATTCGACTTCACTATAGTGCAGATTGATGACTATGAAGCTGTGCTGGGGATGGAATTTTTGAAACAATATGATACTATGATTGTTCCACATTTGAAGAAACTATACATTTACGATGGAAGGGAAGATGTACCCATTGGTGTTCTAACCATTGGTGTAACAAGACCTGATTGTAAACTGGTAGTGGTGCAAATGGAGGACGAGAAGCGCTTGGATGATGTGTGTAAGCGGTTGTCTACTGCTAAGGCAAAGCTTACTGAACAGTCATTGGTTATCAGGACACTATCTGATAGTATCTTGGATTTGTCAAGAATACTAGAGGAGATTGAGGATGATGATGACGAGGATGTTTATGTGAGACTGAATGTCCATGAGGAGGATCAGGTTACATATCTACAGAGGATGGAGATAGAGGATCCTGACAGATGGATTGAGCTTATTAGTGAGGTTGAGCCTTCAGGCTCTACTCCCTCTACATCTTCTTATATGACTTAGAAGATGGGGCTCATTGTTAGCTGTTCATGGCAGTGAGTCCTTAAAACAGGTTGAGCAGGTATGACAGATGGTGTAGGAATGGTTTGGCATTAGCATCATGACATGTTGCAGATAGGATGGAGTTTCCATGGACCTGAGCATGGGAGAGATTCTTGGTGAGTCCAGGATGTGACAGAGTCTGAGAAAGACTGGTGTAGACATAAGGATGGGAATTCTTATGATTTGAGCATGACAGTTGGACTGATCACCCGACTAGTTTGAGTCATGAGGGCTAGCAGTGTACTAGAGAGATGTTGGCATTATGTTGGAGTATCTAACAAAAGTTCATAGGATGGGACGACACATGATGGAGATAGTTGTTTTACATATGTTGCAGGGATGTTTGCAGTGTATGGACTGGTTGATATCATGGACCGAGGATGAGACAGTTATCTTGATGAGATGATGATCTTGGTGGCAGATGGTTACCGGGATGGTATATTGTCGAGGACGACAATGACTTCAGGTGGAGGAGGATGTAAGGACCTACAGTCTGTGCGACGGGTAGAACGCACAACCTCTGCGAAGTTGGCGAGCTGCACCTAAGGCAAATGAGTGTGTGATGTGAAAATGCATGTGGGAGAAGTCTTGGTCATGAGTTTATACCGTGGGGACAAGCTAGGAAAGTCACCCACGAGCTGACCGAACGTTGGTAAAGTGTTGGGCGAGATGAGGGAGCGCCCCCCTGTGATGGGCAGGCCGACTTACCTTGTGGGCGAGCTAAACACATAGTTCGGAGGTCGGATGCACGATGGAGTGAGGGTCGGCCAGGCGAGCTGACCTTGCCACCGCCCATATACATAGGCAGATGGCTGGACAAGTTGGAGGCATCATCAAACAATTGAACAAGTCATTCGGTGGTTGGACGAGATCGAGCATCTTAGGAAGGTGCGAGGTGCAGGTTTAGTGTGGAGGAGCAGGCGTGGAGGCACAGGTCGAACCACAGGTTGATGCACCCACACGCCAGGTAGACTCGCACGAGCTACACGAGTTTGGTGAACGGGTTCGGTAGGCAGGCCGCACGAATGCACGCCTGCCGGGTGAACACGATTGGCATCATGGGTGGCAGGCCACACGAAGGCACACCCGCTCGTGGTTGGTGATACGGTGGAGGGTCACAAGAAGGCGACCACTCGTCAGTTGAAGGCACAGGTGGAGGGATGCATGAGGCGCCCACCCATTGGTTGAACATGCTGGTGGAGGGCTGCACAAAGGCGCCCGTCCGCTAGTTGGTGAACTCGGGTGGAGGGTGCACGAAGGCGCCCGCCTGATGGTAAAACGGACTCAGGTGGAGGGTGCACGAAGGTGCCCGCCCGCTGTGAAATGAACTCAGATAGAGGGTGAAACGAAGGCACCTACCCGCGGTTGTACGAGTTTGGGTGAGGTTGCACGAAGGCGCCTACCCGTGGTGGACGAGATCGAGTGAGGCTGCACAGAGGTGTTTCCCAACGATTGAACGAGTGGAAATTTGGCGAAGTGTGGATTGTGAGAGTGACCATCGTGCAAGGCATGCACGAGGTGGGCAGCTCATGGGCAAGACACGAAGTCTGAAATTTGTCTAAGTATAAAACCTGGGGTTGCCAAGGTATACTTGTATTTTTATGAAAGATCGAAAATATATTGAAATCAGGCAGACTCTTACTCAGGGAGTTGCCCCTCCCTTTATACTATTGCAATTGTGTTCTTTATGTATAATTGTTGTGGATAATGAATGTGTATGGGTGTTCATTAGTATAAAGGCTAATAATAATACTTGGTGAAGAAAAATAAACTAAGTATCAAATGTTAAGGCGTAGTCCATGAACATAAGTATTGGTGAAAAGAAAGTGTTTGGTGGCGCTACACCTCCCTATAAGCAGTTGAAAGACTATCGCAGGTGTATGGGTGTGATATGTTGGGTTTCGAATAGAACATAGCTCATTTTTGTGCACGGTCGTCTCAGTCACATCTAGTATACATTATTCCACGGCACTGCACATGCTCCCGATGATGTTCCATATTTTGCTTTCATTTCTCTCTATTACACACTCTGAGATTCTTCATATTGTCATTCTACCCTTCATTTCCACTTACCTTCTCATTTGTATTATTCACCTACACTTCCTGTCACCTCCCAGGCATCCACATGCCCCTCTGGAGTGACCTCTTCCACCTTAACTGTCCACAGTCCTTTCTAGAGGGGATTGATTGCCTCCATATCACCAACCATAACATCCTCTGTCAACGCTGGATAAATTCTTTCACGATATCCCAACCATGCAACTCTTTTGGATTTCGTCTTTATAATAAATGGTGGACATGCCCTGGATGCTGTTGTTTTTGCTGCTGCGATGGAAATGATTGCCCCCAATCCTTTTGATCCTCTGTATTTCCTATTTTTGGCCACCACATTCGACTCTGTCTTGGCTTTGACCTGCATCTCTTTTTTTCCGGCAACCCATCACCCCTGAATCCGGCTTGATTTCAAATTAGATGATGACATATCGGCCTCTCTGTAACGACACGACTCGGGACACTTTCCCACATACATCATCCAGAAGATGTTATCTTCTCACCCTGATTAAGATCTTATATCACTGTCCTACACCATTTCTATATTTATTCCTCTCCTACCTGTAGGTACTTACCTCATTTGGACTTCAATTCTCGTGACGTCCATATCTGGCCCCTCCCTTTGCTGGTACCTTTTCTGATGCTTCCTACTGTGATTATCTGACAGAGGGGATCCCTAGACATTCCCTGATAGAGGCACATTTATCCTTCACCTACCACCTGACCTCTCATTATCATTCGCCCCTACACTCTCCCGATTGTATTTGCATTGTTTATGTGTTGCTCGAGGTGATGGAATACGTGGCATCGAACACCTCAGCACATGATGCACTCATCCATGCCACGGTGGAGGCCGAACAATCATTTGGGAGGGGGGCCACACCCTTGGAAAAAGGGCTCCCATCTTCTCCAATGCACTCACTGCCAGATGGCTCACATGCGCCATCAACGATGCATGGACGCTCACACTTGGTGCATGGATGTCGAACTCACCACCACAACCGTGTTATTAAAATTATTGAACCTGCACCCATTTTGGATTTTGGACATGATGTGCTATTAGACCATGTAATTAGCTTACAAAAGTGTGCTATGGTTGGGAAGTGGCAGTTTGCCAAAATGGAGGACTCGGACATGCGTGCCTGGTTACATTCTAAATGGCACACTCTGCTCGATTATATGTCGACGGTGGTTCGCCTGCACAATGGATGGTACAACTTCCATTTTCTCTCTCAGGAAGACCTCAACAAGATTAAATCATTTCCCTGGTTTAAGGGGCACAACTTCCTTGCTCTATACTCCTAGTATATCGGCTTTAACCCGTTGCGGGATACACCACAAAATAATCTTATATGGGTTAAACTACCTGGTCTCCCCATTGAATTTTGGTCGAAGTGGGTATTCACTGATATTGGAAATGCAATTGCGAAGTTCGTATATGTGGAACCTTGGTGCCTTGGGGCACCTAAAAAAAGGGTGGCATTGATTCTTATTGAAAATAATTACAGAGGAGGCTTTCCAGATCATATTGCACTCAGCTGGAATGACACTCAGTTGATTCAGAGACTGGACTTTTGGGGCGTCCCCTTCCGTTGGCTAAATTTCCACTGTAGAGGACACCTACTGGCCCATTGTCCTCCATGTTGGGGGCCTAGACCTATGGTGTATTGACGCCCTCAAAAGGGTATATGGCAACAGGAAAAATATATATTCACAGATGGTTCGTTATATGGGGGCACTGAGACTCCGTCGCGTGGCTCTGGCTCTCCACTATATACAGGTACTTCCCCACTCTCTCCACTTGGCAAACCACTCCATCACTCTGCTATTATTCTGTTAGAATCTGCACCTATTCACATCCCGTCCACCTCGCTATCCGAAGGTTCGGCCCCCGTCCCATAGATGCCACATTACATGGGCTTTCTTCCCCTTCACGTGAATACCTATCACCGCCACCTAACGCTCTGCCACATCCGAAGCACCATGACCCCCTATCCTCCACCCATATCATGTACGTCCAGGTGAAGTCTCCAACTCATATCATACCCTCCTCCCCAACATCTGAACCCTCTCCTGAACCAACTATCATATCGCAACATTCACCTTTTATTTCCCCCACAAATTCCGTGGACAGGGATCTTGTTTTCCTTCTCTAAAAGAAAACCTTGGACCTCAGGTCACTCACCATCCACAAACCATCTGGTCCTTCATCCCCTCACATTAGCCCTACATCTGCTGGTTACATCACCATCCAGCAAAAAAAAAAAAAAAACCACGAGACAAAAGATATTTCCATGGACATCCACGTCCCCCACCATCTTTCTATCCTATGGATTCGCATGCCCTTATTAAGGTCCCCATAGTTGACTCTATCCCTACTCGGGCCCTTGGAGCACAGAAGCCCGCTCAAGGACAAACATGACCTTTATTCTTTCACTAAATATGAGGGGACTTGGAGCCGCCCCTAAATTTTTGTCCCTAAAGAATCTCTTTTCTTCTAATCGTCCCTACATTATTCTACTACAAGAAACAATGCACCCTGCTTCTCAGGTGATTGGTTATTTTCGGAGAATGCTACCAGACTGGCACATGGCAGCCACTAATGCTCATGGTCTCTCGGGTGGTCTGATTGCTATTTGGGACCCCAGATGGGTTAGGGTTCAGGATTTTTCCTATTTTGCTGGGATACTACTTGCTGGACACATCCGCAACCTCTTGGGTCGCATTCATATACTAAATGTATATGCCCCATACCATGACCAGGAGCTTTTTTGGTAGCATCTGGTTGAGTCAGAGCTACTTGTCCTATCTTCTCTTATTTTGGCGCGTGATCTAAACTATACTGTTGGAGCACATGAATGATAGGGTCGCTCCAGAAGAGACGACGCCATGAGAGGCATACTAAAAACTATTATCATGGACCATAACTTGGTGGATATTTGTCCCCCCACTATTATGCCCACTTGGGATAATGGACGGTCAAGAGAGGGTTACATTGCTAAGCGACTATACTGCTTCCTCCTTCATGATCAGATAATAGAGCAACTTGGGATGGTCTCATTTGAAATTATCAGTTGCCACATATCTAGCCATCGCCCCATCACTCTCCACTGGCGTTGGGATGAATTCCGTGGCAATCTGCCCTTCAAGTTTAACCAAATTTGGTTGGAAGATCCCACTTATTTTGATCTTGTCTAGGATATTTGTCGCAGAGAGGAAAATTGATATCCCTCACATATGCGGTCCTTTATTGATAAACTAGGGGTCTTGCGGCAGGAGAGCAAGCAGTGGAAGATAAAAAAGAAGCAACTTTTGAATAGAGAACTTGCAGCTATAAATAAGGAACCAATGGAGATCGGCCCACTCCTATCTGGTCACACACTCCCAAATGAAATTCAGTGTCGCATACAGGCATTAGAAAAAACAAGGTAGGATCTACTGCTCATTAAGGAGATTACATGGAAACTAAAGAGTAGAGCTATTTGGATCAAGGATGGTGACCGGAACACCAAGTTCTTCCACATATATGCAAATTCCAGGCGTCAAACCAATTCCATATGGGAGATTTATGACTATGAAGGTAATAAATGCCAAACACAAATGGAAATCAGTCGGGCCACCTCTACATTCTTTCAAGAAGCCTATGACCGAAGAACTATGGACTACCCGGAGGATCAAATTTGGGGAATACAAAACTACCCCAACATGTTCGATGAAGATGTGAATCATGCCATTTACAAACAAGTATCTACGATGGAAATTCTTGAGGTATTGCATTCCTTCCATGGTGACAAAAGCCCCGGCTTCGACGGTTGGACCATTGAGTTTTTCACTCATTTTTTTGACCTATTTCAGGCTGATATTGTAAAATCAGTCGATGAATCCCAGGTTATGGGATATGTTCATCCCCTTCTTAACTCCACCTATATTGCTCTAATCCCGAAGAAGCCTCTTACTCATTCCTTCTCTGATTTCCGCCCCATTTCACTCTGTAATCTTATTTATAAAATTATCTCCAAGACTGTTGCAAATAGTTTGAGACCCACCCTCTCCTCTTTCATCACCCCTCAGCAATTTGGTTTTCTTAAAAATCATTAGATACATGACGCAGCAGCAATCACACAGGAATGTATACATTCCATCTATACTAAGAAATGAAGTGGAGTGATTATGAAGGTGGACCTTAAAAAAGCATTTGACTGTCTGGATTGGGGGTATTTGCGACTGGTCCTCCACAAGGTTGGTATTCAACCCTCGACTACTGAGTGCATTATGGCATGCGTATCAAATGTACAATTCGTGATGATCATAAATGGATACCTGACGGCATATTTTAAGGCTAGGAGGGGTCTCCGACAGGGTTGTTCTCTATCACCCCTCCTATTTATTCTGGCTTTAGATGGTTTAGGTATTCACATTACAAATGCAGTTGTTGAAGGACATTTTCAACCTCTGAACATCGAGAGAAATATTCATATTTCCCACAACTTCTTTGTCGATGATGTGCTCATCATGGCGATCCTCAACAAGTTTTCTTGACTTCACCTTTTTCACACTTTCATTAAATTTGGTAATTTTACTGGCTTAATTAAGAACCAAAGTAAATCGGCTATTGTACATGATCAAGGTGATACAAATATTACTTATTATATTGCTAATCTATTTGGTATTGCATTTGAGCTCATGTCTGGTGGGTTGAAATATCTTGGTTTCCATATTAAGCCTTGTAATTATAGAAATTTAGACTGGCAATGGTTGGTTGACCGATTCGATCTGAAAATATCGGGTTGGGAGTACATATGTCTTTCTATGGGAGGGAATTTCACTCTTGCTCAAGTTGTGATAACTCAAATGGGTGTGTACTGGGAACACTTATTCAAACTGCCCACTTCCAACATCAAGAAATTAAATGGGATCATTGCACACTTCATTTGGTCCGACATGCATCAAAAGCACAAATACCACCTCAAAAAGCTGGAACATATCTCTGTTGAAAATAATACTGAGAGGGGGGGGGGGGGGGTGAATCAGTATTATTAAGTTAAATTCTTTTTCAATTTATACAAAGATTTGTATACGCTACTTCAGTGAATGAAAACAACGTGTATACACAACTCTGACTAATGAAACTCGCGTATAACTTCTAGACTTATAATTTAATTTATTCTTCAGATGTTGATCATTAATCTATGTGTCAGAACCATATAACAGTAAGAAGGAACAGAAAAGTAGAGTAGACAGTCACACAAAAGAACACGAGATATATGGTGGAAACCAAATGTGGATGAAAACCACCTGCTACAATATGTCTCTATCTTCTTTCAATTAGAAAATTCTTTTTACAATGATTCTGTACTGGTGCAGTCTTATACCAGCACGCAGGCTTCAACGTACAGAAGGCTACAACCTTCTCTCATTCTGCAGCTTCTCCTGGAAGGGAGCTACAACCCCCTTAGCTCATGTACTAGCTGAGGTACTAGTACATAGGTGCTAACCTACAGAAGGCTTCAACCTTCTCTTTTATTCTAGGGACCATGTTTCATAAATTTTCAGACTGGATCCATGAATATCAATCAAACATCAAGTAGATCTGAACAACCAATCTCCTTTGTACAAATAATGAATCAACCAATAACATTTCAGAATGTTGTAACTAGAAAACAGTACCAGTAACCAGACACCAATTCTGAACCCAGAACGCTGCAGCAATAAACAAAAGCAGCTAAAACATGTTTCAAGAGACGTACACTACTTCATCAATAGAAACCTACGTACATACGCAAGTATGCCAAAGCCAACCAGTGTATACGCAATATTCACTTCCTTAACCTGCGTGTATACGCGCCTCTAATGCGTCAAACCTGCGTACAGATCTATAAAAGATAATTTATCCTTTTACTTAATCAGACATCAGTTATACCCAGATTATCAGATTTATAGATCTAATCATGTGCCAAATATAATAGATCAAAATCACACAATGATACTACCATTCAAGCCTTGAGATCTCGACCCATCAATAGATCTTAATCATCGTGTAATGCTCAGGTTCCTCCTTGATTCAGATCCAGTTGTAACTTACCAACCAATCACCAGTAATCCAAATCTTGCTCCTCTCAAGATATTCAACACATAAGTCAATACCCTTGCCAAATGATCTCCTTCCCTTTTTATATTCTTAGGCCTTACTCAAACCATGGTCCAAAACCATTGAGAACTAATACTAGGGACCCAATACTTGGGTTCAACACTTTAAATGAAATACCAAGGACCAAAACCATAGGCTCAAATATGGCGGACTAAACACCATGGACCAACCATAAGTTTTCCCACATGTACGCGCTTTTCTTGCATGAAAGTGTGTGCATACGTATATGCGCCTTTTGATCGGTACACCCGCGTGTATACGCGATTTTGTTGTTCATTCCCCCTCGCCTATGGGATCGGATGGATGAGCGTGCTATCTTTTCTCGGGTTGGGTGGCAGATCAAATCATCAGCTTTTCGTCCAGACAATATCTATTGACAGCAGGAGATCCAATCCATTTTGATATGGCAGGTTGTCGATCGCATACCTAACGACACTCCCAACTCATGAATGCTCAGTCCTTTGGCCTTCCTTAAGGTCTCATTAGGCACCTCAATTTTTCTAGGGCTTCCACTTTTGAATGAGGAGAATTGACATGGGAGCTAGTTCGGGTTTCATTTATTCCTATAAAAGGACTTTAATAAGATGAACCTGCGTATACCTCATTTTCTTTCATTCTGAGAGCCTGAACTGTGATCTGCCCTTTGAGTGAGTTGCCATCAAGGACAAAACCTGTGCCATAGTGCCAAACCTGTGCCATAATGCCAACAATCTCCCCCTTTGGACTTGATGGCAACCCCAAGTTACTCAAAAACATTCTCCCCCTTTGACATCAAGGGCAAAGGGTTATGCTCCCCTTGAGTACATGCTGAATCCTCTGCTCTGTTGTGCTGTCCAAGCTCCCCCTGACTGTAGGCAAGGTCTGCAAGAAGATGATCTATACAAGAAACATGACTTTAAAAGACCTTCCTATCACCAAAGACTCATACATACATCCATCTCCCAACCAAGTGGGGATTGACTCATCCACCCAACCAAGTGGGGATACACCAGAAGTTTACACATGACAAATAGGTACATTACATCATTCATCCCAGGCATAGTGGGGAAACCAAAAATAGGTCGTTACATGACCTTGACAAAAGAAATATAAGACATAGAGACAAAATATCTACAACAAGACTCTGATAGTGATCAACAACTAACATCAACAGCATTTGTCAATCATTATTCAGACCAGCACCCATGTTCTCCTTCTGCACTTGTTCCACCAGAAATCAAACCAACTATGAATTCGAACCAAGATCTTCTAAGATAATGAAAACAATGCATTTTTAGAAGAATATATGCTCCCCTTGAACCTGTGCCAGATGGTCTCTGTCAGACCCATATCAAACTCTTTTCATCCTGAGCCTAGCCCCAATGCTTTTCTTCAAACCAACATATACGCGATTGTTCCTTCATAAACAAGCGTATGTACGCGGATCCTCTTCATTCAACTCACGTACACCCAATTTTCTCTAAAACAGACAAGATTCAACAACAAGATGATGCATCAACTACTCCCAGCTTCTGTCTGAGGTATTCAAATGTCTCCCTGGGCAGTGGTTTGGTGAGGATAACAGCAACTTGTTCCTTAGAGGGAACATACTCCAACTTGACCTTTTGTTCAAGCACTTGTTCTCAGAGAAAATGATATTTGATAGGTATATGATTGGTCTTTGAATTCATGACTGGATTTTTTGAAATGCTGATTTCACTTGTATTATCACATAGAATGGGGATAGGTGGAGTACAAGTGATTTGCATGTCTTGTAATGTCTGCATCATCCAGAGGAGTTGTGTGCAGCAAGATGAAACAACTACATATTCTGCTTCAGCTGTAGATAATGCAATTGAACTCTATTTCTTGCTGAACCAAGATACTAACCTAGGACCCATGAAGAATGCACCACCACTAGTGCTTTTTCTGTCATCCACACTTCCTACCCAATCTGCATCTGTATATGCATGAAGTGTGAGATCTGTACTTCTAGGATACCATAAGCCATAGTTTTGAGTTCCTTGAAGATACTTAAAAATTCTCTTAACTGCATGAAGATGAGTTTCCTTTGGATTTGCCTGAAACCTTCCAACTATTCCCACTGCATGCATAATATCTAGTCGGGTACCTGTTAGATAGAGCAGACTACCAATCATGGATCTATAGGTTGGTTGATGCACTGCTGCTGATTCATCATTTGCGCTGAGGCTGCATCCTGTTACCATAGGGGTACATACTGGTTTCGAATCCTCCATCTCATATTTATTCAAGATCTGCTTGAGGTACTTGGTTTGTGATAGAAAAATGTCGTCTTTGTTTTGTTGGACTTGTAAACCAAGAAAATATGTGAGCTCACCAAGCATAGACATTTCAAACTCTTTTTGCATCACCAAGGCAAAATTTTGACTCATGTCTTCTTCATTGCTACCAAAGATGATATCATCAAAATACACAACAAGTATTAGCAACTTATCATTGTCAACTTTTATATACAAATTGATATCTGTGGAACCTTTCGTGAAACCTTGTTGATGGAGGTACTTATCCAAGCGATAATACCAAGCCCTGGGAGCCTGTTTAAGGCCATAGAGAGCCTTTTTTAGTCTGCATACAAGCTTCAGATCATTTCCAAGGATAAACCCATCTGGTTGCCCAATATACACTTCTTCATCCAAGTCTCCATTTAGAAAAGAAGACTTCACGTCCATTTGAAATACTTTGAACTTCTGAAAGCTAGAAAGGGCAAGGAACATCCTTATGGCCTCAAGTCTGGCAACTGGTGCAAAAGTTTCTTCAAAGTCTATGCCTTCCTATTGACCATACCCTTTACAAACAAGTCTGGCCTTGTTCCTAATCACATCTCCATTTTCATTTAGCTTATTTTTTAATATCCATTTTGTTCCTATGAAATTCTTATCTTTTGGTCTAGGAACCAACTCCCAAATTTTATTCTTTTCAATCTGCTCAAGTTCTTCCTCCATGGCCTTTACCCAGCATTCATCTTTGCATGCCTCTCTTACATTTTGTGGTTCAGTGGAGGAGAGTAATGCTAGATAACTTGAAGCTTCTGAAATGGTTCTTCTTGTTTGTACACCTGCCTCCTTTTGCCCCAAAATTTGAGTTTCTAGATTATTCTTTTGAACGTACATGGATGGAGTCTTTTCTTCTATCCTTATCGGTTCTTCTAGTGCCTCATGGGTTTCTTCTTCATCATGAGTCTGGTTTGTTGTAGAAGGATAGTCCTCATCATCTTCGAACTCTTCAGATTTTACTTGCCTTAGAATGTTTCCTTCTTCATCAACCACTACATCAATAATTTCAACAATTTTTCCAAGTCTTTTATTGTAACACTTATATGCTTTGCTGTGGGGAGAATAACCAAGGAGAATGCCTTCTTCTGCTCTAGGTTCAAACTTGCCAAGGTTTTCATCAGTCTTTTTGATGTAGCATTTGCTCCCAAAAATTTTGAAGTATTTTACCGTGGGAGTCTTACAAAAACATAGTTTGTGAGGAATCTGAGTGCTGTTTACCCGGACGTTTGTCTTGGTTAGAATAGTAACTGCAGCAAATGCAGCTTCACCCCAGAAGGTTGCAGGAGTTCCAGACTCATCAAGCATAGCACGAGCCATTTGTTGAACCGTTCTGTTCATCCTTTCCACTACTCCATTTTGCTGAGGAGTCTTTGTAGTAGAGAATTCCCTTCTTATTCCATGTTCTTCACAAAAATCGAAAAAAATCATTCGAGGTAAATTCCCCTCCTCGATCAGACCTGAGGCATTTGATTCTACGATCTAATTCATTTTCCACCAAGGCTTTGAATGATTTGAACTTTTCGAAAGCTTCACCTTTATGCTTCATAAGTCCTATCCAACACATCCTGGAAAAGTCATCAATGAACAATATAAAGTATTCTTCTCCTCGAGGTGACCTTTTCCTAGATGGACCACATACATTAGTATGGACAAGTTCAAGTGGCTTGCTAGTTGATCCTTCCTTCTCAGGGAAATTAGTTCTGGTTTGCTTACCAAATTGACATGATTTGCATATTGTATTGTCTAGAATTCTGATGTCAGGTAGATCATGAACCGCCTGATATTTGCATGCTTTCCTCATCTGTGAGAAGCTTAGATGCACCAATCTTCTGTGCCATAGCCAGTGTTCACCATTCTTCCTTAGATAGCATTGTTGTTGTCCTCCCTTGAGTATATATAAATTATTTGGAGTTCTTATGCCTTTGATCATTGTTTCTCCTGTATCAAGCTCACGAACAATGCATCCATTTGATCGAAATATTACTCCATTTCCTTGATCACACATTTGACTGACACTTAATAAATTATGCTTTAAGCCATCAACATACATAACATTTCCAGCCTTGACCTTTTCTTTCAAAGGAATAGAACCTTTACCCTTTATGAGTGCAGGGATGTAATTTCCAAATGAGACCTTCTTTTCCTTTTCTAAGGCACTATATGACTGAAGTTTATCTTTATCACCTGTCATATGTTTTGAGCATCCACTGTCGATGTACCATTGATTTTCCTATCCTTCCGCATATAAGGCTATCCCACATCTTTTTGGTAGCGGTTCTTTCTTTTTCCATGTTTTTGGACTTAATGAAGCTTGCTCCTTCTGAGTTATTTGTCGAAACCTACTCCTACATTTAGAATCTTCATGACCAAAGTTGTTACAAATAGAACATTCTATTTCATTTTCAAGAGCAGAAAAGTTATTGTAGGTCCTTTTCATGATCCCAGTCATACTCCTTTGTTTTTGAGCTTCTCTAGTCATGATTGTCTTGTAGGCAACACATTGAGCTACTTTGTGACCAAAGTTATGACAAGAGAAACATTGGCCATTGAAGAAACTCCTGCGATTATCAAATCTACCAACCAAATGATTGTAGTTTCTATTGACATCCATTCTTGAGGTAAATTGAGAATGATTTACCTGTGGTTGGTTGTAGCTTCTGTTCATCCTTGAAGCAGATTGCCCCCGATTTACCTGGTAACCTTTGTTCATTCTTGAGGTAAGTTGTCCCTGATTTCCCTGGTGATTTCCATTGGGCCTTTGCTGTCCATTATCAACTTGCTCACTTCTCCTTGCAGCTTCAAGATAACTTTTGGAAGTAGATGGCTTCTGTGCTTGAGATGTTTCTTTGGTATACCCAAGACCTGTCTTGATTATAGGAGAATGTTGTACTTTGATAATTTCATCTAAAGTTTCGGATCCTTTAGCAAATCTAAGATTAAGAGCTTTTATTTTTTCAATGTCCTTTCTAAGTCCCACAATTTCACATTCTAACTTTTCATTGTGTTTCTCCATTTCAGCAAGTTGGGATGTTAGAGTATCTATAATCATGTTCTTCTCCTCTAAGCAAATTTTGAGTTTAGAAATTTCTTCATAAAGACTTTCTTCATCTATAGCATCCAAGAAATCGTCATCTTCAAAAGCCATAAAAAGTCTATAATCATTACCTTGTTCATCTTCATCGCTATTTGAAAGTCCATCACTGTCTTCATGTCTGTAATAGCTCTTCTTAATTACATTCGGTTTTCTATTTCATCTAACTGGTTCCTTACCTTTGTCAAGCTTATCTTTATGAGGACACTTGGCAGCATAGTGATCGACTCTTCCACAAGCAAAACATTTGAAAGGGAGCTTACCTCTGAATCTTCCAGAACCCCGTTGAAGGTTTTTGACAAAATTTGACTCTTCCTCTTCTTCCGACATATGTCCTGAGTCATTGTAATCTCCTTTTCCTGAGGCTTTGAATGCGACTTCTCTCTTGTTTGATGGTCCCCCTTTTCTCATTTCGTAAGCGGTTAGGATTTCGTGTAGCTATGACATGGTAAGGCTCCGTAGATTCTATTTTTCTTCTATGGCGGAAACTTTTGATTCAAACTTAGAAGACAAAGATCTTAGAACCTTTTCAACCAAAACAACTTCTTTTATTTCTTCATACAATTAACAATCTCATCTATACGTTGGAAATAGTTAGCCACACTTTCGTCATTGTACATTCTGAGATTTTCATATTGAATTCTGAGAGTTTGTAGTTTTGCTCGTTTTACCTGTTCATCTCCTTCATAGCTCAGAACGATCTTATCCAATATTTCTTTTGCAGTTTTGAGCTGCATAACCTTGACGAATTCTGATTGAGATAGGCTCCCTAATAGAGTATTAACCGCCTTTACATTTGTTTCATACTGCTTCTTACCAGTCATATCTGTAGGAGTTGCTGATGGAAAAGTGTATCCTGTTTCCACAATATCCCAAACTTCTGTACCAAGAGATTGAAGATAGGCAGTGATTCTTACCTTCCAATAGACGAAGTTGCTTCCATCGAAAAGTGGTGGCCTGATTGATGCTTCTTTTTCGTAGTTTCTCATGATGATAGATCTTCCATCAAGCGATCAAACTTCTTCTGAAGGACCTGCTCCGATACCAATTATTGAAAATAATACTGAGAGGGGGGGTGAATCAGTATTATTAAGTCAAATTCTTTTTAAATTTATACAAAGATTTGTATACGCTACTTCAGTGAATGAAAACAGCGTGTATACGCAACTCTGACTAATGAAACTTGCGTATAACTTCCAAACTTATAATTTAATTTATTCTTCAGATGTTGATCATTAATCTGTGTGTCAGAACCATATAATAGTAAGCAGGAACAGAAAAGTAGAGCAGACAGTCACACAAAAGAACACAAGATATAAGTCGGAAACACAATGTGGGTGAAAACCACCTGCTGCAATATGTATCTATCTTCTTTCAATTAGAAACTTCCTTTTATAATGGTTATGTACTGGTGCAGTCTTATACCAGCACGCAGGCTTCAACCTACAGAAGGCTACAACCTTCTCTCTTTCTCCCGCTTCTCCTGGAAGGGAGCTACAACCCCCTTAGCTCTTGTACTAGCTGAGGTACTAGTACGTAGGTACTGACCTACAGAAGGCTTCAACCTTCTCTTTTCTTCCAGGGACCATGTTTCATAAATTTTCAGACTAGATCCATGAATATCAATCAAACATCAAGTAGATCTGCAACAACCAATCTCCTTTGTACAAATACTGAATCAACCAATAACTTTTCAAAATGCTGTAACCAGAAAACAGTACCAGTAACCAAACACCAATTCTGAACCCAGAACACTGCAACAATAAACAGAAGCAGCTAAAACATGTTTCAAGAGACGTACACTACTTCATCAATAGAAACCTGCATACATACGCAGCTATGCCAAAGCCAACCAGCGTATACGCAGTATTCACTTCCTTAACCTGCGTGTATACGAGCATCCGATGCGTTGAACCTACGTACAGATCTATAAAAGATAATTTATCCTTTTACTTAATCAGACATCAGTTATACCCAGATTATCAGATTTATAGATCTAATCATGCGCCAAATATAATAGATCAAAATCACACAATGATACTACTATTCAAGCCTTGAGATCTTGACCCATCAATAGATCTTAATCATCGTGTAATGCTCAGGTTCCTCCTTGATTCAGATCCAGCTGTAACTTACCAACCAATCACCAGTAATCCAGATCTTGCTCCTCTCAAGATATTCAACACATAAGTCAATACCCTTGCCAAATGATCTCCTTCCCTTTTTATATTCTTAGGCCTTACTCAAACCATGGTCCAAAACCATTGAGAACTAATACTAGGGACCCAATACTTGGGTTCAACACTTTAAATGCAATACCAAGGACCAAAACCATAGGTTCAAATATGTCGGACTAAATACCATGGACCAACCATAAGTTTTCCCACATGTACGCGCTTTTATTTGCATGAAAGTGCGTGCATACGTATACGCGCCTTTTGATCGGTACACCCGCGTGTATATGCGACTTTAATAAGATGAACCTATGTATACCTCATTTTATTTCATTCTGAGAGCCTGAACTATGATCTGCTCTTTGAGTGAGTTTCCATCAAGGACAACACTTGTGCCATAATGCCAACAATCTCTATGTTGAAGTGGCTAGGGGGTTGGGGCATCCCACATTTGAAGAGATTTGATCACGCACTACTACTCAAATCAATATGGCGCAGGATCTTTGGCACTGGCACATGGACTCAAATTATAAATCACAAATATCTGAATGGTATTTATTTTAAAGTATGGATGCGCAGGGGATGTATTGGCTGTAACTCTGGCTCTGCGGTCAGGCATAGTTTTGTTAAAACTCGTCATTTATTTCTTACACTGCTTACATGGAGATTAGGCACGGGACACCACATAGCAATTGGTCGCGACAGCGTCTGGGGACTAGAGGACATCAACACTATCCTGGTTTCTCTCATATAGGGATTTAATGACTTGGGCATATTCTTCTGGCAACAAGTCATTGTGACTTGGAAAAATAGTTTCCCTATATGGAAACGTTCATCAAAGCTGATTCTAAGTGAACAGAATGTTGTGGAGTGGGATAAGATCTACTCGCAATTGCAACTTACTGGTATCCGTAGGGACTCGAAATGTGACTCGATTTCATGATAGGGTAAGATGAAGGTGGACAACATCATGATGGAGGATACATATCAAAGACTTTGCTATCTGGATGACAATCAACCAAAGGTCAGAAGGTTTTCAAAATTCTGGAACACCCACATTCCTACAAAAAATACTATTTTCTCTAGCTGGTCTGGAGGAACAAAAATCTGACATGGGAAAACCTACAAAAAAGGAACTGGACAGAGCTTGGGTATTGCATACTATGCAAGAATGCTGAAGAGGATAATGGGCATCTGTTCATCAAATGCCCTGAAGTTTCTATATTCTGGCAAAACCTAGATGCCACATATGGATTAAAAATTATGCGGTTCACATGCATTACTAACTGCCTTGAATGGTGGAGTAAACAACACAGTACATGGCGCTACATTCCTCCTATTTTCATTTGGGAAATCTGGAAATGGAGGAATAATATCATCTTCAACGACCACAGAGAACAGGGAGCTCGAGTGTTGGAAAGAATTAGAAACAAGATATCTGTTGAAATACAAGTGGATAACACAAAAAGGCCCAAAAAAACCAACACTGGCCCTGAGATAAATTACCCAACTAGATTCTTTGATGGCACATCACATATTATGTCCATTGGGGGGCAGGTAAAGGCACCAATACAAAGGCTGAAGCTATGGCACTATGGGGATTTCTCTGGTTTGTTCATTTCCTGTATATTCAATCTATCCACATCTATGGTGACTCTAAGGTCATTATAGACTATGTTGGCGACAAGGCTACCATCTGCAAATCGTCCATACAAGGCTGGTTAAATCAGATCAAAACACTATGGAGCTCATTACAACACTCCTCCATACAACACAGTAGCAGGGATTTCAACAACGAATCGTACAGTCTCTCCAAGAAAGGCATAAAAAACAATTTGGATGGTCTTCACATAGAGATCAAAACGAGCGAGACTTGGCTCAAGGCTAGGATTATACCATTTCCAGAATGATTTTCTAACCTGATAACTCTTTTTTGATATGGCACAGGTCCATTCTATTATTTCCTTTTTGAGTCTATAGTTTTCGGATTTCCAGATCTACTATATATATGCCTATAAATAGAATCACATGTTGTTACTATTTATATGGAACCATCTGAATTCACAAAGTTCGATCAGTTCATGCTTTTCGGGCTGGGTATTGGGAATTTTTTTGTATGAAGACATCATGCAAATTGCACTAAACATCTAAAAAGAGCTGCTACTGGGATACTCTGCTATGAAGAAGATGTAAGTATTAATCTTGAATGAATATATGCTTTTTTCATTTGGAAAAAGAAGAAGAAGAAAAAGAAGAAAGAAAGAAAAAGAAAAAAGAAAAGAAGAAGAAGAAAAAAAAGAGAAAAGAAAAGAAAAAAAGTATATATATTTCATTCTTTTTTAGTGAACAACTTTTCATTTAATGAGAGCCTTCTTTTTCATCAAATATAGAAAAACTTTCCAAGTAAAATAAACTCTACCAAACAAATTGTGTTAATATATATGCACATAAAATTATTTGTATTTTTATTTATTTACTTTTATATTAAGTTTTTTTATTGTGTAAACTTATGTAATAATAATGCTAACAATAACGTCGCAACATTTCTCTTATACTAAACATAAAACTCACCTTGACTTGCTCCATCATTGGAGGGGTTTATCACACAACTTGACTTTTTAATGTTGTTTCAATCTTACCCTATGCTTGCTCAATTTTTCGATGGGCCTTTAGTGCAACTCAACTTAGTTCTCTTGATTTGTTCTTTTAGGATTAGGTTGTAGTCTTTTGTCTTGTCTCTTTTTATTAACGAGGGTTCTATTATATAATTTGAATTCGTTTAGCTTCTTTAACTAAATCCACTTCACTCATTTACTAAATCCACTTCACTCATTTACTAAATCCATTTCACTCATTTACTTAATGCTTAAACTTAATCTATTTCGTTAAATAACCAAACTAATAACAAGAATCTAATCCCAAAATATAACTTTAAATAATAATGCTAAGAGATGTATGTAATTTTTTTTACAAAAAAACATGTTAGTAACGCTTGTATCGACAACAAAAATGGTTGGTAATTAATATGTATTTTTTATTTCTTAAACTAGAATACATCTTATTATGCTGATAGGCATTCTTCTTATTGGAATTGGTCACTTTAATAATTTTACTAATTAAGAAAATTGATTGAACGGTTTAAATTGGAAGATGCCAATATATTCTTGTCGTTGCCACAATATCAATGGATTGAATTCACGCCACTAAATTCCTTGCATATCTAAATCACATGATTAAACCTTATTTAAATTAATTTTTTACAAAGCTTCATTAAAAATTTACCATGCCATTTGTTAATTGACACCTATCAGGATTAACCATAATGGGAAGACTACAAAATGTAACACACACCTTACACATACACTTGTCATAGTAGTGGAAAGGTGTATTTCCGAATAAGATGATCATCCGTTTCAAACCACTGGTAACGTGTGTCCAATTCCAAATAACAGGTGTCGGTAGTTTCATTAACTTGTCCATCAATTTCACCCTTTCATGCTCTTAATAATAACTCCGCCACTCCATCTAGGATTGTAACGTGGAGGAATAAAGCAACTTGAGCATTTCAAATTGTGATTAAATATTTATTATTCATTTTATTCATCACCGCCATCTATTATAAGCAAATCAGTGCTTCGTGGATGCATGCATTTCTTAGTGCTTGGGTTATTGGAAGTATTGAAGGATTACTAGAAGGATTGCTGGAAGGATTACTGGAACGATTTGAAGGGGCTTCTCCCGGCTTCTATCTGCTAAGAAAGGTGCACAATATGTTACCTAGATTTGGAACATTACTACTCTATATATTAATATTGTTTTCAATGGCCACTGTTACCTAGATTTGTCATTTAAAAGACCAATAACACTCTAATATGGAATGGATTTGAACATTTTTTGTGAAGTCGTGTTGAAGTTAAATGTAAATTGTAAATGAAAGGAACACTTACATGATGCTAATCTTCATTATATAATCCAGGAGTTCCATCTCTCGAACCAAATGGATTCTCAGTTGATTCTGGATGACCAAGCCCACTACAAAAACCAAGGGCTTATGGAGTTTTCATACAGTCTATACATAATTCGTTTGTGGTATCCCCACCTCACGGTCCAGTGATAGATCCATAGGTAGGGGGAAACAAAATACATGCTATCCATCCAAACACTTATAATAGGCAGACCATCCCTAATAATTAGTAGTCCCATATCGAGTAGCCCCAAATTTCGATATAGATATTTGTATTTCCACAACTCACAACAAAAAAGGAACATAATCGAATGAAAGATGATAATTTCCAGGTTTTAAATATTTGTTCCACACTTTCACATCTGCGTTATTCTCCAAATTGTTAGATTAAAGATCCAAGTAGAATTCGCATCTGCATTATTCTCCAAATTGTTAGATTAGAGATCCAAGTAGAATGCAAGAATTTAAAAATATCTTACATTTAACATTTTAATTCTTTTTATATGAAAGGCTCTAGGGTTAGATGTACCTTTCGTATTTTTTGTTGAAATGGTTTGATAACTTCTATGATCAAAATATGTTACCCATGTGCTCACTACTAAATCGTTGTGCTTATTGTTAATACTCCACTCCCACTCAGAACACATTTACCTGTTGCGCGCCGAGTTTCAATAAAACCACTCCTACACCTTAAAGATTGGTATCTATAGGCTTTCCTATGTTAGAATTGGGTATTTGAATGATTTTGTTAATTAATGTTTTTGATTATTTTTTATTATTATCTTGTAGCTACTTTATGAAGATATGTATAACCATTTATGAAATATGTATTGGGATTAGTGAGGGAAAAATAAAATTGGAATAAGTGGCTATGTGTGTTGAATTGTGTGTGTTATATTAGAAACTTGTGATTTTAGATTACTATCATGCTATCCACTGAGCCACACCGTGAGCTACTACATTGCAACAGGTGTTTAATGCATTTGATGATGGAATTCCCTCGACTTGCTGTAATTGTTGGATTTGCCAAATGCCACTGTTCGGTTTTCCAAATAATTTTGATATACCCCGCTTTAAACAACATTATTAATTACATAACTATTTTAATAATGGAATGCTATTACCATTTCATCTTCTTGCCGCAGGGCTATTATTATGTGTTTGCTTTTAACAAACTCACATTTATTAATTTCTATGCTCATGAAAAGATTTTGAGCATTTCACAATTTTTGCTTCATCAAAACGTTTGCAAAAAACGTATATACACCAACTGATTAATTATTCATTATTTAATTTGACAATGATCTTAAGATTTATACTAATTTTAATGAAATCAATTAAGCTTTGTAATAATGGTTAAAAAAGTATTTATTAAATGAGAAATTGTTTAAATTATAAATAATTAATAAATATTTAAATCAAAATTATTTATTAAATCAGAAATTGTTTATTCACATACCTAAATTAGTATAAATTACTCATAAACCTGAAAACTAAAACATAAAATTAGTCAATTACTCATAAGCTAAATAACTCATAGTTCATGATAATTAGTCATAAATCTAAGTTACTTATAATTGTTTACTATAAATTATGCATAAACCTAAAGACCCTATAAATTATTGAAATATAAAATTAACTATGTAGCATTCATTATTCATGATTTAATTTGACAATGATCTTAAGGTTTACACTAATGAAATAAGATATGTTTTGCAATAGTGATTAAAAAGATATTTATTAAATGAGAAGTTGTTTAAATCACAAATAATTAATAAATATTTAAATCAGAACTATTTATTAAATCAGAACTAGTTTACTCATATACCTGAATTACTAGAAATTACCCATAAACCTAAAAACTGAAACATAGAATTAGTCAATTACTCATAAAGCTAAATAACACATAGTTACTTATAATTACTCATAATTATTCATGAATCTAAATTAATCATAATTAACCTAAATTACTCATAATTTTTTACTATAAATTACTCACAAACCAAAAAACACTATAAATTATCGAAACATAAAATTAACTATTTGGCACTATAAATTAGCTTTTGCACCCAAACAAGTGGAATCCAGATTCTAAAATTTACAAAAACTCAATATATGAAACATTGAATTGAGATTTCTACTACCAGCTATATGTTGTTCTATTCACTGTTCATTATAAAGAATGTTCACCTTTTTCTACTTTTCTCTATTCATTGCAAAGCATACCACACATTTTTCTACTTTTCTCTACTCTTTGTTTAATGGAAAACACACTCCACTTCAAATATATTAAAAAAAATGGTAGACATCCATTCCACTTCAAATATATTAAAAAAAAGCCTAAAATCTCTATTCTATGCCATCCTAAGGATTTTAATTTAATGATATATATTATAAACCTAAAATTATATTGAGTTATTTTTGAATTTGTAAAAGAATAATATTATAAACCTAGAACAAAGAACTAAAACCTAACTCCATTTAAAGAGTTAAATGTTTAAAAGCCTTGTAAAATATTTTTTTGAAAAAATTCATCCTAAGTCCTTGTAGATCTAAATAATCTAAAGAATTTTCTAATTCTAGATATAGATCTTAAACACTATTCTATTCAATTGGATGGATGTCTTACTCTTGAAAATTTCACATTGCATCTATTAAAAAATGACATTGGCAATGTGATCAAAGGTATATCTATTTGTATTATCAAGGTATCAACATATATCTATTTGTATTAGCAAATTATCAATATATTTAAATTCTCTTTTGGCATTGAAAACATCATCAAAAGTATATACATTTCCATTAGCAAGTTATCAATATATTTAAATTCTCTTTTTTGGGTTTTTAACATTAGCTCGTTGGGTTTATTGATTCCTAGGGTATATTGATCCTTTGCATTTATGAATCATTTGTTTTTATAATATTAATGCCTTGGGTTTGTAATATTAATAATCTCTTGGTTTTATAAAACCCTAATATTAAGGGTTAAATATTTTTCCAACTATTTATGATTATGTTAATATCACAATAGACTAATCTAATATGGAAATAAAGCATGGTCAACCATGTTTATTTTAGGGTTTATAATAGTCATGTTAGGGTTTATATGCGTTGGGTTTATAATTTTTATCCCTTAGGTTTATTATTCCCTTGGGTTTATAATATCAATCCTTTCAGTTTATTGATCTAAGGGTTCATATTCTTAGGGTTTAATATTATTCAACAATGGTCAACAATAAACAACCATGTTCGACCATGATCAACCATTTTCCAACATCAATCACTTGGGTTTATTATTCCCCTGTCAATGATGGTTTATTATGATGTCAACCATGGTCAACCATGGTCCAACATGGAATTGTGATAAGGATTGTCTCAATATGAAAAACAATGATGGTCAATCATGTTTATTTTAGTGTTTATAATATTTTTCTTAAGGTTTATATATGTTGGATTTATAATATTAGTCCCTTGGATTTAATATTATTCCCTTGGGTTCATAATCCCTTGGGGTTTTAGTGTTAATCCCTTGGGTTTATTATTCCTTTGGGTTTATAATATCAATCCCTTGGGTTTATTATTCCCTTAGGTTTACAATATCAATCATGGTCAACCATTATCAATCATATCCAACCATGGTCAACCATGGTTGAATGTCGCATTATGACAAGGATTGTCTCATAATGAAAATAAACCATGTTTATTTTAGTGTTTGTAATATGTATATTTAGGTTTACCAATATTGGGTTTATATTATTAGTATCTTGGGTTTAATATTATTCCCTTGGGTTCATAATCCCTTGGGATTATTATTAGGTTGGGTTTATAATATCAATCATGGTCAGCTTTATTAATCTCTTGCGCTTGTAATCCCTTGCGCTTTTTGATCCCTTAGGTTTTTAATATTTATCCCTTGGGTTCACTAATTCGTTGGGTTTTTAATATTAAACGGTTGGGTTTATTAGTTCCTTTGGTTTGTAGTATTAATAATCCCTTTGGTTTATTAATCCCTTGAGTTTAAAATATTAATTCTTAGGGTTTATTAATTCAACCATGTTTATTTTAGTATTTTTAATATTTATCTTAGGGTTTGTATACCTTGGGTTTATATTATTAGTCCCTTTTGTTTAATATTATTCCCTTAGGTTCATAATCCCTTGGGGTTTTAATATTAATCCCTTGGGTTTATTGTTCCTTTGTGTTTATAATATCAATCACTTGGGTTTATTATTCCCGAGTCAAACATGGTTTATTATGATGTCGACCATGGTCCAACATGGAATTGTGATAAGGATTGTCTCAATATGAAAATCAACGATGGTCGATCATGTTTATTTTAGTGTTTATAATATTTATCTTAGGGTTTATATACATTGGGTTTATAATATTAGTCCCTTAGGTTTAATATTATTCCCTTGGGTTCATAATCCCTTGGGGTTTTAGTATTAATCCCTTTGGTTTATTATTCCTTTGGGTTTCTCATATTAATCCCTTGGGTTTATTATTCCCTTAGGTTTATAATATCAATCATCATCCACCATTGTCAATCATAGCCAACAATGGTCAACCATGGTTGAATGTCGCATTGTGACAAGGATTGTCTCACCATGAAAATAAACCATGTTTATTTTAGTGTTTGTAATATTTATATTTGGGTTTACCAATGTTATGTTTATAATATTAGTCCCATGGGTTTAATATTATTCCCTTGGGTTTATAATCTCTTGGGGTTTTAATATTAATCCCTTGGGTTTATTATTCCTTTGGGTTTATAATATCAATCCCTTGGGTTTATTATTCCCTTAGGTTTATAATATCAATCATGGTCAACCATTGTCAATCATAGCCAACCATGGTTGAATGTTGCATTGTGACAAGGATTGTCTCACCATGAAAATAAACCATGTTTATTTTAGTGTTTGTAGTATTTATATTTGGGTTTACCAATGTTGGGTTTATAATATTTGGCCCTTGGGTTTAATATTATTCCCTTGGGTTCATAATCCCTTGGGGTTTTAGTATTAATCCCTTGTGTTTATTGTTCCTTTCGGTTTATAATATCAATTCCTTGGGTTTATTATTCCCTTAGGTTTATAATATCAATGATGGTCAACCATTGTCAATTATAGTAAACCATGGTCAACCATGGTTGAATGTCGCATTGTGACACGGATGATTTCACCATGAAAATAAACCTTATTTATTTTAGTGTTTGTAATACTTATATCTAAGTTTACCAATGTTGGGTTTTTAATATTAGTCCCTTGGGTTTAATATTATTCCCTTGGGTTCATAATCCCTTGAGTTTTAGTATTAATCCCTTAGGTTTATGTTTCCCATGGGTTCATAATATCAATCCCTTGGGTTTATTATTAACCTAGGTTTATAATATCAATCATGGTCATCCATAACCAACCATGGTCAACTGTGGTCAATCATGGTTCAATCTCACATTATGAAAAAAATTATCTCCACTTAGGGTTTATATACCTTGGGTTTATAATATTAGTCCATTGGCTTATTCCCTTAGGTTCATAAACTATTGGGGCTTTAGTATTAATCCCTTGGGTTTATTGTTCCTCACGTTTATAATATTAATAATCACTTTGGTTTATTAATCCCTTGAGTTCAAAATATTAATTCTTAGGGTTTATTAATTCAACAATGTTTATTTTAGTATTTTTAATATTTATCTTAGGGTTTTTATAACTTGGATTTATAATATTAATCCCTTTTGTTTAATATTATTCCCTCGGGTTCATAATCCCTTGGGATTTTAGTATTAATCCCTTGGGTTTATTGTTCTTTGGGTTTATAATACCAATCGCTTGGGTTTATTATTCCCGAGTCAACCATGGTTTATTATGATGTCAAGCATGGTCCATCATGGAATTGTGATAAGGATTGTCCCAATATGAAAATCAACAATAGTTAATCATGTTTATTTTAGTGTTTATAATATTTATCTTAGGGTTTATATATGTTAGGTTTATAATATTAGTCCCCTGGGTTTAATATTATTCCATTGGCTTCATAATCCCTTGGGTTTATTATTCCTTTGGGTTTTTGATATCAATCCCTTAGAGGTTTATTATTCCCTTAGGTTTATAATATCGATCGTGGTCAACCATTGTCAATCATAGCCAACCATGGTCAACCATGGTTGAATGTCACATTGTGACAAGGATTGTCTCACCATGAAAATAAACCATGTTTATTTTAGTGTTTGTAATATTTATATTTGGGTTTATGAATGTTGGATTTATAATATTAGTCCCTTGGGTTCATAATCCCTTGGGGTTTTAGTATTAATCCCTTGCTTTATTATTCATTTGGGTTGATAATATCAATCCCTTGGGTTTATTATTCCCTCAGGTTTATAATATCAATCATGGTCAACCATTATCAATCATAGCCAACCATGGTCAACCATGTTTGAATGTCGTATTATGACAAGGATTGTCTCACCATCAAAATAAAACATGTTTATTTTAGTGTTTGTAGTATTTATATTTGAGTTTACCAATGTTGGGTTTATAATATTTGGCCCATGGGTTTAATATTATTCCCTTGGGTTCATAATCCATTAGGGTTTTAGTATTAATCCCTTAGTTTTATTATTCCTTTGGGTTTATAATATCAATCCCTTGGGTTTATTATTCACTTAGGTTTATAATATCAATGATGGTCAACCATTGTTAATCATAGTTAACCATGGTCAACCATGGTTGAATGTCGCATTTTGACAAAGGCGAGAAAATATCAAGCACATAAACACAGTTTTTAACGTGGTTCACCCAACCAATCTGGGCTACGTCCACCAAACATAGGCATCAGGAATTTATTAATCAAATTGGAGATTACATAATGAAAACCTCATAAAGCTCTCACCCCTCTCAGCAAACCATCCGAATGGTTGCCTGTTATATAGCATAGAGAATCTAACAGCCTCATTAACTCTCTCACATCAAATATAGGAGGCATTAACTCCCTCCCAACAAACTGGAGTTAATCTAGGACCTGAATTCTATTGTTGTCATCAGCTGAAATTTTTCCTATTTTGCTCCAAACAGAAAATCTCAACAATCTCCACCTTGACAACAATTCCCCTGATGCCCTGTTATTATTATTTTATCTTTTCTGCAAGCCAAGAGAAGCCAAACACCAGCGTAGCTTCTCCAACAAAACTGGTTTCGTGAACATGTCTGCACAGTTCTCCTTTGTATGCACCTTTTCAAGAGAACCTCCCCTTTCAGTGATAACCTGTCTTACAAAATGGTACTTAATTGGAATATGCTTTGATTTACTATGATAGGCCGGATTCTTAGCCAAATGTATTGCACTTTGACTATCACAAAGTAACCTGATGTTGTCCTGTAACCTACCAAACTCACCAAGCAAACCTTTCAACCAAACCGCCTCTTCGCAAGCATGCGAAGCAGCAATGTATTCTGCTTCAGTAGTGGATAAAGCAACAATGTTCTGTAGCTTTGACATCTAGCTTATAGCTCCACCTGCAAGAGTAAAGACATACCCTGAAGTTGACCTTCTCTTATCTAAATCACCTGCAAAATCGGAATCAACATATCCGCAAACAAATTCACTACTCTTATTGTAAGAAATACAATAACTACTTGTACCTCTCAAGTACTGAAGCACCCATTTCACTGCTGACCAGTGTTCTTTACCCGGATTTTCCATGTACCTGCTGACAACCCCAACTGCATGTGAAATATCTTGTCGATTACAAACCATCGCATACATTAAACACCCTACTACATTGGCATATGGAATTCGAGACATATAATCCTTTTCTTCATCTGTATTAGGACATAAACTCGAAGAAAGCTTAAAATGGGAAGCTAAAGGGATTGATACAGGCTTCACATTGTTCATACCAAACCTCACAAGTATTTTCTCAACATACTTCTGTTGTGAAAGCCACAGCTTACCATTACTCCTGTCTCTGAAAATCTCCATGCCCAAAATCTGTCTTGCTGCTCCTAGATCTTTCATATCAAACGTCCTTGCCATCTGAGTCTTCAACCTGTTGATTTCTTCAATGCTTTTGCTTGCTAAAAGCATATCATCAACATACAACACTAAGATAATGAACATGTCATTGTTTAACTGCTTAAAGTAAACACAATGATCATATTCACTTCTTACATATTTCTGACTCAACATGAAAGAATCAAACTTCTTATACCACTGCCGAGGCGACTGCTTCAGGCCATATAATGACTTCTTGAGCCTGCAGACAAATTTCTCATTGTGATGCTGAACAAACCCTTCCGGTTGTTCCATATATATTTCCTCATCTAAGTCACCATGTAGAAATGTAGTCTTAACATCTAACTGCTACAACTCTAAATCAAGCAAAGCCACTAATGCTAACACAAGTCTAATTGAAACAATTTTAACCACTGGTGAAAATATCTTATGAAAGTCTATGCCAGCTTTCTGAGAAAACCCTTTTGCAACCAGCCTCGCTTTGTACCTGTCTTCCGTATCATTCACACCCCGTTTCAGCTTGAAAACCCATTTACACACCACAGTTTTCCTGCCTTTAGGAAGTTCAACCAGATCCCACATGCCATTCTTATCTAAGGCCATCATTTCTTCCTTCATGGTTGCTTTCCATTTGTCACTATTTGAACCTTCTACAGCTTCCTGATAACACAATGGTTCATCATCATTAGCTATCAAAGCAACTGAAGTAACATGATCATCATACCTTCTCGGAGGACGTTTGATCCTTGTAGACCTCCTTAAGAATGTTTCTGGTGCTTCCACAATTGGCTGTCTATCATCTGTAGGAACTTCTTCATGATCTCCATCTGAGACCTGTTCATGACCTCCATCTGAAGCCTGTTCAAAATCTGATTCTGACACCTGTTCATGACTAGAATCTGAACCATGGTCATTATGACTATCATTAGAAATGTTGTCAAACTGAATATGCTGGGAATCAGATACATCATCCTGTTTCAATCTACTATTTACATCTAACTGTACAAGAGAGGATTCATCAAACTTTACATCTCTGTTGATGATGATTTTGCGGGTAGTAGGATCCCATAATCTAAATCCCTTTGTTCCATCACCATACCCAACAAAGATATAACTTTTAGACTTTGGATCTAACTTAGTTCGCTGGTGTTTAGGCACTAGAGCATATGCATCACAACCAAACACTCTGAGTTTAGAATAGTCACAAGGGTGTCCTTTCCATACCTCTTGCAGAATCTTGCAGCCTATTGCCGTTGATGGAGATCGGTTTATCACATAACAAGCTGTTGCCACCGCTTCCATCCACAACTCCTTTGGCAACCCGGCGTTACTCAGCATACACCTTGCTCTCTCTAGAAGAGTCCTGTTCATGCGTTCAGCAACTCCATTCTGCTGAGAAGTATAAACCGTGGTCTTATGTCTTTCGATCCCTGCATCCTTGCAATAGTTGTCAAACTCCTTGGAGGAAAACTCACCACCATTGTCAGTTCTTAAACATTTTATAGTTCTACCAGTGTGGTTTTCTACCAATGCTCTAAACTGCTTGAAAACTGTAAAAACATCAGACTTCTTTTTCAACATGTAGACCCATACTTTCCGAGAAAAGTCATCAATGAATGATACAAAATATGATGAGCCACCATATGACGCTGTAGGGGCTGGACCCCAAACATCTGAATGTATATAATCAAGTATGCCTTTACTAGTATGTTTGCCTGTTTTAAACTTTTGTTTACTTTGTTTACCAAACAGACAATGTTTACAGAAATCCAATTTTCCAGATCTTAGATTAGGAAGTAACTTTCGGTCAGCCAAAATTTTCAATCCTCTTTCACTCATATGCCCCAATCTTTGATGCCATAAGTGAATGGAACTACTGTCATGTTCAGACACAGACACATGATCTGACCCAGTTCTACCTTCTAACTGAAATAGATTTCCTACTTTCTTAGCTTTCATAACTAGTAAGATGCCTTTGTAAATTTTCATTACTCCACCTTGAATTACAGTTTTATATCCATTTGAATCAAGTTCTCCTAATGAAATCAATTTTTTCCTTAAATTTGGTACATGCCTCACATCAGTTAATATTTTTGTTGTCCCATCAAACATTTGCATTTGTATGCTCCCAATTCCCACAATATTACATGTTACATCATTACCCATGTACACAACACCATCATCAATTGATTTATATGTTTTAAACCAATCTTTATGAATACACATGTGGTTAGATGCCCCGGAATCTAACAACCAATGTTGATCATGCTTTGAAACATTAACAGACAATACCTCAACACTCATACCTGAACCTGATACTGAACCTGTATCTGTGGTGTTGGCTTCCTTCTTTTCTGTCGAAGAGACTTCTTTAGCAGCCTGCTTTCGCTTCCAGCAATCCTTTTTCAGATGTCCAGCCTTGCCACAATGCCAACACTTCACCTTGGGCTTCTTTCCTTTGGACTTCGAACGAGAGTCGCTATGCTTTCCCCCGGAGTGTCTCTCTCGTGAGCGACCTTTGGCCATCATTACCTCTGATGTAGAGGTGTCTGCATTCGAACTCTTCCTCGTCTCCTCAGCCAACAAGGCTCCAACAACATCGTCAAACTCAAGGATATCTGATGTACTAAAGCTTATGGAAGTAACAAAGTGATCCCAGGATTCGGGCAATGAACATAATAGAGTTATTGCCTTATCCTCTGAATCAAATTTCACATCTAGACTGTCTAATTGCACCAATAAGCTATTAAAAACATTCAGGTGATCAGCAATTGAGGTACCTTCTTTCATCCGCAAACCGTAAAGCTGCCGTTTCAGGAGAATCCGATTTGTCAAAGATTTCGTCATATAGAGCTTCTCAAGCTTTGACCACAAGCCTGCGGCGGTTTTCTCTGACACAATGTTGAACAGAACATCGTCCGCCAGACATAACCGAATTGCGCTCAAAGCTCTATCGTCCATCTCATCCCATTCATCCTCCGTCATGGAAGGTGGCCTTTTGTTTTTCCCCAACAGTGCTTTCGCCACACCTTGTTGAACCAGCAGATTGTGCATCTTTACCTTCCAGATCTCAAAATTATTCTTGCCATTAAATTTCTCAATTTCAAACCGGGCACTTTGAGTTTTCGCCATTTGTATAAAAAAACACAATAATCTCCAGAACCAACTAGCAATAAAAAAAAAAAAAAAAATTGCCTATGCCTCTGTACTTTTGCCTTTAAAAAAAAAAAAAAAACTACCCTTTGGCACTTCACACAAAAAAGTTTCTTGTTTGCACTTTATTTGTAGCGCATATATATTGCAATGAAGCGTTTGTATTTACAACATTTGTATATCTCTCCAGCGCAATGTAATATTACTATTCATAACAAAGTTACAGCCTTAGGATCATCAAACCTCCGCGCAGGAAATAAGCACTCACTGTCATATAAGCAGTACAGTTTTGAAACGATAGCACTCAGTTATATGCACCACTCAATTCAAATATGCATCAGCCACTCAATTCAAATATGCAACGCCCCACTCAATTCAAATATGCAACGCACCACTCAATTCAAATATGCACCAGCCATTCAATTCAACTATGCACCAGCAATATGTAAAAAACAGCGCATTGATTTAATCTTCACGCAGTTTTAAATACCGTTTCCACGCTGTTTATAACATATATATCCATGTCGTTTTCCAATATATATATATGCTGGTTTAAAACACATCAAATCCACATAATTCACGCTGGTTCCAATATATATATACGCTGTTGGAAATATAATTCACGCTGTTTTGATAATATGTCCACGCCCGTTTTCAAAATATATAACCACGCATTTCAATGTAAATCACACGGTTTTATAACATTTCCACGCAGGTTCAAGATGTACCTCTGTCAACGCAGTTTACCAGTGTACCAGGCAGCGCCCGCAGACGATTCGCGCAGCAGTACACTCCATGCAATCTCCAGCATGCACCAGCGCTCCACCTCCAGCACGCATTTCAACTTGCCTCCAACTGCTCCGATACCAATTGTTGGAATCCAGAGGCACAACAAACAAAATAAATACACAGCAAAATATCAAGCACAAAAACACAGTTTTTAATGTGGTTCACCCAACCAATCTGGGCTACGTCCACCAAACATAGGCATCAGGAATTTATCAATCAAATTGGAGATTACATAATGAAAACCTCATAAAGCTCTCACCCCTCTCAGCAAACCATCTGAATGGTTGCCTGTTATATAGCATAGAGAATCTAACAGCCTCATTAACTCCCTCACATCAAATATAGGAGGCATTAACTCCCTCCCAACAAACTGGAGTTAATCTAGGACCTGAATTCTATTGTTGTCATCAGCTGAGATTTTTCCTATTTTGCTCCAAACATAAAATCTCAACAGAGCTTCGCTCTATCTATTATTATAGCATATGCATTGAGCGTTGGATGTTGATTATCATGGTTTATTTTCCCCACTTAAAATGTGGTGTGCAACCTTCAGGTTTATTTATGTTGACATGCGGGTTCTTAAATGATATTTTATACATAAAGAGTTTCTTTTAAACAATTCAAGTTCTAGTTTAATCATTTATAACTTCCTTGTTGGCTACAGTGAATACCCAGTTATTATTTAAGATTTAAGTATCTTGAATACGTGTAGTGTGTATGAACTCTCAGGTCTCCAAATATGCATAGCTCGGGACTGAGTTGCTGCCAAGGCGATGGCTCGATCCTAACTCCTGACTATGGCCGTGTGTATCCATAACTTACTATGAATTTCACTGTAACTTAATAACATCTCAGTTTCTTTAACACTGCATTCCTAATGTTTGTTTTCCTTCACAAAATTATTTACTATGCAACCACATTACAAACTTAAAAGCATTTCTCTTGTTCGATTTCCTTGCTCTGCGATTTTCTGGGTTATGGTTTTCTATATTCCAAGGTTAAAAAATTTTTCCAATCATGGTTCTGTTTGGGTTCAGGGTTTAACATTTTGCCCTTCCCTGTCTCTTTCCTCCACTTTTAATTGATTAGTTTACATAAATGCTAAACTTACTCTTTTCATAAGAAACTGCAACAACATGATATAAGCATAAACCCTAATCATATGCCAAATCATTTTATCTTATGAACATTAATAAGCATAGGTTATAGAGTTTATTGATACAACTTCAACTGTGAAATTTAATAAGTATTCTTTCATGCAAAAATTACAGATTAAAGATCAAGCATAAATACTTATACTAAATCTGTTTTATGAAATTCCCTTGAATTTGATAGGGTGAGACCTTCTCCTCCCAACCGTAAGAAGGGAAATAACGTCATCTTCTACCCCCGAGCTTCTGCTTCAGAACAACAGGCAACAATTCTTATTGATGCTGGAATCAAGCTACAGACCTCATGACTATAATCCAATCTTCTAGCTTTTGATTCCTTTTTGTAATAGGGCAATCCACTAGATCAAGTTGAGCTATGGATACTCCTTCCGTTACTTTTCTTCTACTTCCTTTTTTAATATAGAATGAACCCCTTTTGTTCCACTGAGATTTCCTTTTATCTTCAAGAAGAAAGGTGTAATTGTTTTAATCTTCTTTAACTGCCTAGAGATTGGAATTCGTTTCCGGTCTCCCTTCTTGAATTCTAAAATTTCATAATATAATATAAAAAGAAACAATATTATTAATTCAGAATGTCATGGGCTTCGAGAGTCCCATTTATCAACAAAATAAAAATAGTTCTGATTGTTAATTAGAAGATGTTACATATCCCCCCTAAGTAGAACATTGTCCTCAGTGTTTTACTGTAGCTCATGAAACATAAAAGGATAAGCTTGTCTTTATAGACTTTCATCTTCCCAAGTAGCTACCTCCAAGCTAAAGTGCTTCTGTTGCACTTAATCTTGGGTGATAACTCGCTTCCACAACGTTGTTTCTCTCCGATCGAGAATATGCAGGGGTTCTACCAAAAACTGCCCATGTGGTTCAACCTATCAAAACAACATTATCACCCTTAGTTACTTTTGTTTAACGAGCTATAGTATAGCTTCAAATTCACACATACTTACTTGAACATCTTACCAATTAATAATATGTCTGCCATCATACACATATTTCTTTAAGAGGGATATGTGAAACACATTATGTACTTTTATGTGATGAGGAAGAGCAAGATGATAAGCTACTGGTCGTACCCTTCCCAAAATTTAAAAAGGGCCACAGTAGCAGGGTGCCAATTTAGCACAAGTACCCCACTGTAAAGTGCTCTTCTTGGGTTTTATCTGGACATAAACATGGTCCCCGACTTGGTATTCTTTGAAACTTCACTTTTTATCTACATATATTATTTGTTTGTCATGAGTTGCCTTCAAGTTCTGTAGAACTTTCTTCACTTTCTGTTCCATTTCAGCTAACATTTCAAGTCCTAAGATCATTTTATCCTCTGGGTTATGCCATCCAATGGGAGTCCTACACCTTCTTCTGTATAAAACTTCACAAGGGATCATCTTTAACAATTCGTGGTAGCCATTGTTATAAGCAAACTCAACCAAATTGAGGTAATCCTCCCATTTGGTTGGTTGTTGCATCACATACATTCAAAACATGTCTTCCAACACTTGATTGACCCATTCTATTTGTCCATTCATCTGAGGATGGTAGGCAGTGCTAAATTGGATCTAAGTACCTAGCCCTATAAAAAGAGCTTTCCAAAATGTAGATGTAAATTTTACATCTCTATCTGATATTACTACTTTTGGCATACCATGCAACCGAAAGATCTTCCTCATAAATATGTCTTTTATTTCCATAGTCTTGTAAGTGGACTTTATAGGTATAAAATGAGCAATTTTTCTCAGTTTTTCCACCACAACAATGATGGAGTCATGCTTCTTCCGTCTTTTCGGAAGTCCAGTTATCAAGTCCAATGTAATCATTTCCCATTTCCACTCAGGTATAGGGAGCGGTTGAAGTAATCCAATAGGATGTTGATGTTCATCTTTAACCTGTTGGCATTCCAAACACTTAGCCAAATATAACATGATGTCCTTCCTCATTCCAGGCCAAAGATACCCTTTTTTTATTGCAGAAAATAGCTTCTAATAACCTCGATGCGTAGGATAAGGACTGCGGTGAAATTCATCTAACAACATTTGCTTGAAACTTATCTAATTGGGAATATACCCTCTTCCTTTGAAGTTCAACAGTTCCCGATCATCAATGCTATACTCAGTTGTTTTACCTGAGTTTTGCATCTGCATAGTTTGCTGCCATAAAAATTTATATTCATAATCCTTAAGAGCGGCCTCCTTAAGCTACTCCGTTATATCAAACTCCACATGATGGTATCGAATTTTGTATACACACTAAACTTTTCTGCTTAAAGCATCTGCTGCTCAGTTTTCCTTGCCTTTAAGGTGTTTTATATCAAAGTCAAATTCGCTCAGAAATTTTGTCCATCGAGCTTGGCACACATTTAAATTGGGTTGCTTAAATAAATTTTTTAAACTACTATTGTCCGTCATAAGCACAAATTTCTTCCCCTATAGGTAATGGCGCCATACCTTCAAGGCATGTATTATTGCAGTAAACTCTAGGTCCTAAGCTAAATATCATTGCTCATGCTCCTTGAGCTTCCTCGATTCATAAGCCAACACTTTACTATCCTGCATCAGAACTCCCCCAACTCCTTGTTGGCAGGCATCCGTGAAAACAATGAAGTCCTTCTTTGGATCAGCTACTTTAATAATTGGGGCAAATGTTAACAATTTTTTTAATCTTTCAAAACTGAGTCGACATTTTGTTGTCCACTTAAAATCTTTCCCCTTTTTATGTAGTGATGTCATTGGGTACCGCAATCCTATAAAACCCTTCAATAAATCGACGATAGTAGCTTGCCAAACCCATAAAGGACCGGATGTTTGCTACGTTTTTATGAACAGGCCAATTTAAAATGGTTTTTATCTTTTCAGGGTTCACAACACCTTTGGAGGATATCACATGCCCCAAATATTGTATCTATTCCTTCAAAAAATCACATTTGCTAAATTTGGCGTAGAGTTGATTCTCTCTTAAAGTTTGGAGAACCATCTTTAGATGCTCCTTATATTCTGTTGTATTCTTAGAATAAATTAGAATATCAATAAAAATTAGGACAAACTTATCCAAGTAGGGATGGAAAATTCCATTCATCAAACTCATAAAGGTTTTCAGAGCGTTAGTCAACCCAAACGGTAATACAATAAACTCATAGTGGCCATAACATGTTCTAAACGTTGTTTTACATACATCCTCATCTTTAATGCGGATTTGATGATAACCCGATCGTAGATCAATTTTAGAGAACACGGTGGCGCCTTTGACCTAGTCAAACAAGTCATCTATTCCAGGTAATGGATATTTGTTTTTAATGGTTAACTTGTTTAACTATCTATAGTCAATACAATGTTTGAACGTTCCATCTTTCTTCTTGACAAATAATATGGGCGCTCCCCAAGGCAATATACTTGGTCAAATGTGCCCTTTATCAAGTAATTCTTGTAATTGCATGTTGAGTTCAATTAACTCAGGAATACTCATATGATAGGGTTCCTTGGACATCGGGGTAGCTCCAAGAATAAGTTCTATGGTGAAGTCAATACTTCTCTTTGGAGGTAATCTAGGTATGTCTTTCGGAAATACATCAATAAACTCTTGGACAATCAATATCTCTTCCAACGTTGTGAATTTATCCTTCGAGTTAGTATATCCAACCTGTACTGCGTATATTTGACAACTCTTATGGATACACTTCTTTAACTCGTTAGCAGTGATTGACCGCAACTTAATATTTCTTTTGATGCCTTGTATCTCTTGTCTATTTCCTTCTTCGATGAGGAAAATGGTGGTTTTATCTTTACAATTCACTAAGGACCAGTGTCCTTCTAGCCAAACCATTCCAATTAATACATCATAAGAACCGAAAGGCAATATGTTTAGATTTACTTTTGTAGGCTACTCTACAATTTCCACAGGGAAATTATCTACCTTATCTGTTACTCTATGTTTTCCCCCTGTGGCCAATTGTACCAACCATGAGGTTTTAAATTTCATACTTGATAACTGACATTTTTTTACTATTTTTCAACTATTTTTTGTAACTCAATTCTTGGCTTTTTAGGTCATCTACCCCCAAAAGTATTCCTGGATTCTGCCTCATTATTATTCATTCAAGTTTCCTCCACTTCCATTGGACCTCTCTGTTGTTGCCTTGTCTCCTCCCTTTGTCTGTTGTCTACAATAGGACTTGGATCCCTCATATTCTGTCGATCTGAGAGACATTTCAGGATTTTCTCTTGCTCCTTGGTTATTAACACTTCTTACCTCAAGGCCACAAAGTTTGTACTTGTGGCTTTGATACCACTTGTAACATGTAACCTAACTTTCCATCTATATTCATAACTATGTAAAATACAATAAATAAAATAGGAAAAAAAAATTGATAACCCCTTTTAAATTAATTACATTGACCCCTATGCAAGGTCACCTTACATGTTAATCATTTTGCATTTGAATTAAATAGTGATAAATGTTTATGGTATCGAGAGGCATACTATCGCATTAAAATTTGCAGTTGAATTTAATGAGGCAATTATCGGTTAAGTAGCCATGCCTTAACTAAACCCAGATCATTTATCCGAAGGGTCGAGAAAGGTTTATGCCTTACCACTGGCTCCCATCTCGGCAGAAAGCTAGGCACTTGATGATCATCGATCCCTCGGAGTTTAATGCTATGGCAAGGGTATGTTTGAGGTTGGTTAGGGTTCTAGTCACGGTACTTGAGGTTTCATTTGGTCATTTCTCCTCCGCTTCTCTGCCCAGACCCTGCTTTGCAACTCAATGTTGTTGCTGCCTCAAATGGGGGTCCCACCACTGCAAATCAAATGAATTCTTTTGCCTACCTGCACCCCTCATGATGTTTTTCACTCCTCTGTTGCTGGATGTATTCTTCTGTCAACTTGTAGTATTCATGACATGGTTCGTTTCTCCGCCATTAGGATTTGCTAAGAATTTTGGTTCTGTCGCCCCTTTAAACCTCTACAAGATTTTGAATGATCAACTTCTTAGGTAATCTGTTAGGGTCCTTGTTACCTCTGGTTTATAGTTCAATCTAGTTATTTCGAATCTATAATCTCTTAATCATCTTAGGATGTCGTGTTTCAGGTGCTCCTCCTTTGGTGAACTGCACTGCTCCGATGAAGCAGTGTCCCCAAGCTCAGGATTTGGGAATAAAGACTCAGGTTCCAGAAAACCTGAACCCAGGTAATTTTTTTGTGTTTTGTCTACATGCCGTATTATTTGTTGTCACGGTTTTAACCTCTAAATTTAATTAAAGTTTTACCCTTGCCATGGTTTCTAATTGCAGGAGTCTTTTCACCGAGATCTCGGTTGACATTTCCCAAGCTACGATATCCTATTTTCTCTAGGTGTTAACTATATCTTGCAACTTTTCAACATGTAGGCTAGACTGCATTTTTTCTTAGGGTATTACTTCTGATATGGAAAGAATTAGTTATATAAATGTTTTCTTTGTTTAAATTAAGTCTTCTTGCCTTTGAATGAATGCAGAGTTTCTGCGACAGAGTTGCTATATATATATATATATAGGTCACCTAGTTTTCAAGCTTTTGGACCGATACTTAATTTAACTCTTATGTATGAGGTTCCCGTTTTACTCATTCCAAAGTAATTACTGTGTGTAGTTCCATTCTTACACAGTCCTGTGGATATGGTCTTCAAGCTCTTTTTCAGTTGATTCAAATATTCGTTCAGATTATGATGTTATAGTTTTCTTTGAGTGGGATTTATCCTGGGCTATGATGCTTATACCAAGAGCCTCGCTTTGTCTATTACTGTAGCATATGTGTTGAGCGTTGGTTGTTGATTATCATGGTTTATTTTCCCCACTTAAAATGCAATGTGCAACCTTTAGGTTTATTTATGTTGACATGCAGGTTCTTAAATGATCTTTATACATAACGGGTTTCTTTTAAACAATTCCAGTTCTAGTTTTATCATTTATAGCTTTCTTGTTGGCTACAGTTAATACCCAGTTAACATTTAAGTTTTAAATCTCTTGAATACCCGTAGGGTGTATGAACTCTCAGGTCTCCAAATACGCATAGCCAGGTAGGGGACTAGATTGAGTTGTTGCCAAGGCGACAGCTCGATCCTAACCCTTGACTATGGTCGTGTGTATTCAAAACTCACTCTGAGTTTCACTGTAACTTAATAACATCTAAGTTTCTTTAACACTGCATTTCTAATGTTTGTTTTCCTTCACAAAATTATTTACTATGCAACCCCATTACAAACTTACAAGCATCTCTTGTTCTATTTCCTTGCTCTGCTATTTTCTGGGTTACATTTTCTATATTCCAAGGTTAAACAGTTTTTCCAATCATGGTTCTAATTGGGTTAAGGTTTTAACAGTTTTCCCTTCTGTGTCTCTTTCCTCCAATTTTAATTGCCTAGTTTACATAAATGCTAAACTTAATCACTTCATAAGAAACTGCAATAACATGATATAAACATAAACCCTAAGTATATGCCAAATAATTTTAGCTTATGAACATTAACAGGCACATGTTATAGAGTTTATTGATACAACTTCAACTTGGAACTTTAATAAGTATTCTTTCATGCAAAAACTACAAATTAAAGATCAAGCATAAATGCTTATCTATTCTATGAAATTTCCTTGAATTCGACAGGGTGAGACCTTCTCCTTCAAACTGTAAGAAGGGAAATAGCATCCTCTTCTACCCCTAAGATTCTGCGCTAGAACAACAAGCAACAGTTCATATTGATGTTGGAATGAAGCTACAGACCTCAGGACTACAGTCCAATCTTCTAGCTTATGAATCCTTTTTGTAACAAGGAAATCCACAGGATCAAGTCTAGCTCTGGATACTCCTTCCATTACTTTTCTTCTATTTCCTTTTCTAATATAGACTGAACCCATTTTCTTCCACTGAAATTTCCTTTTATCTTCAAGAAGAAAAGTGTAACTGTTTTCACTGTCCTTAACTACCTGGAGGTTGGAATTCGTTTCCAGTCCCCCTTATTAAATTATAAAATTTCATAATATAATATAAAAAAAAAACAATATTATTACTACTTAAGTTATTCATTCAAAGGGTGTGGTGTCTCTGGAAATGCTTTACGACTTGGAAAACCGATTCAGAGGACTAGTCAACACGAAGAATCAAAGTTCAAGAAATCGGCGTGATGGCTAGGGTTACAAATGGTATGTATGGTGCCGCCGCCGGCCAGGAAGCCAAGATTTTGAGCCGTAATAGTTCTGCGCTACAAGGGATCAGTGTTGCGAAGCATCGATCAGACCTTTCCCTCCCTCGAGCCGCAGTTCATATCGACGCAGGAGGATCAGTCAAACAGGGTAGGGCTGCTCGCGATGGCGAGAAGGCTATGCGGCCAATCGTTCTCCTGGCCCCATTCCGACCTTCCTATGCTGATCGATCTGGTTTTCCCGGGCAAATCTATGAGGAAGAGGGCGAAATCGTGAAGGAGCACTATGCGGATGTGGGGCCGAAGACGGCTGAGAACTTCCGCGCGTTGTGTACCGGCGAGAATGGCCTCGACCGCTCAGGCAAGCCTCTTTATCAGATGATGGGGAAAATGGAGGCAAGAGCAGAGGCACCCAAGCCTGTCATGCAGACCCAAATGCTGAATCAGAAGAATGAAGAGGCAAAGAGGAGGGATCGGCATAAGCAGGAAGTGCTCCCTTCTCCAGCAATAGGTAAGATCCAGATCCTGTCGCACTCTTCTCCTTTTCAAATTTTTATAAGACCTCCTATGGGTAACTCTCATACAGTCTGGGTAAGCGATGATACCTCTATCCTTCAACTCAAGCATAAAATATGGGGATTGTTGGGGTATCCTGTACCGGTCCAATATCTGGTCAATGGGCTCCGCTCCCTCCAGGACTGCAGGCTCTTAAAGGACTACTCCATTAAACCAGAGATGACCATTACCCTAAACTTGCGTCTGCGAGGGGGTGCAGCTCAGAGCATCCCAAGATCTGCAGGGGGAGACAAAAGGAATACGCCCAACAGTCATCAGCAATCAAATGGAGGCCCCTCCTACAAAAACATCCTTCAAGGGAAAAAAGCGGCGGGCTCACCTCCAGAACAGGCTGGAAATACACCGAGACCCTACATAGTAGAACTTCAAGAACAAACCCCAGCACTAAAAATCAACAGTACAGCAACAGAGGAGCACACAAAGACATATGAAGCCCAGGCACTAATATGCCGCTTCAATTGCTTCTGGCCTAAACCCATGGACCTCTTTCACTGGATATTTACTCAATGGTCTCTGGAATGTGAAATACACCTCTGTTCCAAGGGGTTTTTTATTGTTAAATTTCAAACCTCGGAGGAAAGAGATATAATAATCAGAGAGGGGCCTTGGTTCTGGGGGTCCACGGGGTTGTTTATCACCCCATGGTTTCCAGATTTTGACCCCAACACCATGACAGTTTCCAGATTACCAGTATGGGTGAGACTTCACAACCTGCCTCTTCACTTCTGGAACGAACAGGTTTTAGAAAGCATCGGAAACAACCTTGGACGGTATATTAAAACAGACACGGAAAGGCTAGAAAACAGAATCTTCACCTTTGCTCGGATCTGTGTAGAAGTGGATCTAAGCAAAGGTTTACCAGAGAACATCATGTTGATCTATAAGCAACAAAACTGGTTGCAATCACTTGATTACGAGAATACTGCGTTCAGATGCAGGAATTGCAGAATGACTGGACATCTTCAAAATACATGCCCAGAGGTTAAGAAAACAAACAGCAAAAAGAAACCGAACAGGAAGCAGAGGAAAGGTTGGCAGTTTCCCCCTCCTGAGTCAGAGGAGGATGAGTCAGAAGAAGAAGAGGAACCAGCTCCATCAGAAAGCAAACAACCTACACAGGAACCTGAGGTGCAAACAGTGGACACGACTGTTCTCATGGATCCACACCGTCCAACGAAACAATCAGACAGGAATGTTGTGGACCCAGGCAGCGGAGGAATTAAAAGACAACACACTTCAGAAACATCAGATTCAGACAAGGACACTGGAACTCTCCATGTCGAAAATCAGATTGTCCTTGCCACTTGTGAGCCATCTCAGGGAGAATGGCGCAAGGTCGAGAAGAAGAAAGGGAGAAAAACGTGATGCTTTTCTCCTCTTTCTCTCTTCCCTTTTCTATTTCTTTTTCTTTCTTTATTTTTGAATGCAAGGTAGCCTCGCTACGTCGCATTGTGTGCAAAAGCACATGAGCCCAATGGGCATCTCCTAATAATGCTTCAATGCATATGCTAAGTGTAACTTTTCATTTTTATGAATAAAAGGTTACCGATTTTTTCTGTGGAAAAAAAAGAAAAAGTTATTCATTCAAAATGTTATTGAGCTTCCAAAATCCCATTTATCAACAAAATAAAAATAATTACCAAAAGATGTTATAAATTATATGTAAAAATTTGTAAATTTTGTTATAAATATACGAATATAGATATATGGATAAAAAGATATTTAATTGAAAATAATAAAATTTTATTTAAATAAAATTTTGGCTAAAAAATGTGTGTAATGAAACTTGTCTTTTATTAAACTATTTTACATTTATTTTTTTTATTAAACTATTCGACGTCTATTTTAATTCTAAATTTATAAGTATCAAGAAACATTAAATACGAAAGTGAAAAGCTTTTTTTGAATCACACATTAAAATTTAAATCTCTCTATGATGAATCCAAGTTCATTTATATCAAACTATAGGCAACTATAATGTTCTTTTAATATTAAATAATCAATGTATTTATTTTTTTATAAAATACAATTACATAATAAATAAATTATAACATTGTAATATTTTATTTTTAAAATTATATTTGTTATTTTTTATTACGAGAAATAGGATGCCCATGGACAGAGAATTTAGCTTTTCATTTTTACGATTACGATAAATAAATTCATGAATATATATGTGTGAGAATTTAACCTTTTCACTATTCATTTTTGTGTGATTAATTTTCCATTAGCTAAAGACACCAGCAATATATCTATTCATATTTTATCATCATTACTTTCCTAATCTTTGAATATTCCCGCACAAGGCACAAGCATGAAGGAAACTTCGAAAATAATTAACTTATGTATGGTATGTAAATCTTTCTTGATTAATTATGAACAATTCAAATTAACAGCGCAAAGATCATCAATACCGAATATTTCACAAACAAAACTTAATATGATCTATTGTTTAAGATGACATACCTTGATTAACAGCGGAAGATGTAATGGCTGCCATCTACTTTCTTCTGACTCCTACTCTTCTTCTCAGAATTCGGTTTCTCTTTCTAGCCCTGTTTCTTTATGCGCTTCTTGATGGAGAAGAATGCGACTCTTGGCAGGGGGAGAGAGGACCCAATCCTTTTTATATTATTTAACACTAAATCTGGTACGTCCATCATATACCAATTCAACGCTTTAATGCTTTAGTGCTTTAATGCTTTTAACGCTTTAATGCTTTAATCGGGTCACATTAAGATTTAGAAACTGCAGATTTCTAACATTCTCCCACTTGACCCGACTATTCATAATATTAAGTGTTGAACATCATACTATGATAAATTGCTGAGAGTTATGGCGGTTGTGCACTATTAATTCAATGCATTTCCTTCCATATACTACAATACCAGCAAACCATCAATTCATACTCATAATTTATATAAAACAGCATAATGGTCCACATAATGTCTTATATCATAATGATTAAACATAATATCTTTATAAGACTCTTTCTTGTTTAAAATTACATAAAATACGTACTACTATATTAAAACAAGAGACACATAATTGTATATCAGAAACACATAAAAGAGCTCAGAATGTCACACATCAATTATTATTAATACAACCAAGACCCATTCTTTGAACATGTTCCTTAAATTGTCTTGGTTGTAACCCTTTCATCAAAGGGTCTGCAATCATAAGTTCTGTCCTGATGTGCATGATTGACACTCTTTGTTTCTGAACCTCATCTTTCACAACAAGATACTTCAGATCTATGTGTTTGGCACCTTTAGAGTACTTGTCGTTCTTTGAGAAAAATACTGCTGCAGAGTTATCACAATAAATTTTCAGCGGCTTGCTAATGGTGTCGACAACCGCAAGTCCTGAAATAAAGTTCCGCAACCATAATGCATGAATTGTGGCTTCAAAACATGCCACAAATTCTGCCTCCATAGTGGATGAAGCAACGATAGTCTGTTTCACACTTTTCCATGATATGGCACCTTGAGCAAACATAAACAGGTAACCAAAAGTCGATTTTCTAGTATCGATGCATCCAGCAAAATCTGAATCGCTATATCCGATCACCTCCGATTCATTGGATCTTTTATACATGAGCATGTAATCTTTCGTGCCTTGTAAGTACCTCAAAACTTTCTTTGCAGCTTGCCAGTGTTCCCTTCCTGGATTACTTTGATACCTCCCTAACATACCGACCGCAAAGCTGATATCCGGTCTAGTACAGGTTTGAGCATACATCAGGCTACCAACAACAGATGCATATGGAATTGATTCCATTTCCTTTCGTTCAACATCATTCTTAGGACATTGCATGAGACTGAATTTATCACCTTTCTGTACAGGAACTGTCCCAGGTGAACATTTACTCATTCCAAATCTCTCTAGAATCCTTTCGACATATCCTTTCTGAGACAATCCCAATATTCCTTGTGATCGATCACGGAATATTTCTATTCCAATCACATAGGATGCCTCTCCCATATCTTTCATTTCAAAGTTCGTTGAGAGAAATTCCTTAGTCTCATGCAATATACTTAAATTATTTGCAGCAAGCAAGATGTCATCAACATAAAGGACCAGATAAATAAACTTGCTCCCACTGATCTTTTGGTATATACAGTGATCAACCGTATTTTCCTTAAAACCAAAGGATGTAATAATGGTATTGAACTTAATATACCATTGCCGGGATGCTTGTTTAAGCCCATATATTGAATTCTTAAGTTTACACACCAATTGTTCTTTACCTTCTATAGAAAAACCCTCAGGTTGATCCATGTAAACATCCTCATCAAGATCTCCATTCAGAAAGGTTGTTTTCACATCCATTTGATGCAACTCCAAATCATAATGAGCTACTAATGCCATTATTATTCTTAGTGAGTCCTTTTTCGAAACAGGAGAAAATGTCTCCTTGTAATCAACACCATCTTTCTGAGTGTAACCCTTAGCAACAAGTCTAGCTTTATACCGTTCGATATTACCACTAGAGTCGTGTTTGGTTTTAAAAACCCATTTGCATCCGACTCTTTTACAGCCATGTGGTAACTCAACGAGATCCCAAACTTCATTCTGTTGCATGGATTTCAGTTCTTCTTTCATGGCATTAATCCATTCCTTTGACTCTTTACTTTCTACAGCATGTGAAAACGAAACTGGATCCTTATTGATTCCAATATCATAATCTGATTCTTGCATATAAACCACATAATCATCAGAAATAGCTGACCTGCGATTTCTTTGAGGTCTTCTTAATGCTACTTGTTGTGGTTCATGCATATCAGCATTATGTAAGTCATTTCCTTTAGGAAGTACTTCTTCATTTATATGTTGTTCATTATCATCATGCTGTTCTACAACAGCTGGAACAACATTTGGAGTAATAGTAGATGGAGGAACTATTCTAGGCAATGTAACATTTACCCTTGTTTCCTTTATTTCTACTATTTCTCTTCGAGTACTCCCACTGACTTCACCATTCTCAATGAATCTTGCATTACCAGTTTCTACAATTCTTGGACTATGATTAGGACAGTAAAACACGTACCCTTTAGATTTCTCAGGGTAACCTAAAAAATACCCACTGATCGTTCGAGAATCTAATTTCTTTTCATGTGGATTATAAATTCTCGCTTCCACTGGACAACCCCAAACATGCAGGTGTCTTAAGCTAGGTTTCCTGTTAGTCCATAACTCAAAAGGAGTCTTTTGAACAGCTTTACTATGAACCCTATTCAACAAATAATTAGCGGTTTTGAGAGCATACGACCACAAATTCTTAGGTAGTGTAGAATCTGACATCATACTCCTAATCATATCTATTAACGTCCTATTGCGCCTTTCTGCTACACCATTTTGCTGTGGTGTACCTGGCATTGTGTATTGCGCACATATGCCATGACTTTCGAGGAATTTTGCAAATGGACCTGGACACTGGCCTGACTCATTATATTTACCATAATATTCACCACCTCTATCAGACCTTATGATTTTCACCTTTTTATCTAATTGCCTCTCAACTTCCTTTACAAACGTCTCAAGGACATTCACAGATTGAGATTTTTCATGAAGCAAATAGACATAACCATAACGGGAAAAATCGTCAATAAAAGTGATGAAATACTTTTCTCCATTAAAAGCTGGAGTGTCCATAGGTCCACAAATATCAGTGTGTATTATTTCAAGAAGCTGGCTGCTTCTGGTGGCTCCTTTCTTATTATGTTTGGTTTGTTTACCTTTAATACAATCCACACATAATTCTAGATCACTAAAGTCCAAATTTGACAAAATTTCATTACTTACTAGTCTCATCATTCTTTCTTTGGATATATGACCTAGTCTTTTATGCCACAAGAAAGCAGAATTTTCATTCACCATGCTACGTTTACATCCAACATTATTTACTACATTCAACAAGGAATTCGCATAACTGTCATTCAGTTTCAATTTATATAAACCATCAATTAGAATACCAGAACCAACATTATCAGTATTCTTATATAAATCAAAACAGCCAGATCCAATCATACATCTAAAACCAGAATTATCCAACTTACTTACGGAAATAAGGTTTCTAGATAATGAAGGTACATAAAGGGTACTGTATAAGTCTAATACATATCCACTTTCTAGAATTAGACGATAAGTCCCAATGCCTTCAATTGAAGATTTCATTCCGTTTCCCATAAAGAGAAAACGATCTTCATTTGGATTTATGGTTCGGATCATAAGAAATCCTTGCATATTATTGGAAACATGAGTTGTAGCACCAGTATCAAGCCACCATGTATTAATGGGAACTTCAACTAAATTTGATTCAAAACATACGAAAGATAGATAATTACCTTTCTTTTCGAACCAAGCTTTCCTTTTCGGACAGTCACTTTGATAATGTCCTTTCTTTTTACAGAAATGACATTGAACATCCTTTAGTTCCTTCTTTTCCTTATCCTGCCCATTCTTAGTAGGTGCCTTTTTCTTCTTGAAATGACTTGATTTTCCTTTCTTTTCTTTACCAGCTTTATTACTCACAAAACTTACTGAGTGATTCACTTGATTTTTCAAACGTCCTTCTTCCTGAACAAGTCTACTGGCCAATTCATTAACATTCCACTTATCCTTTATAGTGTTATAGTTAATCTGAAAAGGTCCATATTCAGAAGGTAGCGAGTTCAGGATGAACTGGACAAGAAAAGAATCCTCTACTGTAAGTCCCAGGGAGTTTAACCTTGCTGCAAGATTAGTCATCTCTATAATGTGCTCTTGCATAGTTCGCGACCCATCAAACTTCATGGTCGTGAGTTCTGCCATAAGAGTACCAGCGAGTGACTTATCAGCTGAACGAAAACGCTCTTCCATAGACTGCATATATTCCTTAGCACTTTCTGTTTGTGGAATTGTTGACTTGATGTTGTTAGCAACAGTCATCTTAATAAACATAAGGCTCAATCTGTTACTGCGTTCCCATGCTTTATGGTGTGATTTTTCTGCCTCAGTACTATCTTTTGTAAGAGCAGCAGGTTTATCCTCAAGGAGTGCCAAGTCAAGATCCTGAACACCTAAATGGAAATTGACTTGTTCTCTCCATTCAGAAAAATTAACACCAGTGAACAATGTAACAGATGAAGCATGCGTATTCATGGGAACTCCTGCAAATTAAAAAAAAATAAAAAAAAATGAAATAACTGTAAGCTCATAACTAACGCGATTCAGATGTAGACATAATAGCATAATATAGCACTCCTTTGGGTAGATATTATCTTATACTTAACATAATTAAATACCAAAACATAAGTAGGTAATAAATATATTCAATTAAATAGAACTGACATCTTTGGATGATCAATATTTATTTAATCAAAATATCTATTAAACCTCATCATGTCAACTAGTTATAGAACAAGACTTTCCTTTGGGTAAGCTCTCAGGTTCTATCATTAGTGACGCCAGTGTTAATTGGTATTATTATAACTGGCAATTTCTATCAATAATCATTATGTCACTTATGCACTAAATGACTATTCTGATTTTGACCACTTTGGTGATTAACAAAATCATAAATCTCATGTGCATAAATGATTTATAACACATACTTTATGCAAAACAATTTCAATCCCACGAAGTAAAAATTCTGGTCGATTACAGGCCCCAACAAACCCAATGCAAAAATCTGGCAGAATATGGGAAAAGTGAGTTTCGCTCGCACTTTCCTTTCAATGAGGAAGGCGAAAGGAGCAAGCACAACCGTAGTGGCAGCATTCCGGTATACTACAAGCACAAAGTGATTCATCCCTCTATTAAAAGAGACTTTCGAGATAATATTCATGCCCGCATATTCAAACTAAATTGATCGCAATAGGTTGCGAATACGTGGAGAATTATGAATCGAATTATGAATCAAAATTCCACTGAAAAAATTCCTGAGCTCTACATTTCACCAACGAATCGGATATGGGCAATCGCCGGTATCATATTCGTTATTATATTTTATCACGGAATGACAGAATTATTTTACTCAGTAATAAAGCAGTGGATGGTGGATCAATTAAAGCAGATACGCGAAGAAAGCAAATCACTTGATCAGAAAATTGTGGGCATGCGGAGGATTTGATTAACATCATGAGTAAAGCACAGAACAGATCAATTGCAATCATAGGAAATATTCAGTTATTGATTGGTGGCTCTGATACCAAATGTAAATCTTTCTTGATTAATTATGAACAATTCAAATTAACAGCCCAAAGATCATCAATACCGAATATTTCACAAACAAAACTTAATATGATCTATTGTTTAAGATGACATACCTTGATTAACAGCGGAAGATGTAATGGCTGCCATCTACTTTCTTCTGACTCCTACTCTTCTTCTCAGAATTCGGTTTCTCTTTCTAGCCCTGTTTCTTTATGCGCTTCTTGATGGAGAAGAATGCGACTCTTGGCAGGGGGAGAGAGGACCCAATCCTTTTTATATTATTTAACACTAAATCTGGTACGTCCATCATATACCAATTCAACGCTTTAATGCTTTAATGCTTTAATGCTTTTAACGCTTTAATGCTTTAATCGGGTCACATTAAGATTTAGAAACTGCAGATTTCTAACATGGTAAATGTTAGATATTTTGGAGAGATATGGATATTCAATCATTTTTAAGTTTTAGATGAGATAACAATTATAATTTGGAAAGAAATCCAAAACGATCCTGTTTTATGGAGATGCAAGATATATACTCCAAAAGATACATATTCAAATATACTAGAGTAGTTAGATGCATATATGTATGTATGGGGCAGGTATATTTCATTCTTTCTTATCTATATCTTTCTATTTCATTAATTCATGATTCTTAAGTTTGTTTTTAAAACCTTCTGCTTCACCAAATATGGAAAAGTCTTCAGTGTAGAATGAAGCTCTACTAAACTAATGGTTAATGGTTAATATATTTGCACATGCAATAACTTGTATTTTATTTTATTTTTATTTTTAAATTTTTAATTTTTAATTTTTAATTAAACCATTTTTTTATTTAACTTTGAATTTAATTTTTAAAGTGATAATATTTTTTAATTAGTATTATTTTTAAAAGAAATGGATAGGGATTTATATAACAAAATTTGGGTTATGGCAAGATTTTTTATATAGTATTTCTGATTTCAAACTACGCAAATATTCATTTTACTATACAAAATTAATGCTAGCACTAAGACTTTATTTCTTCCCTAGGATAAAGATGTATCTACTTATAACTCTATAAAAGACCCCTAAAACCAGGAAATATTTACATTGCAACATAAAGCAGTTGGATGACTTGACCAAAAACAAAAAGATCCAACCAAAGAAAACCCATTAGTAGAGGCCATTTCCAAGAGTGTCATTCCTTCGTTGGCATTAAGACCTCCTTTTGTCAGGCACAACACTGGAATTGACACCACCATTATTTTTGTATGCATTGCCACCCATTGAATTCCGAAGTGCAGTAATCCTAGCCATAAGAGGTACAACTTCATCATAAAGTTCATTGAATGCAATTTCTAGGCTGCCTAGAATCCTAAGAAATTTTGCCTCCATGAGAAGCTGAGAGGACTAACGTTCTCGTTTAGCCATTTCATCTTGTTGTTGGCTTGCCACCCTCAATGCCTCAACCACAACCAATTTTTTATTATTATCAATTGACTAATAGCATTGTGGTTTGAAGAGGGTTGAGAATCTACCATGCCATGAGAAAATTGTTGCACCCAAAGCCTAATCACTCTAGAGGACTTCTCCCATTCCGCAATACCAACCAAACATAATTCACCATGGAAATATTTAGAGGCCACATAATCCCCTTTATAATCTGAAATTAGACACTTCCATGAGCCCATCTGAGAATGCAATTCTGAATCCCACCTAGATTTTGTCGGAGGACGTTGAGAGAACTAGGAAATGAGCACACGGGACAATTAACTCAGTTACACAACATGAAAAAGGAAATGAAAGTGACATATCGACTTCCAACTAGGCTTGCATAAGGTGATATAAATGTTGATACCACAATAAACGCAACGAGGGAGAGAATTCATAACACTTGTGAGATGGGAAGAGACACATGGAGGAGAAGTTTAAAAATCAAAGGTGGAGAAGTCTAACAGTCCAGATCCCAAAGTTTCTTAACACTGCGACAATAGCTTGGGACCAATTACTTCAAAAGAAGGGAATCTCCTCCTTTTGACACAAGGTATTTCTAGCTGGATTGGGATTTGAATTCAAAAAATGATAGTTGGAAATTAACATAGTTAAGGGATGTAAGCATATTTATATGATCCAACTCTATTTGACCTTGGGTCATCGCTGAGCCATGTTTGGCGAAAGCATCAACCATAGAATTGAGATGCCTATAAACATGGATGAATTCTAATTATGCTTAAATTGGAAGGATAACAAGAGGATCCATGAAGGATAGATGGGAGATCAGAGCTTAACACATGTCTAGCCTTGGCCACCTAGCAAATTATTAACATCGAATCATCAAAAACCAAAATATTAGATAAATTTATTTCCAATGCCAATTCTACCTGTTGGCTACTTGATGGGCTTCATGGCCTGCTACTTATTGCCCAGGGTTCCTTCATGTCATTTCCCTGTTAGTGTAACACCCTCCTCCCACATCTACCCAAGCAACTGTCCAGTCGAGATAAACATGCACCGAGAGGCCACTATGATATGATTCAACCTCCTAAGTCACATTAAGGAAGTGGAACTGACGGAAACATACCATACATACATTCAACATCAACATTAGGACCCTCAGGAGCCAATCCAACTTTGCTTCCAACCAGCCCCTGGGTCCCACTTAGCTTTTGGACCACTTGATCTTTGGAATATCTCATGCTATGTGCATGCCAATGTCTAGGGACCATTGGACGCTCTCACAGGTCTGTAAGCCAGCATCTAGGGACTATTTTGCTCAGTTATGTGCTAGCGTCCCTGGGATTTAAGCCACATTTTCAGGTCCAGAGCCTAGGTCACTGCCAATAATTGAATGACACCTTTACACTAGTAAGATAACATGGAAATAACAATGCTAATCCAATAACTTGAGTAAGGCCTTGACTAAACCCCTACTAGCCATGACAAGCATTTCGCCAAACATATCACGAATATGTAATCTACATGTGTAAATAACAAATCTGAGCATAGGGGTATCATACTTATCTAAGATTTTCTATGAGGCATTGTTTCCTTGTCACTCTAGCTGTAGTTTCATCCATTAGTCCATAAATACATTGTTCATTCATATACAAGTAAAAACATGATACGAGCCATACATAGCTACTGTCATAAAACACATACATAACCAACATAATAACAACATAAATACCAAGGATACAATAGCCATATAATCCACATATAAACTAGTATAATACTCATGAGATAACAAGGAGAAATAACCTCATATTAAGGATGCAAAAGCCAACCTAGTATGGGACTACCATCTTCTTAAAAAAATTTAAAAAGGGCTGTTAAATTTTCAACATTTTTTTAAATTTCATTTTTTCAGAAATTAAAATTTTAAGAATGTTGAATTTGTGAATTTCCTTTCATGTTAAAACTTAAATTCCATTTGAGAAACTCCCATTTCAAAAACAACAATTTCTTTTTGGGTTGTTTTTTCTAATTGTGCATATGATGCAAGTTCTTATTACTTATTATGTCAAAATTACCTTTTCATACCATTACATTTGGCAGTTTCTAAGTTGCTCTCATTTAAAAAACAACAGTGTCTTTTTGAGTTGTTTTTTCTAATTGTGCATATGATCCAAGTTTTTATTAATTATTATTTCACAATTACCCTTTGATACCATTTCATTTGGTAGTTTCAATTGAGAGCCACTAGATGTCAATATGGGTCATGTATTGGGTCTGTAATTTTATTGGGTTGTGCCTAAAGGCTGCCCAAAGCAAGGTTTGACAACGATTTAAGCTGGAGAGGAGCATAGATTCATGATTCAGCAAACACCTATCAAGCAAGGTTTAAGCACAGGCTTCCTAATGTACTGGATTTTATTTGTTTGTGGATTCCCAATTCCTGGTATGTTTTCATATTCCCAATTTCTGAATGAGTTACTTGTATCAGTGTTAGTAAATGTGCTAGTGACTTGGAGGCAAGATACTAGTAATCAGATAACAGATTTATCTTTGTTCATAATAATTCTAGATGCCACCCCAAATCTAGAAAGTATGTTACAGAATGCTTGTAGTTTGCTTAACTTATTTTTCTACAAAACAACAAGTCATCCACAAACATGAGATGTGAAATACCAGTGGTTTTTATTACCCCGCATCTAGCAATTAGTCCATTTTCTCTAGGCAACATCATATAGTCATCAAAATTAGCCTTAGATCTCAACAGCATTATACACAACACCTTGTTAGATTAAGCTAATGATCTGAACCCTCAAATACCCATAAGAAATATTTGAGTGTGGTGTTATGGCCTATAGCCTAACACTTAGTTTTCCTATAGCAGCATAAACATTACTCTTGATCTTCCAATGATATCCCAACAGGTTGATCCATTGCTTCTTTTAACTCGGCGTCCTTACAAGAAGGAACCATCCTCACACAGTTGCAAGAGGGAGGCTCAAACCGTCCCTTAACTTATTCCAGTTTCATTCTGTATGATGGCTACTTTGCTACGGCTAGATGAAAACAAATAGAAGCCCTTCTAAACTACATATTTAGGGTCCTTATTACAGTGTATGGGTTCACTACTGATCAACTCTCCTTCGTTGCGAATAGGGCTTCATCATAACTGCGGATTAGGGCATCATCAAACAATAGATTAGTAGGCTTCGTTAGGGCTCCTTTGATAGCGTGTAAGTGTCACCCTTAATTGCGGATTACATCAACCTTGAGGACTGCGGCTAGGGCAGCGTATATAGACTCCTCTTTGACTGTGTCTAGGGCTGGTTAAGGCCTCCTCTTCCCAGCGTATAATGATCCTCTTCTTGCTACGTAGACAGGTCTCCTTTTGCTGCATGTAGAAGGGAGACTAATGAGGAGTATCCCCACAAACCGATCGGTATACTTTATACTATGTCCATAAAAAAAAATTAAGTGCATCAAAAATGATTTTGTGAACTATATAAACCTATTGCACTCACCTAAAACGATTGTAGCTTTGTCTTTGGGTTTAGGAAAAGGATATGAACTGCCCTTCTTCAGATAGATCACGATTGCTCCAAGGACCCTAGCTCGGAGCCATGAGACATGAGCGTGCCACCACAAGGTTCCTTCATGATCAACATTGATGAATCTGTATGTGTAACTTCCACCCAGTTGAATTGGGCACTGTGTAATACACTAGCGTCCATCGGCCCAACCATACACTAGCGTCCATCGGCCCAACCTGTATGTAATTGGTGTATTCCATGCCTGCCATGATTGAAACATCTATCACTCTCAACTTTACATTATTTCTTTCATATAGTCAAAGAGGTAGGTTAACATCCCAACAAATTACCTTTTTCCACAAGTTTAAAATACTGAGAGGTTAAGAAGTCGATTTCAAGGGATATACAACATAAAGTATTCTTGTTTGTTGAAATTATTTTTGTTCATTGAAATTATACGCAAGACTTATTTATGCATAATCTAAGATTGCACATATCAAACGCAATAGGGACTTCCCAAATGGCTAGATTCATTTTTACTATAAATATCTGTGATTTTAAGAGATGGTAGATTTGAATTGAATCTCATATTCCATGACTCTGTAATGCATATAAGTTAATAGATGGTAGATTGTAATTGAAGTGGATATTCCAAGAATCTGTAATAGTGGTAAATAGTAAATTTGTATTAAATAAAATATTTCAGAAATGTGCAATTAATATAAGAAATTGAATCTCCAAAAATCTGGCCGGTGAATTTGAATTAAATTAACTTCACCAAAGATTGAATCACTTTATTCCAGTTAAGGGATGTCCAAAAAATGAGAGCAGAGACAAACTAGTGAATAGTGGGTCCCCGTTGCTTAAAAAATAGTTGGTCCTGGTAACTGGCCATTTACAATGACTATATCGTGCATCTCGCATAATCTCTGAATAGGGGTGATTTCAATCTGTTCCAATAAATTGAGATAGGGGTGATTTCAATGGGTGATTTCAATATGTTCCAATAAATTGAGATAGGGGTGATTTTAATGGGTGATTTCAATCTATTCCAATAAATTGAGATAGGGGTGATTTCAATATGTTCCAATAAATTGAGATCGTAACAATATAATGAGACGAAATTTAGTTCAATTCATAGTTTGATATATGCCTATTAGTTTATTCATCTCCTTTCACTAAGAAATATTATATAAAATTTTCACAATATATCAATAAGAGTAATTCATTTACTAATGTAGCCTTTGAGGTAGTGGTATTTTTTTGTTTGTGAAAAAATAAAAAGAAATTTGAAAATAATTTACTATTATCAATTGAATTGCTTCTTTTTTTTTATGCTTTTCATTATAGAAGTGCGACCTAGATGTGTGTCCTTCTAAATGAAATTAAGACCTGCCCTTCAAATTTGATCAAATTTGATCACTGAGGCTGAGGATCAATGGGAATGAAATGAGACTGAGGCTGAGGATCAATGGGACTGAAATGAGACTGAGGCTGAGGATCAATGGGGCTGAGGATCAATGGATGACTGGATGACTAAATTGGAATGATTGAATCCTCGGCAAACCTAGAAAACCTGTGGGCTCTAAAGCAAATGATACCAATATTACTTATAATAGTGTACGTAATATAAATTTCCTGGAAAAACGTTTCGCAATAACAATGGGGGCTGAGGATTAATGGATGACTAAATTGGAATGATTGAATCCTTGGCAAACCTAGAGAACCTGTGGATTCTGAAGCAAATGAGACCAATATTATTTATAACAGTGTATGTAATATAAATTTCCTGGAAAAACGTTTCGCAATAACAATCACTGTACTCAAAATATAGAATTGTAAGAACCATTATGCTCTCGAGGATTCTCCTGATTGTTATCATGATATGCTCGAAGTATAGAACTGTTGGAAATGGCCAACTGTGTATTTGGAAATTTGTCATGAAATATTTTAGTTAAAGAGATCCATTTCAGTTGAAAGCCGCGAAGATTGACGTATTATCATTAATGACTATTATTATGGAGCTTGAAGTTACTTTCACAACAATCCTAACCTAGTCCCTTGTGATATGAGCATGGATAATTCTCTTGATCAACACAGATTCTATGGTTCTTATAGTACCGACATGTTACAGAATTCTATCCCCAGGCCCTCTGTCGATAGTCAAAGCAATATTCATTATCAACATAATTAAAACCACGAGGGGTACCCAGGAGTGCAATTTATCTGTTAAACATTGGTTCCATGCGTTGCGACAGCTTGCATATCGGAAGACAAGATCCATCCATTGGCTACAAAATCCAAATGCATATCATTCTACTTTTAATTTATGTTGCTTTGATTTTCCTGGTAAGGGGATTAGTTTAACCAGAGCATGGTTATTGGCATGAACACCCAATTGCTCAGTATGCCATGGAAAACATTTAACCCTTCCTTTCTCTTGAACTTATTTCGTTAAAAAACCGACAAAAGATAAATGAATTGAAGATCAGTGTGTTAATATTGTGTCGGACTTCAAAAAAAGGGGGCCGAGTGTGTAAGCGCGGATTGCAGGTGACGGTGACAAGAATGGCGGGGAAGTGAAAAGTACCCGACGACATCCAGGGATGAATGTAGACCCATCGGACAGGGATAATCCTTTCGGAGGAGGAGACTCACCCATTTAAGAACCAGTGGCCTATCACTGGCAGGGCAGGAGGTGAAGCGCACCCACCCATTGACTGCTATTGCGAAAACAAGGTGCCATAAGGCCGAGTTATCATTCACACATTGATTCCAATGGATTTACAGGTTTGAACAACATATTTTACATTCACACATTGATTCTAATGGATTTACCGGTTTGAACAACATATTTTACACCAGGGCGAACTGGGTCCCTGATACTAACAATAGGTATACAGGTATAGCAATTTTCTGGGATTTGATCACTTGGAGAAAAATTATTTTCCAGGTCAACAATAACATGACACAGTGGTTTGGAGAGCTTCACTGATGCCTATTTGTTGAATCTAAGACCTTGTCCCATGTTTGCAAGATCATTTTTGCAACTCCTTTACAATGACAACAACACTTTCCACCAGGAAGCTCCAAGACTACAACTATTTTTTTTGAGAGATTTGAAATGATCAACTTTGACAATTGTTGCTCTTTACACTAACAAAATTTCCACCGAATAAAAAGCCAAATTCCAAACAACAACATGAAAACATAAATCTCGGTCGATCAAGGTGCAATGCCAACAACATTGATGATTCACCATATGTCGATGCTCATTAGCCAACTGATTCATCCATTGACTATTTGCCAGACAAAATTTAAGTTGTGTAACCCACGAAGTTGTGTAACCCACGATAACAATTATTAGCACTTATTAGGCCGATAGGCCTTCCTATTGAAACAGACTTTCGTCGTCCTTTTCAATCTCAGGTTGACACCTGGCATGCATATTCGGCGGGCTTCTGTTTATTCTCAGTGCCGAGAACTTCCGGGTTTCCGTCCGTTTGGTAGCATCTGTCATGATTTCTGTTTATTCGCGCCGAGAACTTCACCGCCTCCTCCAACTGTTGGAGGCTTCCATTACAACAATCTCGCAGCATTTACATTCACCGCCTCCTCCAACTGTTGGAGGCTTCCATTACGACAATCTCGCAGCATTTACATTCACCGCCTCCTCCAACTGTTGGAGGCTTCCATTACAACAATCTCGCAGCATTTACAAACTTTGTAGCGGCTCCTTCAACTGACAGTGGTAATGAGACCACAAATAACCAACACAGGACTCGATGTGAATTTTAATGCAGGTACAACTCTCTGTTTCCCAGGTTCCCAGGTTCTCAGAATTCCTCTGTTCTGTTTAAATTGCAGGTTAGTGCTCTCGAAAAGGGTCGTGAGGATAGATCCCGTGACAACAGTATCCCTCCTGTACTGCCAATGCGGCCGACTTCGAAAGCCAGGCCTCCTTCTGCAGTCAGAACAAGAAAAATTACCCAGTCACGGTTTAATCAGAGCAATGATCAAGTCCCTAGGGACGTTCAAGTTGAGATTCCACCGGTTGATGTTCAAGGTATCTGTATGAACAAGCAGAGTGAAAATATGACAAATGTTGATCAGTTTGAAGGGGATCCCTTGGCCGATGGTAGCGATAACGGAGCTGCCGAGGTTAATGCTGAGCGCAATAAGGGTTCAAAAGTGGCAAGCAAACCCCTTTTCGTCGTGATGCCCAACATTGATTCGGATATGGCTGGGGGTGCTTTAAAGGATAAACAGGGCTTTAACAGAAGGAATAATCGAAGTTCGGTTGAATCACCTTACAAGAAGCTGGCGGGAACATTCTTCCACCTCTGGCCTGAAAACGACAGATTGAATAGTAAGGGCTTGTTTAGAAAGCTCATTTTCCTTGATATTCAATTCCTTATGTGATGAAAATAAAACTCGGAAATTTTCATTCAGCTCTTTAATTAGGGAAATTTTCATTCAGCTCTTTAATTCTTTCTATTAGTGTTGATAGGGTCAAAATTTGCATATTGTTTTTTATCATTTACCCAGTTGATGACTAGCTCTGAATCTCCCTGTATCTGGATTTTAGCAGTACCTTTCTTAATTGTTAAATTTTCCAGTATCGAAAATGCACTTAACTCTTCCCAGTAGTTGGTACCTTCTGCCAATGCAGCTTTGAAACAGAAACTATGGTTTTCCTTCAGAAATAACACACGTCCAACACCACAAATCCCTAGAATTTATGGGAATTTTATGTCTCATGCATTTCATATTAATATTTGCAATTAAAATAGTAGATGAGGATAGTTCTTGACAGTAGAGGTGTTTTCTTTATAATGAACTATTTCTTTTATTCTGGGATCTTCACATGCTTGGTGATGCATGTTAGAGTGCCAAGTATTGTGAGTTCAGTTATTTTAGTTTCATAGTGTCTAGATATGGCTCTTGGGCCTTTACTCCTTGGAAATTAGAAGTGCTATCATTTTCATTTTGGAGGACAGGTTTGTTCAGTTGACATTCTTTACTGTAGATTACAGCTGCTGGCTTATAATGTGGATAAGTTTAGGTCCTGTTCATCATTTTGAAAGGTAAATGAAATGGTGTCATTCGTTGCCATCTGAAAGTTTTTGGTGCCTGGAGAACAGTTTTTTTGACTTATAGCTTTATCAGTGAGAAAGGTTTCATATCAAATTTTCTCGTGGTTTAATTGCATCAACTGCTTCCTTAACTGTATTTACGTTGCGGTCTTCAGTCTGATTATTATTATCTTTCACCTTTTCCTGGAAAAAAAAACGGATTAAAAGTTAATTTGTTCGACAATGCCCCGTTTCAAAATGAATCTATTGGTAAAAGCCTTTTTACTTTTGGTTATGATGTAATGAATCTATTAGTAAAAGCCTTTTTACTTTTGGTTATGATGTAAATTGATGTCTGAGTTGAAGTTTGAATGATTCTCAGCTTGATTTTTAATCTATTTGAAAGCCTTCTTTGACTGTAGTTGTGCCGCAGGTGTAGATAATCAATGTTGTTAATGTAACAAGATATAAGATCAACTTAGGTGTAAATAAGAGCTAAGTTAAATCTGAATCCTGCTTTAGTTTTAGTCTTGATGTAAGTATATAATATTATTGTTAATGATGCTAATAAGGAATGTAACTGAACACAATGAACATCAATCAACCAACCTTTGAAAGGGTATGATAGTAGCAGGCACTGCAGATGGTACTGGGGTCTATAATATATCATGTGTACGTACGTGATGATTTTGGTTGTTTGAACTGATGACTAACACTAGGCAGATGGTGCCTGCAATGTCATGCTTTTCATGGTGAATGACATGTTAGTAGCCTTTCATATTAAATATTTAGTAAGTTAATTTTGGTAAAATTCTTGGCTGTCCCATTTAACGGTTATCTTGATCATCGACAGGAACTGTTTATGAACGTCCTTGTGCATTTATATTTTGTTTGTTACATCAGTCAATGTTTTGCTGAACCTCAGAATGGTTTTTCTTTCTTGCTGTTTTTATTTGAAGTTTTCATATTTCTTGTTTTGGGAGACATTTCTTTTGGTGTTGCTCTCTCAAGTCTCAAATAGGTAGTGCACTACAGAAATTGTTGGTTAGTGTATAGCCCTGTGATATGGCCTTAATTTTTAGTTGAATACCATTTGGTATTTTGCCCAAATGAAACTAGAAGTTATCATCATAGTTTATTTGAAAAATGTGATGTCAAATTCTAAGACTGCCAATTTCCTATGCAAAATATCCGAATTTGCTCTCGTGTATCATGTCCTATGGAAGACAACTTGAGTTGGTGATGTTGGACTCTGTGTGGATCCAAGTTGGAGTTGCTTTAATAGCTAACAAAATTTGCATGAAATTTTTCAGAATATAATTTCATAGTAAAAAAGGAAAAATAATAATTTATTTATTTATTATTATTATTATTATTTTAATAGCTCAATGGAGACCGCATTCGTAAATGTTAATCTGAAAGCAGCCATAAGCAAAACGATTTGTTGTTCTTGTCTAATTTTGTGAAATCATATTAGGCTTGCTTACACCTGCATAAAAATTGCAAAATCTCCATTACCTGCATAAAAATTGCAAAACCTCCGTTAACTGTTGCAAAACTGAACTCTTATATATTTTGTTGCACCTATCATAGAATTCACACGAGACCTATAGACATTTGGGTTCAAGATGCTTAGAGATGGTTTTCTGTAATTACGTGATCTCACCTAAAGTATTACTATTATGGATTAACCCTTCAGAATTAGTGTTGGTACGTGGCATGTGATAGTTTTTGGTTCAGGATGATTTTGCTATGTTGCAATTGTTTCTGGTAGATATAGATTACTATGGATCATTCAAACTTTTGTGTGCCAAGTGTGTACATGTGTCATGGAACAAGAAGACTTAATTCTGTCAGAAAGTTGGGGATTATGGTGAGTGCTTTTCACAAATAAGATAGATCCCTTGTTTTCTCTACTAAGGAAGATGCTCCAGACACTCACAATGGGTTGCACACTGCTATTAATCTGTATTCTATTACAAATGGGAGGTAGGAGGAATGTAACTGTGATGGCCTCTGTTGCTTTTCCTGGGATGAAAGAGCAGTATGAGACGCTGAGATTGAGCCCTGGGGCTACTGAAAAAGATGTGAAGAGAGCCTACCATCGCCTTGCGTTGCAGGTATGCAAGTATCCATTTGAAGCTATGTCTCTTACTTTCAAGATCAGATATTTTCAATAAATCTTTCATTTCTAAAGCAAATAGAAAAACAGATACATTCGTCGTCCTTTACAATCTCAGGTTGACACCTGGCATGCATATTCGGCGGGCTTTTGTTTATTCTCAGTGCCGAGAACTTCCGGGTATCCATCCGTTTGGTAGCATCTGTCGTGATTTCTATTTATTCGCGCCGAGAACTTCACCGCCTCCTCTAACTGTTGGAGGCTTCCATTACGACAATCTCGCAGCATTTACATTCACCGCCTCCTCCAACTATTGGAGGCTTCCATTACGACAATCTCGCAGCATTTACATTCACCGCCTCCTCCAACTGTTGGAGGCTTCCATTACGACAATCTCGCAGCATTTACAAACTTTGTAGCGGCTCCTTCAACTGACAGTGGCAATGAGACCACAAATAACCAACACAGGACTCGATGTGAATTTTAATGTAGGTATAGCTCTCTGTTTCCCAGGTTCCCAGGTTCTCAAAATTCCTCTGTTCTGTTTAAATTGCAGGTTAGTGCTCTCGAAAAGGGCCGTGAGGATAGATCCCGTGACAACAATATCCCTCCTGTACTGCCAATGCGGCCGACTTCGAAAGCCAGGCCTCCTTCTACAGTAAGAACAAGAAAAATTACCCAGTCACGGTTTAATCAGAGCAATGATCAAGTCCCTAGGGACGTTCAAGCTGAGATTCCACCGGTTGATGTTCAAGGTATCTGTATGAACAAGCAGAGTGAAAATATGACAAATGTTGATCAGTTTGAAGGGGATCCCTTGGCCGATGGTAGCGATAACGGAGCTGCCGAGGTTAATGCTGAGCGCAATAAGGGTTCAAAAGTGGCAAGCAAACCCCTTTTCGTCGTGATGCCCAACATTGATTCGGATATGGCTGGGGGTGCTTTAAAGGATAAACAGGGCTTTAACAGAAGGAATAATCGAAGTCCTGTTGAATCACCTTACAAGAAGCCGGCGAGAACATTCTTCCACCTCTGGCCTGAAAACGACAGATTGAATAGTAAGGGCTTGTTTAGAAAGCTCATTTTCCTTGATATTCAATTCCTTATGTGATGAAAATAAAACTCGGAAATTTTCATTCAGCTCTTTAATTAGGGAAATTTTCATTCAGCTCTTTAATTCTTTCTATTAGTGTTGATAGGGTCAAAATATGCATATTGTTTTTTATCATTTACCCAGTTGATGACTAGCTCCGAATCTCCCAGTATCTGGATTTGAGTAGTACCTTTCTTAATTGTTAAATTTTCCAGTATCGAAAATGCACTTAACTCTGCCCAGTAGTTGGTACCTTCTGCCAATGCAGCTTTGAAACAGAAACTATGGTTTTCCTTCAGAAATAACACACGTCCAGCACCACAAATCCCTGGAATTTATGGGAATTTTATGTCTCATGCATTTCATATTCATATTTGCAATTAAAATAGTAGATGAGGATAGTTCTTAACAGTAGAGGTGTTTTTTTTATAATGAACTATTTCGTTTATTCTGGGCTCTTCACATGCTTGGTGATGCATGTTAGAGTGCCAAGTATTGTGAGTTCAGTTATTTTAGTTTCATATTATGATATGGCTCTTGGGCCTTTACTCCTTGGAAATTAGAAGTGCTATCATTTTCATTTTGGAGGGCAGGTTTGTTCAGTTGACATTCTTTACTGTAGATTACAGCTGTTGGCTTATAATGTGGATAAGTTTAGGTCATGTTCATCTTTTTGAAAGGTAAATGAAATGGTGTCATTGGTTGCCATCTGAAAGTTTTTGGTGCCTGGAGAACAGTTTTTTTGACTTATATCTTTATCAGTGAGAAAGGTTTCATATCAAATTTCCTCATGGTTTAATTGCATCAGCTGCTTCCTTAACTGTATTTATGCTGCGGTCTTCAGTCTGATTATTATTATCTTTCACCTTTTCCTGGAAAAAAAATGGATTAAAAGTTAATTTGTTCGACAATGCCCCGTTTCAAAATGAATCTATTAGTAAAAGCCTTTTTACTTTTGGTTATGATGTAATGAATCTATTAGTAAAAGCCTTTTTACTTTCGGTTATGATGTAAATTGATGTCTGAGTTGAAGTTTGAATGATTCTCAGCTTGATTTTTAATCTATTTGAAAGCCTTCTTTGACTGTAGTTGTGCCGCAGGTGTAGATAATCAATGTTGTTAATGTAACAAGATATAAGATCAACTTAGGTGTAAATAACAGCTGAGTTAAATCTGAATCCTGCTTTAGTTTTAGTCTTGATGTAAGTATATAATATTATTGTTAATGATGCTAATAAGGAATATAACTAAACACAATGAACATCAATCAGCCAACCATTGAAACGGTATGATAGTAGCAGGCACTGCAGATGGTACTGGGGTATATAATATATCATGTGTACGTACGTGATGATTTTGGCTGTTTGAACTGATGACTAACACTGGGCAGATGGTGCCTGCAATGTCATGCTTTTCATGGTGAATGACATGTTAGTAGCCTTTCATATTAAATATTTAGTCAGTTAGATTTTGGTAAAATTCTTGGTTGTCCCATTTAACTGTTACCTTGATCATCGACAGGAACTGTTTATGAACGTCCTTGTGCATTTATATTTTGTTTGTTAGATCAGTCAATGTTTTGTTGAACCTCAGAATGGTTTTGCTTTCTTGATGTTTTTATTTGAAGTTTTCATATTTCTTGTTTTGGGAGACATTTCTTTTGTTGTTGCTCTCTCAAGTCTCAAATAGGTAGTGCACTACAGAAATTGTTGGTTAGTGTATAGCCCTGTGATATGGCCTTAATTTTCAGTTGAATACTATTTGGTATTTTGCCAAAATGAAACTAGAAGTTATCATCATAGTTTATTTGAAAAATGTGATGTCAAATTCTAAGACTGCCAATTTCCTATGCAAAATATCTGAATTTGCTCTCGTGTATCATGTCCTATGGAAGACAACTTGAGTTGGTGATGTTGGACTCTGTGTGGATCCAAGTTGGAGTTGCTTTAATAGCTAACAAAATTTGCATGAAATTTTCCAGAATATAATTTCATAGTAAAAAAGGAAAAGTAATAATTTATTTATTTATTATTATTATTATTATTTTAATAGCTCAATGGAGACCGCATTCGTAAATGTTAATCTGAAAGCAGTCATAAGCAAAACGATTTGTTGTTCTTGTCTAATTTTGTGAAATCATATTAGGCTTGCTTACACCTGCATAAAAATTGCAAAATCTCCATTACCTGCATAAAAATTGCAAAACTTCCGTTAACTGTTGCAAAACTGAACTCTTATATATTTTGTTGCACCTATCATAGAATTCACACGAGATCTATAGACATTTGGGTTCACGATGCTTAGAGATGGTTTTTTGTAATTACGTGATCTCACCTAAAGTATTACTATTATGGATTAACCCTTCAGAATTAGTGTTGGTACGTGGCATGTGATAGTTTTTGGTTCAGGATGATTTTGCTATGTTGCAATTGTTTCTGGTAGATATAGATTACTATGGATCATTCAAACTTTTGTGAGCCAAGTGTGTACATGTGTCATGAAACAAGAAGACTTAATTCTGTCAGAAAGTTGGGGATTATGGTGAGTGCTTTTCACAAATAAGATAGATCCCTTGTTTTCTCTACTATGGAAGATGCTCCAGACACTCACAATGGGTTGCACACTGCTATTAATCTGTATTCTATTACAAATGGGAGGTAGGAGGAATGTAACTGTGATGGCCTCTGTTTCTTTTCCTGGGATGAAAGAGCAGTATGAGAAGCTGAGATTGATCCCTGGGGCTTCTGAAAAAGATGTGAAGAGAGCCTACCGTCGCCTTGCGTTGCAGGTATGCAAGTATCCATTTGAAGCTATGTCTCTTACTTTCAAGATCAGATATTTTCAATAAATCTTCCATTTCTGAAGAAAATAGAAAAAGAGATACATTCGTCGTCCTTTTCAATCTCAGGTTGACACCTCGCATGCATATTCAGCGGGCTTCTGTTTATTCTCAGTGCCGAGAACTTCCGGGTTTCCATCCGTTTGGTAGCATCTGTCGTGATTTCTGTTTATTCGCGCCGAGAACTTCACCGCCTCCTCCAACTGTTGGAGGCTTCCATTACGACAATCTCGCAGCATTTACATTCACCGCCTCCTCCAACTGTTGGAGGCTTCCATTACGACAATCTCGCAGCATTTACATTCACCGCCTCCTCCAACTGTTGGAGGCTTCCATTACGACAATCTCGCAGCATTTACAAACTTTATAGCGGCTCCTTCAACTGACAGTGGCAATGAGACCACAAATAACCAACACAGGACTCGATGTGAATTTTAATGCAGGTACAGCTCTCTGTTTCCCAGGTTCCCAGGTTCTCAGAATTCCTCTGTTCTGTTTAAATTGTAGGGTAGTGCTCTCGAAAAGGGTCATGAGGATAGATCCCGTGACAACAGTATCCCTCCTGTACTGCCAATGCGGCCGACTTCGAAAGCCAGGCCTCCTTCTGCAGTCAGAACAAGAAAAATTACCCAGTCACGGTTTAATCAGAGCAATGATCAAGTCCCTAGGGACGTTCAAGCTGAGATTCCACCGGTTGATGTTCAAGGTATCTGTATGAACAAGCAGAGTGAAAACATGACAAATGTTGATCAGTTTGAAGGGGATCCCTTGGCCGATGGTAGCGATAACGGAGCTGCCGAGGCTAATGCTGAGCGCAATAAGGGTTCAAAAGTGGCAAGCAAACCCCTTTTCATCGTGATGCCCAACATTGATTTGGATATGGCTGGGGGTGCTTTAAAGGATAAACAGGGCTTTAATAGAAGGAATAATCGAAGTCCGGTTGAATCACCTTACAAGAAGGCGGCGGGAACATTCTTCCACCTCTGGCCTGAAAACGACAGACTGAATAGTAAGGGCTTGTTTAGAAAGCTCATTTTCCTTGATATTCAATTCCTTATGTGATGAAAATAAAACTCAGAAATTTTCATTCAGCTCTTTAATTAGGCATATTTTCATTCAGCTCTTTAATTCTTTCTATTAGTGTTGATAGGGTCAAAATCTGCATATTGTTTTTTATCATTTACCCAGTTGATGACTAGATCTGAATCTCCCAGTATCTGGATTTGAGCAGTACCTTTCTTAATTGTTAAATTTTCCAGTATCGAAAATGCACTTAACTCTGCCCAGTAGTTGGTACCTTCTGCCAATGCAGCTTTGAAACAGAAACTATGGTTTTCCTTCAGAAATAACACACGTCCAGCACCACAAATCCCTGGAATTTATGGGAATTTTATGTCTCATGCATTTCATATTCATATTTGCAATTAAAATAGTAGATGAGGATAGTTCATGACAGTAGAGGTGTTTTCTTTATAATGAACTATTTCTTTTATTCTTGGCTCTTCACATGCTTGGTGATGCATTTTAGAGTGCCAAGTATTGTGAGTTCAGTTATTTTAGTTTCATATTGTCTAGATATGGCTCTTGGGCCTTTACTCCGTGGAAATTAGAAGTGCTATCATTTTCATTTTGGAGGACAGGTTTGTTCAGTTGACATTCTTTACTGTAGATTACAGCTGCTGGCTTATAATGTGGATAAGTTTAGGTCCTGTTCATGTTTTTGAAAGGTAAATGAAATGGTGTCATTGGTTGCCATCTGAAAGCTTTTGGTGCCTGGAGAACAGTTTTTTTGACTTATAGCTTTATCAGTGAGAAAGGTTTCATATCAAATTTCCTCGTGGTTTAATTGCATCAGCTTCTTCCTTAACTGTATTTATGTTGCGGTCTTCAGTCTGATTATTATTATCTTTCACCTTTTCCTGGAAAAAAAATGGATTAAAAGTTAATTTGTTCGACAATGCCCCGTTTCAAAATGAATCTATTAGTAAAAGCCTTTTTACTTTTGGTTATGATGTAATGAATCTATTAGTAAAAGCCTTTTTACTTTTGGTTATGATGTAAATTGATGTCTGAGTTGAAGTTTGAATGATTCTCAGCTTGATTTTTAATCTATTTGAAAGCCTTCTTTGACTGTAGTTGTGCCGCAGGTGTAGATAATCAATGTTGTTAATGTAACAAGATATAAGATCAACTTAGGTGTAAATAAGAGCTGAGTTAAATCTGAATCCTGCTTTAGTTTTAGTCTTGATGTAAGTATATAATATTATTGTTAATGATGCTAATAAGGAATGTAACTGAACACAATGAACATCAATCAGCCAACCTTTGAAACGGTATGATAGTAGCAGGCACTGCAGATGGTACTGGGGTCTATAATATATCATGTGTACGTACGTGATGATTTTGGTTGTTTGAACTGATGACTAACACTGGGCAGATGGTGCCTGCAATGTCATGCTTTTCACGGTGAATGACATGTTAGTAGCCTTTCATATTAAATATTTAGTCAGTTAGATTTTGGTAAAATTCTTGGCTGTCCCATTTAACTGTTACCTTCATCATCGACAGGAACTGTTTATGAACGTCCTTGTGCATTTATATTTTGTTTGTTACATCAGTCAATGTTTTGCTGAACCTCAGAATGGTTTTGCTTTCTTGCTGTTTTTATTTGAAGTTTTCATATTTCTTGTTTTGGGAGACATTTCTTTTGTTGTTGCTCTCTCAAGTCTCAAATAGGTAGTGCACTACAGAAATTGTTGGTTAGTGTATAGCCCTGTGATATGGCCTTAATTTTCAGTTGAATACCATTTGGTATTTTGCCCAAATGAAACTAGAAGTTATCATCATAGTTTATTTGAAAAATGTGATGTCAAATTCTAAGACTGCCAATTTCCTGTGCAAAATATTCGAATTTGCTCTCGTGTATCATGTCCTATGGAAGACAACTTGAGTTGGTGATGTTGGACTCTATGTGGATCCAAGTTGGAGTTGCTTTAATAGCTAACAAAATTTGCATGAAATTTTCCAGAATATAATTTCATAGTAAAAAAGGAAAAATAATAATTTATTTATTTATTATTATTATTATTATTTTAATAGCTCAATGGAGACCGCATTCGTAAATGTTAATCTGAAAGCAGTCATAAGCAAAATGATTTGTTGTTCTTGTCTAATTTTGTGAAATCATATTAGGCTTGCTTACACCTGCATAAAAATTGCAAAATCTCCATTACATGCATAAAAATTGCAAAACCTCCGTTAACTGTTGCAAAAATGAACTCTTATATATTTTGTTGCACCTATCATAGAATTCACACGAGACCTATAAACATTTGGGTTCAAGATGCTTAGAGATGGTTTTCTGTAATTACGTGATCTCACCTAAAGTATTACTATTATGGATTAACCCTTCAGAATTAGTGTTGGTACGTGGCATGTGATAGTTTTTGGTTCAGGATGATTTTGCTATGTTGCAATTGTTTCTGGTAGATATAGATTACTATGGATCATTCAAACTTTTGTGAGCCAAGTGTGTACATGTGTCATGAAACAAGAAGACTTAATTCTGTCAGAAAGTTGGGGATTATGGTGAGTGCTTTTCACAAATAAGATAGATCCCTTGTTTTCTCTACTATGGAAGATGCTCCAGACACTCACAATGGGTTGCACACTGCTATTAATCTGTATTCTATTACAAATGGGAGGCTGGAGGAATGTAACTGTGATGGCCTCTGTTGCTTTTCCTGGGGTGAAAGAGCAGTATGAGATGCTGAGATTGAGCCCTGGGGCTTCTGAAAAACATGTGAAGAGAGCCTACCGTCGCCTTGCGTTGCAGGTATGCAAGTATCCATTTGAAGCTATGTCTCTTACTTTCAAGATCAGATATTTTCAATAAATCTTCCATTTCTGAAGCAAATAGAAAAAGAGATACATTCGTCGTCCTTTTCAATCTCAGGTTGACACCTCACATGCATATTCGGCGGGCTTCTATTTATTCTCAGTGCCGAGAACTTCCGAGTATCCGTCCATTTGGTAGCACCTGTCGTGATTTCTCTTTATTCGCGCCGAGAACTTCACCGCCTCCTCCAACTGTTGGAGGCTTCCATTACGACAATCTCGCAGCATTTACATTCACCACCTCCTCCAACTGTTGGAGGCTTCCATTACAACAATCTCGCAGCATTTACAAACTTTGTAGCGACTCCTTCAACTGACAGTGGCAATGAGACCACAAATAACCAACACATGACTAAATGTGAATTTTAATGCAGGTACAGGTCTCTGTTTCCCAGGTTCCCAGGTTCTCAGAATTCCTCTGTTCTGTTTAAATTGCAGGTTAGTGCTCTCAAAAAGGGCTGTGAGGATAGATCCCGTGACAACAGTATCCCTCCTGTACTGCCAATGTGGTCGACTTGGAAAGCCAGGCCTCCTTCTACAGTCAGAACAGGAAAAATTACCCAGTCACGGTTTAATCAGAGCAATGATCAAGTCCCTAGGGACGTTCAAGCTGAGATTCCACTGGTTGATGTTCAAGGTATCTGTATGAACAAGCAGAGTGAAAATATGACAAATGTTGATCAGTTTGAAGGGGATCCCTTGGCCGATGGTAGCGATAACGGAGCTGCCGAGGTTAATGCTGAGCGCAATAAGGGTTCAAAAGTGGCAAGCAAACCCCTTTTCGTTGTGATGCCCAACATTGATTCGGATATGGCTGGGGGTGCTTTAAAGGATAAACAGGGCTTTAACAGAATGAATAATCGAAGTCCGGTTGAATCACCTTACAAGAAGGCGGCGGGAACATTCTTCCACCTCTGGCCTGAAAACGACAGATTGAATAGTAAGGGCTTGTTTAGAAAGCTCATTTTCCTTGATATTCAATTCCTTATGTGATGAAAATAAAACTCAGAAATTTTCATTCAGCTCTTTAATTAGGCAAATTTTCATTCAGCTCTTTAATTCTTTCTATTAGTGTTGATAGGGTCAAAATCTGCATATTGTTTTTTATCATTTACCCAGTTGATGACTAGCTTTGAATCTCCCAGTATCTAGATTTGAGCAGTTCCTTTCTTAATTGTTAAATTTTCCAGTATTGAAAATGCACTTAACTCTGCCCAGTAGTTGGTACCTTCTGCCAATGCAGCTTTGAAACAGAAACTATGGTTTTCCTTCAGAAATAACACACGTCCAGCACCACAAATCCCTGGAATTTATGGGAATTTTATGTCTCATGCATTTCATATTCATATTTGCAATTAAAATAGTAGATGAGGATAGTTCTTGACAGTAGAGGTGTTTTCTTTATAATGAACTATTTCTTTTATTCTGGGCTCTTCACATGCTTGGTGATGCATGTTAGAGTGCCAAGTATTGTGAGTTCAGTTATTTTAGTTTCATATTGTCTAGATATGGCTCTTGGGCCTTTACTCCTTGGAAATTAGAAGTGCTATCATTTTCATTTTGGAGGACAGGTTTGTTCAGTTGACATTCTTTACTGTAGATTACAGCTGCTGGCTTATAATGTGGATAAGTTTAGGTCCTGTTCATCTTTTTGAAAGGTAAATGAAATGGTGTCATTGGTTGCCATCTGAAAGTTTTTGGTGCCTGGAGAAATGTTTTTTTGACTTATAGCTTTATCAGTGAGAAAGGTTTCATATCAAATTTCCTCATGGTTTAATTGCATCAGTTGCTTCCTTAACTGTATTTACGTTGCGGTCTTCAGTCTGATTATTATTATCTTTCACCTTTTCCTGGAAAAAAAAAATGGATTAAAAGTTAATTTGTTCGACAATGCCCCGTTTCAAAATGAATCTATTAGTAAAAGCCTTTTTACTTTTGGTTATGATGTAATGAATCTATTAGTAAAAGCCTTTTTACTTTTTGTTATGATGTAAATTGATGTCCGAGTTGAAGTTTGAATGATTCTCAACTTGATTTTTAATCTATTTGAAAGCCTTCTTTGACTGTAGTTGTGCCGCAGGTGTAGATAATCAATGCTGTTAATGTAACAAGATATAAGATCAACTTAGGTGTAAATAAGAGCTGAGTTAAATCTGAATCCTGCTTTAGTTTTAGTCTTGATGTAAGTATATAATATTATTGTTAATGATGCTAATAAGGAATGTAACTGAACACAATGAACATCAATCTGCCAACCTTTGAAACGGTATGATAGTAGCGGGCACTGCAGATGGTACTGGGGTCTATAATATATCATGTGTACGTACGTGATGATTTTGGCTGTTTGAACTGATGACTAACACTGGGCAGATGGTGCCTGCAATGTCATGCTTTTCATGGTGAATGACATGTTAGTAGCCTTTCATATTAAATATTTAGTCAGTTAGATTTTGGTAAAATTCTTGGCTGTCCCATTTAACTGTTACCTTGATCATCGACAGGAACTGTTTATGAACGTCCTTGTCCATTTATATTTTGTTTGTTACATCAGTCAATGTTTTGCTGAACCTCAGAATGGTTTTGCTTTCTTGCTGTTTTTATTTGAAGTTTTCATATTTCTTGTTTTGGGAGACATTTCTTTTGTTGTTGCTCTCTCAAGTCTCAAATAGGTAGTGCACTACAGAAATTGTTGGTTAGTGTATAGCCCTGTGATATGGCCTTAATTTTCAGTTGAATACCATTTGGTATTTTGCCCAAATGAAACTAGAAGTTATCATCATAGTTTATTTGAAAAATGTGATGTCAAATTCTAAGATTGCCAATTTCCTATGCAAAATATCCGAATTTGCTCTCGTGTATCATGTCCTATGGAAGACAACTTGAGTTGGTGATGTTGGACTCTGTGTGGATCCAAGTTGGAGTTGCTTTAATAGCTAACAAAATTTGCATGAAATATTCCAGAATATAATTTCAGAGTAAAAAAGGAAAAATAATAATTTATTTATTTATTATTATTATTATTATTTTAATAGCTCAATGGAGACCGCATTCGTAAATGTTAATCTGAAAGCAGTCATAAGCAAAACGATTTGTTGTTCTTGTCTAATTTTGTGAAATCATATTAGGCTTGCTTACACCTGCATAAAATTGCAAAATCTCCATTACCTGCATAAAAATTGCAAAACCTCCGTTAACTGTTGCAAAACTGAACTCTTATATATTTTGTTGCACCTATCATAGAATTCACACGAGACCTATAGACATTTGGGTTCAAGATGCTTAGAGATGGTTTTCTGTAATTACGTGATCTCACCTAAAGTATTACTATTATGGATTAACCCTTCAGAATTAGTGTTGGTACGTGGCATGTGATAGTTTTTGGTTCAGGATGATTTTGCTATGTTGCAATTGTTTCTGGTAGATATAGATTACTATGGATCATTCAAACTTTTGTGAGCCAAGTGTGTACATGTGTCATGAAACAAGAAGACTTAATTCTGTCAGAAAGTTGGGGATTATGGTGAGTGCTTTTCACAAATAAGATAGATCCCTTGTTTTCTCTACTATGGAAGATGCTCCAGACACTCACAATGGGTTGCACACTGCTATTAATCTGTATTCTATTACAAATGGGAGGCAGGAGGAATGTAACTGTGATGGCCTCTGTTGCTTTTCTTGGGATGAAAGAGCAGTATGAGACGCTGAGATTGAGCCCTGGGGCTTCTGAAAAAGATGTGAAGAGAGCCTATCGTCGCCTTGCGTTGCAGGTATGCAAGTATCCATTTGAAGCTATGTCTCTTACTTTCAAGATCAGATATTTTCAATAAATCTTCCATTTCTGAAGCAAATAGAAAAAGAGATACATTCGTCGTCCTTTTCAATCTCAGGTTGACACCTCGCATGCATATTCGGCGGGCTTCTGTTTATTCTCAGTGCCGAGAACTTCCGGGTATCCGTCTGTTTGGTAGCATCTGTCGTGATTTCTATTTATTCGCGCCGAGAACTTCACCGCCTCGTCCAACTGTTGGAGGCTTCCATTACGACAATCTCGCAGCATTTACATTCACCGCCTCCTCCAACTGTTGGAGTCTTCCATTACGACAATCTCGCAGCATTTACATTCACCGCCTCCTCCAACTGTTCGACGCTTCCATTACAACAATCTCGCAGCATTTACAAACTTTGTAGCGGCTCCTTCAACTGACAGTGGCAATGAGACCACAAATAACCAACACAAGACTCGATGTGAAATTTAATGCAGGTACAGCTCTCTGTTTCCCAGGTTCCCAGGTTCTCAAAATTCCTCTGTTCTGTTTAAATTGTAGGTTAGTGCTCTCGAAAAGGGCCGTGAGGATAGATCCCGTGACAATAGTATCCCTCCTGTACTGCCAATGCGGCCGACTTCGAAAGCCAGGCCTCCTTCTGCAGTCAGAACAAGAAAAATTACCCAGTCACGGTTTAATCAGAGCAATGATCAAGTCCCTAGGGACGTTCAAGCTGAGATTCCACCGGTTGATGTTCAAGGTATCTGTATGAACAAGCAGAGTGAAAATATGACAAATGTTGTTCAGTTTGAAGGGGATCCCTTGGCCGATGGTAGCGATAACGGAGCTGCCGAGGTTAATGCTGAGCGCAATAAGGGTTCAAAAGTGGCAAGCAAACCCATTTTCATCGTGATGCCCAACATTGATTCGTATATGGCTGGGGGTGCTTTAAAGGATAAACAGGGCTTTAACAGAAGGAATAATCGAAGTCCTGTTGAATCACCTTACAAGAAGCCGGCGGGAACATTCTTCCACCTCTGGCCTGAAAACGACAGATTGAATAGTAAGGGCTTGTTTAGAAAGCTCATTTTCCTTGATATTCAATTCCTTATGTGATGAAAATAAAACTCGGAAATTTTCATTCAGCTCTTTAATTAGGGAAATTTTCATTCAGCTCTTTAATTCTTTCTATTAGTGTTGATAGGGTCAAAATCTGCATATTGTTTTTTATCATTTACCGAGTTGATGACTAGCTCTGAATCTCCCAGTATCTGGATTTGAGCAGTACCTTTCTTAATTGTTAAATTTTCCAGTATCGAAAATGCACTTAACTCTGCCCAGTAGTTGGTACCTTCTGCGAATGCAGCTTTGAAACAGAAACTATGGTTTTCCTTCAGAAATAACACACGTCCAGCACCACAAATCCCTGGAATTTATGGGAATTTTATGTCTCATGCATTTCATATTCATATTTGCAATTAAAATAGTAGATGAGGATAGTTCTTAACAGTAGAGGTGTTTTCTTTATAATGAACTATTTCTTTTATTCTGGGCTCTTCACATGCTTGGTGATGCATGTTACAGTGCCAAGTATTGTGAGTTCAGTTATTTTAGTTTCATATTGTCTAGATATGGCTCTTGGGCCTTTACTCCTTGGAAATTAGAAGTGCTATCATTTTCATTTTGGAGGACAGGTTTGTTCAGTTGACATTCTTTACTGTAGATTACAGCTACTGGCTTATAATGTGGATAAGTTTAGGTCCTGTTCATCTTTTTGAAAGGTAAATGAAATGGTGTCATTGGTTGCCATCTGAAAGTTTTTGGTGCCTGGAGAACAGTTTTATTGACTTATAGCTTTATCAGTGAGAAAGGTTTCATATCAAATTTCCTCATGGTTTAATTGCATCAGCTGCTTCCTTAACTGTATTTACGCTGCGGTCTTCAGTCTGATTATTATTATCTTTCACCTTTTCCTGGAAAAAAAAATGGATTAAAAGTTAATTTGTTCGACAATGCCCCGTTTCAAAATGAATCTATTAGTAAAATCCTTTTTACTTTTGGTTATGATGTAATGAATCTATTAGTAAAAGCCTTTTTACTTTTGGTTATGATGTAAATTGATGTCTGAGTTGAAGTTTGAATGATTCTCAGCTTGATTTTTAATCTATTTGAAAGCCTTCTTTGACTGTAGTTGTGCCGCAGGTGTAGATAATCAATGCTGTTAATGTAACAAGATATAAGATCAACTTAGGTGTAAATAACAGCTGAGTTAAATCTGAATCCTGCTTTAGTTTTAGTCTTGATGTAAGTATATAATATTATTGTTAATGATGCTAATAAGGAATGTAACTGAACACAATGAACATCAATCAGCCAACCTTTGAAACGGTATGATAGTAGCAGGCACTGCAGATGGTACTGGGGTCTATAATATATCATGTGTACGTACGTGATGATTTTGGTTGTTTGAACTGATGAATAACACTGGGCAGATGGTGCCTGCAATGTCATGCTTTTCATGGTGAATGACATGTTAGTAGCCTTTCATATTAAATATTTAGTCAGTTAGATTTTGGTAAAATTCTTGGCTGTCCCATTTAACTGTTACCTTGATCATCGACAGGAACTGTTTATGAACGTCCTTGTGCATTTATATTTTGTTTGTTACATCAGTCAATATTTTGCTGAACCTCAGAACGGTTTTTCTTTCTTGCTGTTTTTATTTGAAGTTTTCATATTTCTTGTTTTGGGAGACATTTCTTTTGTTGTTTCTCTCTCAAGTCTCAAATAGGTAGTGCACTACAGAAATTGTTGGTTAGTGTATAGCCCTGTGATATGGCCTTAATTTTCAGTTGAATTCCTTTTGGTATTTTGCCCAAATGAAACTAGAAGTTATCATCATAGTTTATTTGAAAAATGTGATGTCAAATTCTAAGACTGCCAATTTCCTATGCAAAATATCCGAATTTGCTCTCGTGTATCATGTCCTATGGAAGACAACTTGAGTTGGTGATGTTGGACTCTGTGTGGATCCAAGTTGGAGTTGCTTTAATAGCTAACAAAATTTGCATGAAATTTTCCAGAATATAATTTCATAGTAAAAAAGGAAAAATAATAATTTATTTATTTATTATTATTATTATTATTTTAATAGCTCAATGGAGACCGCATTCGTAAATGTTAATCTGAAAGCAGTCATAAGCAAAATGATTTGTTGTTCTTGTCTAATTTTGTGAAATCATATTAGGCTTGCTTACACCTGCATAAAAATTGCAAAATCTCCATTACCTGCATAAAAATTGCAAAACCTCCGTTAACTGTTGCAAAACTGAACTCTTATATATTTTGTTGCACCTATCATAGAATTCACACGAGACCTATAGACATTTGGGTTCAAGATGCTTAGAGATGGTTTTCTGTAATTACGTGATCTCACCTAAAGTATTACTATTCTGGATTAACCCTTCAGAATTAGTGGTTGTACGTGGCATGTGATTGTTTTTGGTTCAGGATGATTTTGCTATGTTGCAATTGTTTCTGGTAGATATAGATTACTATGGATCATTCAAACTTTTGTGAGCCAAGTGTGTACATGTGTCATGAAACAAGAAGACTTAATTCTGTCAGAAAGTTGGGGATTATGGTGAGTGCTTTTCACAAATAAGATAGATCCCTTGTTTTCTCTACTATGGAAGATGCTCTAGACACTCACAATGGGTTGCACACTGCTATTAATCTGTATTCTATTACAAATGTGAGGCAGGAGGAATGTAACTATGATGGCCTCTGTTGCTTTTCCTGGGATGAAAGAGCAGTATGAGACGCTGAGATTGAGCCCTGGGGCTTCTGAAAAAGATGTGAAGAGAGCCTACCGTCGCCTTGCGTTGCAGGTATGCAAGTATCCATTTGAAGCTATGTCTCTTACTTTCAAGATCAGATATTTTCAATAAATCTTCCATTTCTGAAGCAAATAGAAAAAGAGATACAGGTTTGAAATAGAAATTAAAAATGTCAGACTTCACACATTCTTGAGAATTTTTAAGAAAATTTGTCTGGCAATATCCCTGGTCATATATAATGTCAGAAAACATTAATATTGCACTCATATGTTCATATAATCTGCTTACAGTATCATCCGGATGTTTGCAAAGGAGATGTGCGTGGGGTTCAATTTCACAAGATCAATCAGGCTTATGAGGTAAATTGTCTGCCTAAGAGTAATATTTATCTATATGCATTTTCATTCTGTAATATGGGACTCTTATGCAGGCCCACGGTTTTCTGATTGTTGTTACTTTTGTGATAATGAGTAGACGTTAATGTCCAGTTTAGCAAAGGCAAAGCAGCAAAGCTATTCTGTTGATTACTCTGTCGAGGGCATGATGGGAATCAATAACGCTTATTGGGACGAGTGGGAAGAATGGATGGGATGGGAAGGAGCTAGAACCCTTGATTATTCCTCTCATATTAACATTTATGCCTGATGAAATTTTATCATAGACTGTGTAGGTGTCTATTGTCCGGCCTTGCAAACAGTTATGGCCTCTCCATTACCGATGCCATGTTGACTGTTATGGGCTATCTATAAAGTTCCTGCTATTGGCAGAAAAACAACTGTTTTAGAAAGCCCATAAAGCTTCTTCATTCATCTCCTGGAAATACAATATGTTCTTCTAACTGTATAGTGGATTTTATTTATCTTCAGTTGGTTTCCATAACACAAAGGACTTACTGATCCAGATGAAGCAACAACTTTCTGAGTTGTCTCTGTTTTAGTGAGTCATTTGATTTGGTCATGGGTCCTGATTATTAGACTACCTGTACATATGTTCTGCTCATTTATACTCTCAACTACTTGTACATACCTGCGGGATATCTCTCTGGACCATGTGATTATTATGGGGATCTGCTCTTCATTAAAGAGCTCCTAACTATTCTTCTTGCAATTTGTAATGACATTCATTTAATGGAAACCATTATTTTGATTAAGAGATCTTTGATCATTGAGATGAAATGCTGTCGTTTCATTACATAATGCAAAATTTCTACATATTTGATCCTTGAGACATAATGAAACCGTTTCATTCCATAATGAATTTTTCTATTGTATATCATCCTGAACAAGGCATTATTCTTGGTTGTAACTATAGGCAATCCCTACCTGTATTTGCAGGATTCAAATGTTGTTAAGTTTTACCATTAATGTTAATTTTATATGTTTCATATAGGACTCAGATATATTCAATCAATTAGTTTTGAGTATTTGCTTTCTAGATTGTTACCATGACAAATCTAGGGTAATCCCTGACAAATTATGCTTGGGGCTATAATTGTGGAGCCATTGAGTGCAGAATTGATGCGTAGATCCTGTAGCAAGAGAGATCTGAACTGTGCAGGGCGATTGAAGTAGGCAAAGTGTCCAGGTTACAGATGTAGCGGCAAAGAGTGGCCAACAATGGGGTGGCACTAAAACTACTTATGTGATAGATACGGAAGAAGAAACTCATCACAATTTCGAAAGTATTCATATTTACCATTTAAAATGTAAATTCTTCTGATTCCTTTTTCAAGAAAACAGTGGGAATTTATAGATTGTGTTTCTTTGTTTACATTAATGATAAAAGATCCAGATGAAATTCCCTGAAGGCTTGTTCTTTTTCAGGGTTTGAGTGAAAAATGTCGCTGCGTATGTATCCTACTTATGGAAAAGGGTATAAACAGTTTTGGGGCAGCAAAGATTGCTCCAGAGAAAATTCCAAGAAACTGAAATCATTTTAATTGAATTTGAAATTGTAGAAACCTTGAACCCCTTTCTTAGTTTGAAATCAAAGTTGAAGATGATTGGTGTGAGTAGAAGGAAAACGAGTGTATGGGAGTATGGGAGTGTAGAAGGAAAAATATCTGGAGACACAGATTATGTGAGGAAGCAAAACACAAAGATGGTCTAAAACTATTGTTAGAATTGGATATCAAAGAAACCTGTTAACCTATTGCGAATGAGTGATGCATAAGCAGTGTTATGTGGGGGCAATTGGTGTGTGACCAATGTTCTGTGTGAACTGGCGATCATTGGGAGTTGTTATCTGGAGACACAGATTAAAGTATAACTGAAAATTTTGGTTGAGACTATTTCCATTTTTGGAAAGCCAAATTGTAAAATGCCCTTTAAAGGAAGGATGTGTAGGGATTGCAGAAATTTCCATAATCAAATTCTTGATGTAAATTTTTAAAAATTCACCTTATATAAAGGTTTCTAATTTTTTTGAGAGCGCTCTTTCTTCTTTTTAAACCCCTTAAAGGTGGGGTGGGGATGTAAGATATATATTTTATTTGTAGAAATTCAGACAAGTAAATAGAACATTTAAAATATTTGCACTGTTTTGCCTCTTAAAATGCTTGAAAATGAAAGTTTGAATTGTATCTTGGACAGAGCATAGATTAATAAGTGCTAAAAGCTTGCTTTGAGGGCCAGAGAAATACATAGTGTTTTGAATGGTGGGTTTGCCAAAATGGAATCTAAAACCACTATATTTGAGGACTTAAGTATGTAAAACAAAATACTTTGAAAAATACAATACATGAATTTAAAATCGGTTTCAAAATTTTAATAATGTTAATGTTTTACTTCTACTGTCAACCAGTAATGTAAGTGATTTGTTTTAACATTTGCAAATCACAAATTTCTCCACTTTTCATTTACCATGTACAACGTTGTAATTTACTTTTTATTTAGAAAAAAACCGTGCTACCAATAATCTATTGAACCTATTGAGCTTTAAGTATGAACGCGTTCTACACTTACTATATTAATATGAATGGTTTGGTTTTGGTTTTGTTCTTCTAATATCAAATGTACTGGTACAGGATGGTCAACGTGGTTATTGCCTTCGTCACTACATATCTTTATATATGCTTGACTATCTATAGAACTTTCTTCCTTTCACTAATCTTATCGGCCTCTCTTTGTACCTTTTGGGACAATTTGTACCTTTTGGGACAATTGCTAGTTTATGATCTAAAAAAAATCCACCTACATTATCGTAAGCAGATCCCTAGCTTAGCTCTTCTAAAACACCACGATCAACCTTCACATTTTCGTGATAAAAGTTGGAATTTCCAGTGAAACTCTGTCGTCGAGAAAATCCCTTACATGATAATTCTCAAGGTTTTTTATTAAATTGATTACAACATTTTTGTATTTCTTATATTTTTTTAAATCAAAGTGGTCGTACATTTTTGTAATGTTGTCAATGAAGATTTAAAATTGCTATGGACAAAAATATTTTCGAACAATCTAAAAACGGGTCATCGCCTACAAACAAACAATACTTACATGGGTGATATCTGATTAGGATTCCAAGTCCAGTCCAATCAAATGAGATCAAGGCCACTTGCTATCCTAAGCTAAGCTGAATTATCGATAACTAACCAAAAACGGTTTACGCAAAAAGATTGCATTTGCTTTATACATGTAAAGCCATGAAAATCGTATTAAACTCATTAAAAAAAAACCCAATGGCAAGACTACCGTTTTCCCAATCACCGTTCAGTATATTGTACATTTATAGCAAATGAGCGTACCCCATTTAACGAGATATTCAACAATAATAACTGTCATGTTATTACCAAAGCTGATGATTCTAAAGTAAGTATCTAGCTCATAGAAACATCAATGATAAATAGTGTTAAAGACCAAAACTGAAGATTCTGAAGTAAATATTTAGCCCATAGAAACATCAATGATAAATAGGGTTAAGAGATATTTAACAATAATAAATAATGTAGCATAGATTAAACACTTATTTGGATTAGGAAAGACGCAATCACAAACAAAACGGAAGATACGTTGCTAGAATCGCTATGTCTTTATATGTATAACAGTGGAGCTTCATCGACTATTCACAAGATGGCTGCTGTAAATGTCAAGCCATCCAAAATTCTGTCAATGCATAACTATTCGCAAAATGGCAGCCATAAAAGCCGTGCAAAATTCTGGCGTTGCGTTATCATCAGGGTGATGCATTCAAAATTGCGTGAGGTATAGAGCCGAATGCCACACATATACGAGATTATATATATACATTACATATATAGTCGTAAATAGATTGCGGTTATCATGTTTGTGGCTGAGGAGTCTTGGCAACCTCAGAGAGTTCAGACTTGGTTTTATATTTGGACTCGTCTATCTCGATTCCTTTTTCCTTGGCTGCCTCCTCACCAGACATTCCCATCCTGGACAGCCCGCCTTTTCTACCCATCTCTTGATATCCTTCCTTCCCTATCTGAGCAGCTCTTGTGCTCCCTCCCTTCTTTGCTCCCTCTATCAGCCGCTCCTGCTCAATAAATCATACATTCAATGACGTACAATTTCAAAACACACAGAATACAGGAAGTAATTGAAGGATCCAGAACAAGAATAAGAAAAGAATAAGGCTAATTAGTTACACCTGGGATTCCTTGGGCATGAGCCCTTTCTCCTTGACTTCTTCGTCTGTTGGCTCACGGGTACCTTCCTTGCTGCTGAGCCCTCCTTTCATGGCTCCACGTTTGAGCCTCATTTGAGCTTCTTCTGACATGGGAGCGTCATCCGAACTCATTTTTCCTACCTGATAATTAACTACCTAGTACCCTGGGATCACCCTTTTCACTGGTCGATATTCTAATCAATTCCGAACAATCTGCAACATAATGTGCTCCATTGACACAATGATGTATATATATAGGTTCCTATGGTTGTCTGAGGTATGTTCTATTTGATAAGCTTTAGTATTCGAACGACATGCAGCATGACACGTATTATATAACGCGTCGATTTCATAGATGGGTAATTGTTTATCCACCACGTTTCGCTCTGCAAGAATTATTCATGTTCGAAGCGTACAATCCCCTCTTCTGCATCTTCTGCATTTTCTTCCATAGGGGATAGTTTGGCTCCACTAGCCTTAGACCTGGACCTCTAACGTTTTTTCAAAGAAAGTAAATTCATGAAATGACTTTTAGTAAGAAGGGGAGAATCATTAAACTTTCCATTTTCCAATTGTTTCTCCTTTTGTAAGTTCAATCTTTCGTAAGTTCAATCTTTCTTTGAGAGCCTCAAAGATCATATTCTTATTATTGACATAGGATGCATCTTTTTGAGTTCCTTCATTTCTATCTATCATTAGCATAAATAAAGATAGGACTCTCGATACCTTCCCTAAATTTGAAGTCAAATAATCTTTAAGGTTCCTTGAATCCTATCCCTAAATTTGAAGTCAAATAATCTTTAAGGTTCCTTGAATCCTCTACCCCACTAGCTTCTCCTCGAACAAACATTCTCGAGCCAATATCTCAAAATCACTACTTCTAAAACCCTTGAATTTTGTGTTTTGAACCACTTTTGTTTCTTCAAGGGATCCTTGAACACATTCTTTAAATAAAACTTCTGAGGTTTCCTTATTAGAGGGAGAAACTAGATCTTGAGCATCCTAGTCTCAAACTGACTTTTGTTTGTTGCTTCCTTCATCCAATTGAATAATTAATTTTCTACATAATCCTTAAAGCCATTTCCTTCTGATTCTTTGGAAAAAAACCATTGGATTTCTCTCCCGCTCTAGAAATTTAATGGCATTGATTTGTTTATTGATTTTTAGATGAAGGGCCAAATTTTGAGCAAGTTTTTTTCTAAGTAGCCTCCTGCCTACTTTTTTCCGCTTCCAAATAAGACACTTCTTTTTTATTTTGTTCCATAGAAACCCCATCCCTTGAGGGAAAATTGTTCTCTACACGCCCTTCATTTCGCATTGAGCCCACTCAAATATTTGGACTATCGAAATTTACTCCCCTAACCCCATAGATTACCTCTAAAGGACACACACACATTTTGTGCCCTAACTTCCTGCAACAAGCGCACTGAAAGGGAACTCCCCAATAATCTGGGGGTTGGGAGAAGGAAAAATCCCCCCACCTAATCGCAAAATCTACCACTAGCCCTTTGCTATTGACAACTTCCATGAGAACCCTTACAATGCATTAGTCTTCTAGCATTAGTTGATCTTCCTTTACTAACAAATTTTTTCCAACTGCATTCTCGATTGCAACGAGATCTTTCTTATTCCAAAACTATGGTAGGAGTCCAGGAAGCAGGAACCACACCTACCTTACTAAAAAGGCTTCGTGTCTTGGGTTGAATCCCCAATACCACTAATGAAGGATGAGACTTGAGTCCCCCCATAGCCACAAACCCTTTTGTTGAGATTTGTAGCTTGGGAGGTACTCCATAGCCCTGGGTATTGGGCTTGTGTGAATTGGCACCAAAAAATCCATTTGTGGGCCAAGTACCTAAGAGGTGGGTTTTGTACTCAAAGTGTTGGGCATGAAACCAAGATGAATTTTGTTGATTTGACCCTTGGATTGCATGTGGCACCCTTAGTGGAGCAAAGGGCTACAAAGAAATTTGAGGGAGCTTTTGTCAAATGAGGAAGGAAATTTTTTATTATTTATATGTAGTGGGCTTGTGGCAAAATTTTAAGGTCGACACGACTTTAGGAGATTCATAAAAGAGGGCTATATGTTTCCATCAAGTAGCATATAAATAAGAGAGGATTATAACCTCATTTGGCATCCAACAACACATCCTCTTCTCAAGAATAGACAGAGGAAGGGAGATGAATACCTTAGGTAGTCAAACTGAATAGGAGTAGGAAGAAGAAGATAGTTTTCGTCTTGTTTTGTCTCATGGTTTGGTACAAGTTCAAGGAGGACATTTGTTCGAGTTCTTAAGGGAAAATTTTGGGTGCGTTAAGGAGGAATTTTCTCTGTGATGTTGGCTAAAATTTTATATGTATTGCAGGCGGTTGGATCCTTAATTTTTGGAGGCCAAGTAGCCTAGTAGGATGATAGGACTAGGCCACATCCTTCTGAGCCAAGTGCGCAGAAAATCAAGGTTTGTGGGAGAGTTTGCACATTCGTTTAGGGTTGCTACAAGGTGCCCTGGACAGGGCCGAAAAACTTAGAGGTATTGTGCTCAAATATCAAGTGTTTTAGAGGTCTCAAAGGACATCTTCAAGGAGAAAGGGTGTAGGTTTAGAGGTCCAATTTAGGACAGAAGTCGGGAAACCTGTGTACAGGGAGGAGGAATGTTAGAAGGTTGTCCAAAACAGCCCTAAGTGTAGACTTTTGAAGGACAATAACTCTGCTAGGAGTCCCAGACGTGTTGGCCTAAGGGTTGGCTCTTTGAAGGACAAAAGAAGGAAACCAAGTGGGCTAGTGTCTAAACCCTAGTTTATTATTGGAGAAGTACATCTTCAGTGAAAAGAAGGGTAGCCTCCAAGCCCTTGACTTGTCATCACTATAGCAATAGAGGAAGGTAGAAGTGGGCACATCAAGGCACTGTTCCCAAATGGAGTTGTGAACATTTGATTGAAGTCCTTGTGTGTTGCATTCTTGGTGTACAAAGGAGAAGCAAGAGGGAAGGTTGTTTAGAACCAAGTTCAATGACCTAAAGGAGCATTGTTCATTGATAGAAGTAGATTGGAAGCTAAAGGATCAACAATTTTGTTCAAAGTACATGGACCCGAAGGAGATAAGAAGCTAGCTACATTAGCAAGTAAGTCAATTGTATCTTGTTCAGGGTATATTGGTTGTCAAAAGACTAACACCAAACCCTAGTTGTATTCTTGTATTAGTGATTGTATAAGGGTCATGATCCCTGGTACGAGAACCATAGATAGTTGTATTATAGTTTTTTAATATAACGAAGTTGGGCTGGAAAAGTGAAAAGTTGTCTATTGTGCACTAGTTGATTTAATGTCGTGTTTATTCCGTTGTGCAAAGTAGTCTTGTTGTGGCATTTGAGCGTGTTTGTGCCAGAAATTCTAAAACCAAACCCAAATTCGTGTCATGGAAATTCAACACTTATAACATTGCTTTAAAAGCCACCTTCGATCTGAATTGAAAGATAATCCAGCAATCTTTTATGAGGATATGGAAGCACAACATATATCCAACCTTGGTCCCCAAAATTTTGACAAAAAATCACTGAAGTTTTTTTTTCGAGAAAGAAAAAGCTTCATTATATTATATAAAAGATCCAGATGATACAAAAACTAGTGCAAAAAGATGCAGCGACTATTTTGAGACACTGCGGTTATATACACCATCGCTGATCCATAAAAAAACATCAAATAAAATAAATAAACAGTCATCTGTGCATCACTTGCCGGATCATATCAGATATGAAACTGAGATTTTTAGAGATTGCAGGACAGCCATAAATCATGACATATGCAAGAAAAACAAAAAGATAAAGAAAAAAGAACCTGTATATAACCAAAGGAGCTTCAAGATCCAGGGATATAGAAATCCTGGATAAAATAGGAATTGTCTCCCTCTTTTACTTCCATAGACCATGACCCTGTACCTAAGAGTAGACCCTTCTTTGACAGGCAGTCAGCTTGGAGATTCTGAGCACGACAGATGTGTTGCATGGAGCAGTCTCTCAAGAGCCCCTATAAGAACATTATCCTATCCATCCAGCCTGCCAAGTGAGGGCTCCTAATGTGGCAGGCTCCTTTTACATGATTGATCATTGTTTTGGAATCAACATAGATTGGAATAGCCTGTATATCAAAAAACACACAGAAGGCAAGAAGACCCGCTAGAGCTCTCGCCTCAGCCATACTATTAGAGCCTTTTCCTTCGTTCCATGAAATAAGATATTGAAGCTTCTGGTCCATAATAATGTGAACTCCACAACCACAAATGTTTTGTTGTTCAACACTGTCAAAGAACGCTCTAGGAAATCTGTTGAGGAAACATTCTTTCTCTTTCATGAGACCTTTCTTCATTTTGGGCTGCTTTTTTGGCACAGAATCATAAATAGATATGATATGTTCCAAAATAGACTTTAGGGGGTCCTTTGAATCTTTGAAAATTTTACAATTCCTCCATTTCCATGCGCACCATAGGACAATAATAATAAGAGATCTCCATGGCTCTCTTTGCCCACTCCACCATTCAAACGCTGCATGGGTCGAAACAAAAACAACATGAGGGAAACCATAAAGAATTGCCAGATCATACCAGATTTGCAGAGAAGATTTGCATTGGAAGAACATGTGATAATTGGACTCCTTAGCTGATTCGCACATCGAGCATCTACTTGGTCTGTGCCAATTCCTTTTCCTTAAATTTTCCCATATCAAATTTTTATTGTGGAACACCAACCATGAGAAGAAAATTAATTTAAGAGGGCATCCCGACTTCCAGAGGATCGAAGAATATATAGAGCTAGAGTGAGAGGCCTTTAAATTATCATATCAGAGTAAATGTCTTTTACCCGAACCAGCAATTTTGCATTTGGCACCGTCCAAATCAGGTGGTCAGGTGACCTTGAGCGATGAAACCCACAACTACTGAGAGCATCCTTGACATAATTCCATAACATAACCAGAGACTCTGGCATACGAAGATCATTGGCATCCTTCCATAGAGGGGTTGGGCCTTGCCAAACTGTTATGAGCTTGTCCCAAGTAAAAATGCCTTTCCTGTAGGCTCCAACCTACAAGAGGTTGCTACCTTAATTCTTTTACAAGCTACAACTTAAAGGAAGCTCCAACCGCCATCAATTTTTTGCAGGCTACAACCCACAGAAGGATCCTACCTCAACATGCTCTAACCTATTCTTTTCATCAAGCTACAACTTGAAAGGAGACTACATCCCCTTAATACATTCAAGAAAACAATGTGCTAGTTACCTAGCCTATAAATATGCATACCTCCATCTCTGCTCCTATTTCTTCTACTCCTCAAATATGCTTCACATATGCTGTATATGTGCCCAGTAATAAACAACTCAAATCAGCACACACTTTCTCTAACTCTCTACCCATATGGCCTTGCAACCTCACACATTTTTATAAGAAAGCTTTAATGGATATTGGTATTCCAAATATGAAGATGAAGTGAAAAGAATTGTCTCTTTGCATTCTACTCATTCATTTCACACTTTTTGAGATTTTGAATATTAAAATAAAATAAATGCTTCACCAAATATTAATTTCAGCCAAATGTAATGATTAAATCAACAAACATAGCAACCCTTTGCAACATACATTAGCAATACATCAAAAACTATAACATACATTAGCTGAACCGCTCCAAATTATATCGGAGCTCCTTGCCGGATTATTCCTTCGTCGGCAAATCGCTCCGAGAAAATCCGGTGAACGGTTTCTGGCTTGGTTCACAGTTTCTGGTGGTCTGCGTTGAAATTAGATTTCAACAGTCCCTTGTGATATGAGCATGGATAGTTCTCTTGATCAACACAGATTCTATGCTTCTTATAGTACCGACATGTTACAGAATTCTATCCCCAGGCCCTCTATCGATAGTCAAAGCAATATTCATTATCAACATAATTAAAACCACGAGGGGTACCCAGGAGTGCAATTTATCTGTTAAACATTGGTTCCATGCGTTGCGACAGCTTGCATATCGGAAGACAAGATCCATCCATTGGCTGCAAAATCCAAATGCATATCATTCGACTTTTAATTTATATTGGTTTGATTTTCCTGGTAAGGGGATTAGTTTAACCAGAGCATGGTTATTGGCATGAACACCCAATTGCTCAGTATGCCATGGAAAACATTTAACCCTTCTTTTCTCTTGAACTTATTTCGTTAAAAATCCGACAAAAGATAAATGAATTGAAGATCAGTGTGTTAATATTTTCTCAAGTTATCATTCACACATTGATTCTAATGGATTTACAGGTTTGAACAACATATTTTACATTCACACATTGATTCTAATGGATTTACAGGTTTGAACAACATATTTTACACCAGGGCTGGGTCCCTGATACTAACAATAGGCATACAGGTAAGCCATTTTCTGGGATTTGATCACTGGGAGAAAAATTATTTTCCAGGTCAACATAAACATGACACAGTGGTTTGGAGAGCTTCACTGATGCCTATTTGTTAGAATCTAAAACCTTGTCCCATGTTTGCAAGATAATTTTTACATGTCCTTTATAATGACGACGACACTTTCCACCAGGAAGCTCCAAGACTACAACTATTTTTTTTTAGAGAGATTTGAAATGATCAACTGCTTCTTTACACACTAACAAAATTTCCACCGAATAACAAGCCAAATTCCAAACAACAACATGAAAACATAAATCTCGGTCGATCAAGGTGCAATGCCAACTACATTGATTCACCATATGTCGATGCTCATTAGCCAACTGATTCATCCATTGACTATTTGCCAGACAAAATTTAAGTTGTGTAACCCACGATAACAATTATCAGCACTTATTTATGCTCTAAAAAGATTCCACCTACATTATCGTAAGCAGATCCCTAGCTTAGCTCTTCTAAAACACTACGATCAACCTTCACATTTTCGTGATAAAAGTTGGAATTTCCAGTGAAACTCTGTCGTCGAGAAAATCCCTTACATAATAATTCTCAAGGTTATTTATTAAATTGATTACAACATTTTTGTAATTCTTATATTTTTTTTATCAAAGTGATCGTATATTTTTGTAATGTTGTCAATGAAGATTTAAAATTGCGGTGGACAAAAATATTTTCGAACAATCTAAAAACGGGTCATCGCCTACAAACAAACAATATTAACATGGGTGATATCTGATTAGGATTCCAAGTCCAATCAAATGAGATCAAGGCCACTTGCTATCCTAATCTGAGCTGGGTTATCGATAACTAACCAAAAACGGTTTATGCAATACATGTAAAGCCATGAAAATCGTATTAAACTCATAAAAAAAAACACAATGGCAAGACTACCGTTTTCCCAATCACCGTTCAGTATATTGTACATTTATAGCAAATGAGCGTACCCCATTTAACGAGATATTCAACTGATGATTCTAAAGTAAATATCTAGCCCATAGAAACATCAATGATAAATAGTGTTAAGACCAAAACTGAAGATTCTGAAGTAAATATTTAGCCCATAGAAACATCAATGATAAATAGGGTTAAGAGATATTTAACAATAATAAATAATGTAGCATAGATTAAACACTTATTTGGATTAGGAAAGACGCAATCACAAACAAAACGGAAGATACGTTGCTAGAATCGCTATGTCTTTATATGTATAAAAGTGGAGCTTCATCGACTATTCACAAGATGGCTGCTGTAAATGTCAAGCCATCCAAAATTCTGTCAATGCATAACTATTCGGAAAATGGCAGCCATAAAAGCCGTGCAAAATTCTGGCGTTGCGTTATCATCAGGGTGATGCATTCAAAATTGCGTGAGGTATAGAGCCGAATGCCACACATATACGAGATTATATATATACATTACATATATAGTCGTAAATAGATTGCGGTTATCATGTTTGTGGCTGAGGAGTCTTGGCAACCTCAGAGAGTTCAGACTTGGTTTTATATTTGGACTCGTCTATCTCGATTCCTTTTTCCTTGGCTGCCTCCTCACCAGACATTCCCATCCTGGACAGCCCGCCTTTTCTACCCATCTCTTGATATCCTTCCTTCCCTATCTGAGCAGCTCTTGTGCTCCCTCCCTTCTTTGCTCCCTCTATCAGCCGCTCCTGCTCAATAAATCATACATTCAATGACGTACAATTTCAAAACACACAGAATACAGGAAGTAATTGAAGGATCCAGAACAAGAATAAGAAAAGAATAAGGCTAATTAGTTACACCTGGGATTCCTTGGGCATGAGCCCTTTCTCCTTGACTTCTTCGTCTGTTGGCTCACGCGTACCTTCCTTGCTGAGCCCTCCTTTCATGGCTCCACGTTTGAGCCTCATTTTAGCTTCTTCTGACATGGGAGCGTCATCCGAACTCATTTTTCCTACCTGATAATTAACTACCTATTTCTCTGGGATCACCCTTTTCACTGGTCGATATCTCTATTCAATTCCGAACAATCTGCAACATAATGTGCTCCATTGACACAATGATGACACAATGATGTATATATATATATATAGGTTTCTATGGTTGTCTGAGGTATGTTCTATTGGATAAGCTTTAGTATTCGAACGACATGCAGCATGACACGTATTATATAAAGCGTCCATTTCATAGATGGGTACTTGTTTATCCACCACGTTTCGCTCTGCAACAAATATTCATGTTCGAAGCGTACAATCCCCTCTTCTGCATTTTCTTCCATAGGGGAGTTTCGAAGCGTACAATCCCCTCATTTTCTTGCATTTTCTTCCATAGGGGATAGTTTGACTCCACTAGCCTTAGACCTCATAGATGGGTACTTGTTTATCCACCACGTTTCCCTCTGCAACAAATATTCATGTTCGAAGTGTACAATCCCCTCTTCTGCATTTTCTTCCATAGGGGATAGTTTGACTCCACTAGCCTTAGACCTGGACCTGTAACGTTTTTTCAAAGAAAGTAAATTCATGAAATGACTTTTCGTAAGAAGGGGAGAATCATTAAACTTTCCATTTTCCAATTGTTTCTCCTTTTGTAAGTTCAATCTTTCTTTGAGAGCTTCAAAGATCATATTCTTATTATTGACATAGGATGCATCTTTTTGAGTTCCTTCATTTCTATCTATCATTGGCATAAATGAAGATAGGACTCCCGATAGCTTCCCTAAATTTGAAGTCAAATAATCTTTAAGGCTCCTTGAATCCTCTACCCCACTAGCTTCTCCTCGAACAAACATTCTCGAGCCAATATTTCAACATCACTACTTCTAAAACCCTTGAATTTTGTGTTTTGAACCACTTTTGTTTCTTCAAGGGATCCTTGAACACATTTTTTAAATAAAACTTCTGAGGTTTCCTTATTAGAGGGAGAAACTAGATCTTGAGGATCCTAGTCTCAAATTGACTTTTGTTTGTTGCTTCCTTCATCCAATTGAATAATTAATTTTCTACATAATCCTTAAAGCCATTTCCTTCTGATTCTTTGGAAAAAAATCATTGGATTTCTCTCTCGCTCTAGAAATTTAATGGCATTGATTTGTTTATTGATTTTTAGATGAAGGGCCAAATTTTGAGCAAGTTTTTTTCTAAGTAGCCTCCTGCCTACTTTTTTCCGCTTCCAAATAAGACACTTCTTTTTTATTTTGTTCCATAGAAACCCCATCCCTTGAGGGAAAACCCTTCTCTACACGCCCTTCATTTCGCATTGAGCCCACTCAAATCTTTGGACTATCGAAATTTACTCCCCTAAACCCATAGATTACCTCTAAAGGACACACACACATTTTGTGCCCTAACTTCCTGCAACAATCGCACTGAAAGGGAACTCCCCAATAATCTTGGGGTTGGGAGAAGGAAAAATCCCCCCACCTAATCGCAAAATCTACCACTAGCCCTTTGCTATTGACAACTTCCATGAGAACCCTTACAATGCATTAGTCTTCTAGCATTAGTTGATCTTCCTTTACTAACAGATTTTTTCCAACTGCATTCTCGATTGCAACGAGATCTTTCTTATTCCAAAACTATGGTAGGAGTCTAGGAAGCAGGAACCACACCTACCTTACTAAAAAGGCTTCGTGTCTTGGGTTGAATCCCCAATACCACTAACGAAGGATGAGACTTGAGTCCCCCCATAGCCACAAACCCTTTTGTTGAGATTTGTAGCTTGGGAGGTACTCCATAGCCCTGGGTATTGGGCTTGTGTGAATTGGCACCAAAAAATCCATTTGTGGGCCAAGTACCTAAGAGGTGGGTTTTGTACTCAAAGTGTTGGGCATGAAACCAAGATGAATTTTGTTGATTTGACCCTTGGATTGCATGTGGCACCCTCAGTGGAGCAAAGGGCTACAAAGAAATTTGAGGGAGCTTTTGTCAAATGAGGAAGGAAATTTTTTATTATTTATATGTAGTGGGCTTGTGGCAAAATTTTAAGGTCGACACGACTTTAGGAGAGCCATAAAAGAGGGCTATATGTTTCCATCAAGTAGCATATAAGTAAGAGAGGGTTAGAACCTCATTTGGCATCCAACAACACATCCTCTTCTCAAGAATAGACAGAGCAAGGGAGATGAATACCTTAGGTAGTCAAACTGAATAGGAGTAGGAAGAAGAAGATAGTTTTCGTCTTGTTTTGTCTCATGGTTTGGTACAGGTTCAAGGAGGACATTTGTTCGAGTTCTTAAGGGAAAATTTTGGGTGCGTTAAGGAGGAATTTTCTCTGTGATGTTGGCCAAAATTTTATGTGTATTGCAGGCGGTTGGATCCTTAATTTTTGGAGGCCAAGTAGCCTAGTAGGATGCTACGACTAGGCCACATCCTTCTGAGCCAAGTGCACAGAAAATCAAGGTTTGTGGGAGAGTTTGCACATTCGTTTAGGGTTGCTACAAGGTGCCCTGGATAGGGCCAAAAAACTTAGAGGTAGTGTGCTCAAATATGAAGTGTTTTAGAGATCTGAAAGGACATCTTCAAGGAGAAAGGGTGTAGGTTTAGAGGTCCAATTTAGGACAGAAGTCGGGGGAACCTGTGTACAGGGAGGAGGAATGTTAGAAGGTTGTCCAAAACAGCCCTAAGTGTAGACTTGTGAAGGACAATAACTCTGCTAGGAGTGGCAGACGTGTTGGCCTAAGGGTTGGCTCTTTGAAGGACAAAAGAAGGAAACCAAGTGGGATAGTGTCTAAACCCTAGTTCATTATTGGAGAAGTACATCTTCAGTGAAAAGAAGGGTAGCCTCCAAGCCCTTGACTTGTCATCACTATAGCAACAGAGGAAGGTAGAAGTGGGCAGATCAAGGCATTGTTCCCAAATGGAGTTGTGAACATTTGATTGAAGTCCTTGTGTGTTGCATTCTTGGTGTACAAAGGAGCAGCAAGAGGGAAGGTTGTTTAGAACCAAGTTCAATGACCTAAAGGAGCATTGTTCATTGATAGAAGTATATTGGAAGCTAAAGGATCAACAATTTTGTTCAAAGTACATGGACCCGAAGGAGATAAGAAGCTAGCTACATTAGCAAGTAAGTCAATTGTATCTTGTTCAGGGTATATTGGTTGTCAAAAGACTAACACCAAGCCCTAGTTGTATTCTTGTATTAGTGATTGTATAAGGGTCATGATCCCCGGTACGAGAACCATAGATAGTTGTATTATAGTTTTTTAATATAACGAAGTTGGGCTGAAAGGGTGAAAAGTTGTCTATTGTGCACTAGTTGATTTAATGTCGTGTTTATTCTGTTGTGCAAAGTAGTCTTGTTGTGGCATTTGAGCGTGTTTGTGCCAGAAAATCTAAAACCAAACCCAAATTCATGTCATGGAAATTCAACACCTATAACATTGCTTTAAAAGCCACCTTCGATCTGAATTGAAAGATAATCCAACAATATTTTATGAGGATATGGAAGCACAACATATATCCAACCTTGGTCCCCAAATTTTTGACAAAAAATCACTGAAGTTTATTTTTTCAGAAAGAAAAAGCTTCATTATATTATATTGAGTCAATATAAAAGATCCAGATGATACAAAAACTAGTGCAAAAAGATGCAGCCACTATTTTGAGACATTGCGGTTAGATACACCATCGTTGATCCATAAAAAAACATCAAATAAAATAAATAAACAGTCATCTGTGCATCACTTGCCGGATCATATCAGATATGAAACTGAGATTTTTAGAGATTGGAGGACAGCCATAAATCATGACATATGCAAGAAAAACAAAAAGATAAAGAAAAAAGAACCTGTATATAACAAAAGGAGCTTCAAGATCCAGGGATATAGAAATCCTGGATAAAATAGGAATTGTCTCCCTCTTTTACTTCCATAGACCATGACCCTGTACCTAAGAGTAGACCCTTCTTTGACAGGCAGTCAGCTTGGAGATTCTGAGCACGACAGATGTGTTGCATCGAGCAGTCTCTCAAGAGCCCCCATAAGAACATTATCCTGTCCATCCAGCCTGCCAAGTGAGGGCTCCTAATGTGGCAGGCTCCTTTTACATGATTGATCATTGTTTTGGAATCACCATAGATTGGAATAGCCTGTATATCAAAAAACACACAGAAGGAAAGAACACCCGCTAGAGCTCTCGCCTCAGCTATACTATTAGAGCCTTTTCCTCCGTTCCATGAAATAAGATATTGAAGCTTCTCGTCCATAATAATGTGAACTCCACAGCCAAAAATGTTTTGTTGTTCAGCACCATCAAAGAATGCTCTAGGAAATCTGTTGAGGAAACATTCTTTCTCTTTCATGAGACCTTTCTTCATTTTGGGCTGCTTTTTTGGTACAGAATCATAAATAGATATGATATGTTGCAAAATATACTTTAGGGGGTCCTTTGAATCTTTGAAAATTTTACAATTCCTCCATTTCCATGCGCACCATAGGACAATAATAATAAGAGATCTCCATGGCTCTCTTTGCCCACTCCACCATTCAAACGCTGCATGGGTCGAAAAAAAAACAACATGAGGGAAACCATAAAGAATTGCGAGATCATACCAGATTTGCAGAGAAGATTTGCATTGGAAGAACATGTGATAATTGGACTCCTTAGCTGATTCGCACATCGAGCATCTACTTGGTCTGTGCCAGTTCCTTTTCCTTAAATTTTCCCATGTCAAATTTTTATTGTGGAACACCAACCACGAGAAGAAAATTAATTTAAGAGGGCATCCCGACTTGCAGAGGATCGGAGAATATATAGAGCTAGAGTGAGAGGCCTTTGAATTATCATATAAGAGTAAAGGTCTTTTACCTGAACCAACAATTTTACATTTGGCACCGTCCAAATCAGGTGGTCAGCTGACCCTGAGCAATGAAACCCACAACTACTGAGAGCATCCTTGACAGAATTCCATAACATAACCAGAGATTCTGGCATACGAAGATCATTGGCATCCTTCCATAGAGGGGTTGGGCCTTGCCAAACTGTTATGAGCTTGTCCCAAGTAAAAATGCCTTTCCTATAGGCTCCAACCTTCAAGAGGTTGCTACCTTAATTCTTTTACAAGCTACAACTTAAAGGAAGCTCCAACTGCCATCAATTTTTTGCAGGCTACAACCCACAGAAGGCTCCTACCTCAACATGCTCTAACCTATTCTTTTTATCAAGCTACAACTTGAAAGGAGACTACATCCCCTTAATACAGTCAAGAAAACAATGTGCTAGTTACCTAGCCTATAAATATGCATACCTCCATCTCTATTCCTATTTCTTCTACTCCTCAAATATGCTTCACATATGCTATATATGTGCCAAGTAATAAACAACTCAAATCAGTGCACACTTTCTCTAACTCTCTACCCATATGGCCTTGCAACCTCACACATTTTTATAAGAAAGCTTTAATGGATATTGGTATTCCAAATATGAATATGAAGTGAAAAGAATTGTCTCTTTGCATTCTACTCATTCATTTCACACTTTTTGAGATTTTGAATATTAAAATAAAATAAATGCTTCACCAAATATTAATTTCAGCCAAATGTAATGATTAAATCAAAAAACATAGCAACCCTTTGCAACATACATTAGCAATACATCAAAAACTATAACATAACAATATTCTTCATGTTTTTGCCTTTGTCTTGCATTAAAACAATATTTGTAACACAACAATCTTTGATAACAAACCAACTTAATATATGCAACTACATTTCCATAATAAGTGCATCAAAACAAGCATAGCTCAATGCATCTCTTCACACAATTGTGCATACACCAACTGTGCCATGATACTTTGCTGCTCATTTGTTCTACTATCAATAGTTCTAGCATATCTAGCATACCTTGCACCTAAACACAACAGGTATACCAAGCATACCAAGATGCTTTGCAACCATAACAACCAAGCCATTAACTCAACCATATATAGCATACCTCGTTACTCCTTTGCCATAACAATATATGCAACACCATCAAAATGCAATAAGAGGGCTATATGTTTCCATCAAGTAGCATATAAATAAGAGAGGGTTATAACCTCATTTGGCATCCAACAACACATCCTCTTCTCAAGAATAGACAGAGCAAGGGAGATGAATACCTTAGGTAGTCAAACTGAATAGGAGTAGGAAGAAGAAGATAGTTTTCGTCTTGTTTTGTCTCATGGTTTGGTACAGGTTCAAGGAGGACATTTGTTCGAGTTCTTAAGGGAAAATTTTGGGTGCGTTAAGGAGGAATTTTCTCTGTGATGTTGGCCAAAATTTTATGTGTATTGCAGGCGGTTGGATCCTTAATTTTTGGAGGCCAAGTAGCCTAGTAGGATGCTACGACTAGGCCACATCCTTCTGAGCCAAGTGCGCAGAAAATCAAGGTTTGTGGGAGAGTTTTCACATTCGTTTAGGGTTGCTACAAGGTGCCCTGGACAGGGCCGAAAAACTTAGAGGTATTGTGCTCAAATATGAAGTGTTTTAGAGGTCTGAAAGGACATCTTCAAGGAGAAAGGGTGTAGGTTTAGAGGTCCAATTTAGGACAGAAGTCGGGAAACCTGTGTACAGGGAGGAGGAATGTTAGAAGGTTGTCCAAAAAAACCCTAAGTGTAGACTTGTGAAGGACAATAACTCTGCTAGGAGTGGCAGACGTGTTGGCCTAAGGGTTGGCTCTTTGAAGGACAAAAGAAGGAAACCAAGTGAGCTAGTGTCTAAACCCTATTTCATTATTGGAGAAGTACATCTTCAGTGAAAAGAAGGGTAGCCTCCAAGCCCTTGACTTGTCATCACTATAGCAACAGAGGAAGGTAGAAGTGGGCAAATCAAGGCACTGTTCCCAAATGGAGTTATGAACATTTGATTGAAGTCCTTGTGTGTTGCATTCTTGGTGTACAAAGGAGCAACAAGAGGGAAGGTTTTTTAGAACCAAGTTCAATGACCTAAAGGAGCATTGTTCATTGATAGAAGTAGATTGGAAGCTAAAGGATCAACAATTTTGTTCAAAGTACATGGACCTGAAGGAGATAAGAAGCTAGCTATATTAGCAAGTAAGTCAATTGTATCTTGTTCAGGGTATATTGGTTGTCAAAAGACTAATGCCAAGCCCTAGTTGTATTCTTGTATTAGTGATTGTATAAGGGTCATGATCCCTGGTACGAGAACCATAGATAGTTGTATTATACTTTTTTAATATAATGAAGCTGGGCTGAAAAAGTGAAAAATTGTCTATTGTGCACTAGTTGATTTAATGTCATGTTTATTCCGTTGTGCAAAGTAGTCTTGCTGTGGCATTTGAGCGTGTTTGTGCCATAAATTCTAAAACCAAACCCAAATTCGTGTCATGGAAATTCAACACCTATAACATTGCTTTAAAAGCCACCTTCGATCTGAATTGGAAGATAATCCAGCAATCTTTTATGAGGATATGGAAGCACAACATATATCCAACCTTGGTCCCCAAAATTTTGACAAAATATCACTGAAGTTTTTTTTTTTCAGAAAGAAAAAGCTTCATTATATTATATTGAGTCAATATAAAAGATCCAGATGATACAAAAACTAGTGCAAAAAGATGCAGCCACTATTTTGAGACACTGCGGTTATATACACCATCGCTGATCCATAAAAAAACATCAAATAAAATAAATAAATAGTCATTTGTGCATCACTTGCCGGATCATATCAGATATGAAAATGAGATTTTTAGAGATTGCAAGACAGCCATAAATCATGACATATGCAAGAAAAACAAAAAGATAAAGAAAAAAGAACCTGTATATAACCAAAGGAGCTTCAAGATCCTGGGATATAGAAATCCAGGATAAAATAGGAATTGTCTCCCTCTTTTACTTCCATAGACCATGACCCTGTACCTAAGAGTAGACCCTTCTTTGACAGGCAGTCATCTTGGAGATTCTGAGCACGGCAAATGTGTTGCATGGAGAAGTCTCTCAAGAGCCCCCATAAGAACATTATCCTGTCCATCCAGCCTTCCAAGTGAGGGCTCCTAATGTGGCAAGCTCCTTTTACATGATTGATCATTGTTTTGGAATCACCATAGATTGGAATAGCCTGTATATCAAAAAACACACAGAAGGAAAGAAGACCCGCTAGAGCTCTCGCCTCAGCTATACTATTAGAGCCTTTTCCTCCGTTCCATGAAATAAGATATTGAAGCTTCTCGCCCATAATAATGTGAACTCCACAGCCAAAAATGTTTTGTTGTTCAGCACCATCAAAGAACGCTCTAGGAAATCTGTTGAGGAAACATTCTTTCTCTTTCATGAGACCTTTCTTCATTTTGGGCTGCTTTTTTGGCACAGAATCATAAATAGATATGATATGTTGCAAAATATACTTTAGGGGGTCCTTTGAATCTTTGAAAATTTTACAATTCCTCCATTTCCATGCGCACCATAGGACAATAATAATAAGAGATCTCCATGGCTCTCTTTGCCCACTCCACCATTCAAACGCTGCATGGGTCGAAAAAAAAACAACATGAGGGAAACCATAAAGAATTGCGAGATCATACCAGATTTGCAGAGAGGATTTGCATTGGAAGAACATGTGATAATTGGACTCCTTAGCTGATTCGCACATCGAGCATCTACTTGGTCTGTGCCAGTTCCTTTTCCTTAAATTTTCCCATGTCAAATTTTTATTGTGGAACACCAACCACGAGAAGAAAATTAATTTAAGAGGGCATCCCGACTTGCAGAGGATCGGAGAATATATAGAGCTAGAGTGAGAGGCCTTTAAATTATCATATAAGAGTAAATGTCTTTTACCTGAACCAACAATTTTACATTTGGCACCGTCCAAATCAGGTGGTCAGCTGACCCTGAGCGATGAAACCCACAACTACTGAGAGCATCCTTAACAGAATTCCATAACATAACCAGAGATTCTGGCATACGAAGATCATTGGCATCCTTCCATAGAGGGGTTGGGCCTTGCCAAACTGTTATGAGCTTGTCCCAAGTAAAAATGCCTTTCCTATAGGCTCCAACCTTCAAGAGGTTGCTACCTTAATTCTTGTACAAGCTACAACTTAAAGGAAGCTCCAACTGCCATCAATTTTTTGCAGGCTACAACCCACAGAAGGCTCCTACCTCAACATGCTCTAACCTATTCTTTTTATCAAGCTACAACTTGAAAGGAGACTACATCCCCTTAATACATTCAAGAAAACAATGTGCTAGTTACCTAGCCTATAAATATGCATACCTCCATCTCTATTCCTATTTCTTCTACTCCTCAAATATGCTTCACATATGCTATATATGTGCCAAGTAATAAACAACTCAAATCAGTGCACACTTTCTCTAACTCTCTACCCATATGGCCTTGCAACCTCACACATTTTTATAAGAAAGCTTTAATGAATATTGGTATTCCAAATATGAATATGAAGTGAAAAGAATTGTCTCTTTGCATTCTACTCATTCATTTCACACTTTTTGAGATTTTGAATATTAAAATAAAATAAATGCTTCACCAAATATTAATTTCAGCCAAATGTAATGATTAAATCAAAAAACATAGCAACCCTTTGCAACATACATTAGCAATACATCAAAAACTATAACATAACAAAATTCTTCATGTTTTTGCCTTTGTCTTGCATTAAAACAATATTTGTAACACAACAATCTTTGATAACAAACCAACTTAATATATGCAACTACATTTCCATAATACGTGCATCAAAACAAGCATAGCTCAATGCATCTCTTCACACAATTGTGCATACACCAACTGTGCCATGATACTTTGCTGCTCATTTGTTCTACTATCAATAGTTCTAGCATATCTAGCATACCTTGCACCTAAACACAACAGGTATACCAAGCATACCAAGATGCTTTGCAACCATAACAACCAAGCCATTAACTCAACCATATATAGCATACCTCGTTACTCCTTTGCCATAACAATATATGCAACACCATCAACATGCAATAAGAGGGCTATATGTTTCCATCAAGTAGCATATAAATAAGAGAGGGTTATAACCTCATTTGGCATCCAACAACACATCCTCTTCTCAAGAATAGACAGAGCAAGGGAGATGAATACCTTAGGTAGTCAAACTGAATAGGAGTAGGAAGAAGAAGATAGTTTTCGTCTTGTTTTGTCTCATGGTTTGGTACAGGTTCAAGGAGGACATTTGTTCGAGTTCTTAAGGGAAAATTTTGGGTGCGTTAAGGAGGAATTTTCTCTGTGATGTTGGCCAAAATTTTATGTGTATTGCAGGCGGTTGGATCCTTAATTTTTGGAGGCCAAGTAGCCTAGTAGGATGCTACGACTAGGCCACATCCTTCTGAGCCAAGTGCGCAGAAAATCAAGGTTTGTGGGAGAGTTTGCACATTCGTTTAGGGTTGCTACAAGGTGCCCTGGACAGGGCCGAAAAACTTAGAGGTATTGTGCTCAAATATGAAGTGTTTTAGAGGTCTGAAAGGACATCTTCAAGGAGAAAGGGTGTAGGTTTAGAGGTCCAATTTAGAACAGAAGTCGGGAAACCTGTGTACAGGGAGGAGGAATGTTAGAAGGTTGTCCAAAACAACCCTAAGTGTAGACTTGTGAAGGACAATAACTCTGCTAGGAGTGGCAGACGTGTTGGCCTAAGAGTTGGCTCTTTGAAGGACAAAAGAAGGAAACCAAGTGAGCTAGTGTCTAAACCCTATTTCATTATTGGAGAAGTACATCTTCAGTGAAAAGAAGGGTAGCCTCCAAGCCCTTGACTTGTCATCACTATAGCAACAGAGGAAGGTAGAAGTGGGCAAATCAAGGCACTGTTCCCAAATGGAGTTATGAACATTTGATTGAAGTCCTTGTGTGTTGCATTCTTGGTGTACAAAGGAGCAACAAGAGGGAAGGTTTTTTAGAACCAAGTTCAATGACCTAAAGGAGCATTGTTCATTGATAGAAGTAGATTGGAAGCTAAAGGATCAACAATTTTGTTCAAAGTACATGGACCTGAAGGAGATAAGAAGCTAGCTACATTAGCAAGTAAGTCAATTGTATCTTGTTCAGGGTATATTGGTTGTCAAAAGACTAATGCCAAGCCCTAGTTGTATTCTTGTATTAGTGATTGTATAAGGGTCATGATCCCTGGTACGAGAACCATAGATAGTTGTATTATACTTTTTTAATATAACGAAGCTGGGCTGAAAAAGTGAAAAATTGTCTATTGTGCACTAGTTGATTTAATGTCGTGTTTATTCCGTTGTGCAAAGTAGTCTTGTTGTGGCATTTGAGCGTGTTTGTGCCATAAATTCTAAAACCAAACCCAAATTCGTGTCATGGAAATTCAACACCTATAACATTGCTTTAAAAGCCAACTTCGATCTGAATTGGAAGATAATCCAGCAATCTTTTATGAGGATATGGAAGCACAACATATATCCAACCTTGGTCCCCAAAATTTTGACAAAATATCACTGAAGTTTTTTTTTTTCAGAAAGAAAAAGCTTCATTATATTATATTGAGTCAATATAAAAGATCCAGATGATACAAAAACTAGTGCAAAACGATGCAGCCACTATTTTGAGACACTGCGGTTATATACACCATCGCTGATCCATAAAAAAACATCAAATAAAATAAATAAATAGTCATTTGTGCATCACTTGCCGGATCATATCAGATATGAAAATTTGATTTTTAGAGATTGCAAGACAGCCATAAATCATGACATATGCAAGAAAAACAAAAAGATAAAGAAAAAAGAACCTGTATATAACCAAAGGAGCTTCAAGATCCTGGGATATAGAAATCCAGGATAAAATAGGAATTGTCTCCCTCTTTTACTTCCATAGACCATGACCCTGTACCTAAGAGTAGACCCTTCTTTGACAGGCAGTCAGCTTGGAGATTCTGAGCACGGCAGATGTGTTGCATGGAGAAGTCTCTCAAGAGCCCCCATAAGAACATTATCCTGTCCATCCAGCCTTCCAAGTGAGGGCTCCTAATGTGGCAGGCTCCTTTTACATGATTGATCATTGTTTTGGAATCACCATAGATTGGAATAGCCTGTATATAAAAAAACACACAGAAGGCAAGAAGACCCGCTAGAGCTCTCGCCTCAGCCATACTATTAGAGCCTTTTCCTCCGTTCCATGAAATAAGATATTGAAGCTTCTGGTCCATAATAATGTGAACTCCACAGCCACAAATGTTTTGTTGTACAACACCGTCAAAGAACACTCTAGGAAATCAGTTGAGGAAACATTATTTCTCTTTCATGAGACCTTTCTTCATTTTGGGCTGCTTTTTTGGCACAGAATCATAAATAGATATGATATGTTGCAAAATAGACTTTAGGGGGTCCTTTTGAATCTTTGAAAATTTTACAATTCCTCCATTTCAATGCGCACCATAGGACAATAATAATAAGAGATCTCCATGGCTCTCTTTGCCCACTCCACCATTCAAACGCTGCATGGGTCGAAAAAAAAACAACATGAGGGAAACCATAAAGAATTGCCAGATCATACCAGATTTGCAGAGAAGATTTGCATTGGAAGAACATGTGATAATTGGACTCCTTAGCTGATTCGCACATTAAGCATCTACTTGGTCTGTGCCAGTTCCTTTTCCTTAAATTTTCCCATGTCAAATTTTTATTGTGGGACACCAACCACGAGAAGAAAATTAATTTAAGAGGGCATCCCGACTTCCAGAGGATCGAAGAATATATAGAGCTAGAGTGAGAGGCCTTTAAATTATCATATCAGAGTAAATGTTTTTTACCCGAACCAACAATTTTGCATTTGGCACCGTCCAAATCAGGTGGTCAGCTGACCCTGAGCGATGAAACCCACAACTACTGAGAGCATCCTTGACAGAATTCCATAACATAACCAGAGACTCTGGCATACGAAGATCATTGGCATCCTTCCATAGAGGGGTTGGGCCTTGCCAAACTGTTATGAGCTTGTCCCAAGTAAAAATGCCTTTCCTATAGGCTCCAACCTACAAGAGGTTGCTACCTTAATTCTTTTACAAGCTACAACTTAAAGGAAGCTCCAACTGCCATCAATTTTTTGCAGGCTACAACCCACAGAAGGCTCCTACCTCAACATGCTCTAACCTATTCTTTTCATCAAGCTACAACTTGAAAGGAGACTACATCCCCTTAATACATTCAAGAAAACAATGTGCTAGTTACCTAGCCTATAAATATGCATACCTCCATCTCTGTTCCTATTTCTTCTACTCCTCAAATATGCTTCACATATGCTGTATATGTGCCAAGTAATAAACAACTCAAATCAGCACACACTTTCTCTAACTCTCTACCCATATGGCCTTGCAACCTCACACATTTTTATAAGAAAGCTTTAATGGATATTGGTATTCCAAATATGAATATGAAGTGAAAAGAATTGTCTCTTTGCATTCTACTCATTCATTTCACACTTTTTGAGATTTTGAATATTAAAATAAAATAAATGCTTCACCAAATATTAATTTCAGCCAAATGTAATGATTAAATCAACAAACATAGCAACCCTTTGCAACATACATTAGCAATACATCAAAAACTATAACATCACAACATCAAAAACATAACAATATTCTTCATGTTTTTGCCTTTGTCTTGCATTAAAACAATATTTGTAACACAACAATATTTGATAACAAACCAACTTAATATATGCAACAACATTTCCATAATAAGTGCATCAAAACAAGCATAGCTCAATGCATCTCTTCACGCAATTGTGCATACACCAATTGTGCCATGATATTTTGCTGCTCATTTGTTCTACTATCAATAGTTCTAGCATATCTAGCATACCTTGCACCTAAACACAACAAGTATACCAAGCATACCAAGATGCTTTGCAACCATAACAACCAAGCCATTAACTCAATCATATATAGCATACCTCGTTACTCCTTTTCCATAACAATATATGCAACACCATCAACATGCAATAACAATATGAAAGCAAGTTGTTTACTTCCAAGGCATAACAATACTTGTACATTTATGCATACATTATCTATGCATTCAACTCGACATGCCTTGCCATCAAGCATAAGAGTGATCAACAATATAGTAACAAATAATTCAATAAAAACATAAGCATAACTCAATGTGATGACAAATAGTTCAATAACAACATAAGAATAACTCAATGCATCACATTGCCTTGTGTTGCCCTCTTCAAGTAATCTTCGTTACATAATATTTGGAGCAACACCTCATAAAATAAGCATACATCAACAAACATACTCAAGCCAACATAATAGACATGCAAACATTCCTTGTTGCTCCTGCTATTCATTTGTCATTAGTCATTAATAACGACAATACAATTAATCTCATTAATAACGACAATACAACTAATCTCCCCCATTCCTTGTTGCTCTTGCTATTCATTTTTCATTAATCATTAATAATGACAATACAACTAATCTCATTAATAACGACAATACAACTAATCTCCCCCTTTGACATTCATGACAATATTGTGATCCTTTTTTTTTTCTGAGAAATATCTTCTTTGCCTTTGTTTACCTCCCCTTTAACATCAATAAAATCAATAATAAGAGGTTACTCCCCTTTAACATCAATAAAATTGATAATAAGAGGTTTGGAAACATAATAAAATTCTGTGTAAAACTTTCCAAAACTTTCTAAAAAAACTCCCACTGTAAATAATTCATACCCATTAATATCTTTGTACATAGGATCCAATTTCTAGCAGAAACAAAAAAAATCAATAATAAGAGGTTTGGAAACATAATAAAATTCTGTGTAAAACTTTCTGAAGCTTTCTAAAAAACTTTGACTGTAAATAATTCATACCCATTAATATCTTTGTACATAGGATCCAATTTCTAGCCATGTTGCTAAAACTTTCTAAAAAAACTCCCACTGTAAATAATTCATACCCATTAATATCTTTGTACATAGGATCAGGGATGGAATTTGACGGGCATTTTTCCCGTCATAAGGCTTTTTGAACGTATTTGACGTCTGGAATTTTTCAATGCCCGTTTTGAGTGACGTGCCTAGAGGAGTAAAAAATGTATTTTTGACGTTTGGAACTTTTTCCAAAACGTTCTTACGCCTTTTTATTTTTCATATAATAGAGTAATTTTTGGGCAAGTTTTTTTCACTGAAAATATGCTAAATTCTATTTAGCGTCGGTAACCAATAAGCATATTAAATTACGGATCGCATTATCTAGATACAGAGTAGGAACGGTAACTTTCCAGATGGTATATAGAAAGCCCAAAAAACTACCCAGAGTTTCTTTTTGTTTTTATTTATTTTTTCTTTTTGAAAAATTTGGGCTTTAAAATATTTGGGTATTTTTTCTGGTTTGAATGGGATTGATGTGATGAAAGATGGGTGCAGATTCATCGCTGCCAAGGGCCCCCTCAACTGCCCTTGTCCTTTCCCTTGCGTAGAGCAGAAAATAATAATTTAAATCAAACGCTGGGAAATTGTGTCATCGCAGTGCAAACATTTCGTCAAGTAATTTGCTTGCAAATTTGAGCGCTTGCCGATGATTTTATGGCGGTTTCTTGCGTTTTTATGAGTATTCTTGTTTGAAGGATTTTAATGCATTTGACCTACCAGCCAGCCAGGCGCCCGCATGGTCCTCGGGAATACACACCCGTCTTGAGAGGAAGGACAAAGGAATTCATCCAGTGGGGGAGCGCGGGGGATTCTTGGAATCGCGAAAGGCATTTTCACAGGATATGACAGTTGATTCGATTGCTTGGTTGGTTTGACTCTTCTGGGTCGAAGAAAGGAACTCAGAGAAGTGAATTTCTATTGGATTTGGATTCTTGGGTTCTATTCGAGCGATGGATTGGGGTAGTGAACGCCTTCTACTGCTATGGGGGTAATTGATGATAATTTATGTCTATTTCTGGTGTTTGTGGTAGATTTCCATGGAGGTGGTATTGGAGTAGGGGTTAACAGTAAGGCAGTGTTGGAACTGGCTGTGGCTTGCGTTGCAGTGTCGTGCAAGGTTTCCTTTTTGCTCGCAGCGAGGCCAGTGAGGAGTCGAGGCAAGTGGAACCGTGTGTTGGGCATTCTGCGAGATTTCGAGGAGGGATGCTCTACTCCTTTGTATCGTTTGAGGCAGTTGGTTGATGCCATCACTGTGGAGATGCATGTCGGATTGGCCTATGACAGGAAGTAAGTTCAAGATGTTGCTCACCTTCCTCGTCAACCTGCCCACCAGGTATTTTGTATCAAACTTTATATTAGATAATGTCAGAAATTATCTCTGAATTTATATGCAAGTTAGTTTTATTAGAAATCTGGTTGATTTTAAATGATTATTTAAAGATTAGGCATCTAAATATTCAGGTTGCATAATATAAATGGTTGGTTTTAAATGATAATTTAGATATATGCAATGGATAACCATTTTGTATTTTACTTAGGACTAATTATATACAGCATAGTCTAATTAGCGGGAGGAATTGCCTGGAAAGTTATGGAAATTCCAGTTATATTTAGAAAAAATCCGCAAGGATTTTTGTAAATCCAAGTTATAGTTGTTAAACTTCAAAATTTTAGGTGTCCTAGATGTTTTTGATGGTGCTGAATCCATTTCCACCATCAAAAACAAGATTCAAACACTACCTCTACAAGATCTTTTGAATTTTTTTTGCCCAGATACCGGCCACTTTTGGCTGTCCGAGCAATTCCTCCGACAACTCTTATATATACTAAGCAAATTTCAAATGCTTAACATTTTTTTTGTTGAAACTTCCACAATTGAGTTACAAATTGTTGGTTTTAAATGATAATTTAGATATATACAATGGATAACCATCTTGTATTTAGTTAGGACTAATTATATACTTTCAATCAACAAATTTCAAATGTTTAACACTTTTTTGTTGAAACGTCCACAATTTAGTTTTTTCATATTTTGGTTTTTTGAAGGGAGAAATATATGAAATTTTTAAACATAATTATGTTATTGAAGGGTAATTTTTTAATCAAACATTTATTGGTGAAACGTTAATTTATTATGAGAACGTCACTCTTGAAGGGCAAAATTTTCAACATAACCTTTATTGACGGGAAGCCTAAATATCCAAAACGTCAAAAAAAAATTGTATGATGGGTAAAGAGAAATCCAAATTCCAACCCTATCCAATTTCTAGCCATGTTGCTATAGGACATAAACATACGAACCTCTCCTTTGGAAATATAGTATAGACAATCGGAAAAGCTCAAAATAGGCTCCATTAGGCTCCATTGTGTATTATGGAAGACCATGTAGAACTTCTATGATAAGTAGTAGTGGGGGCTGAGGATCAATGGATGACTAAATTGGAATGATTGAATCCTCGTCAAACCTAGAGAACCTGTGGGCTCTAAAGCAAATGATACCAATATTACTTATAACAGTGTATGTAATATAAATTTCCTGGAAAAACATTTCTGAAATATTACTTATAACAGAGGTGATGGCAGCATCTCCCAGTCCAACAATGTAGGCAGGTGCTGCTTCCATGGCCTTCATTCCCTCTCTATTCTTCGCCATCATGGCCTCATTTATACCCTTCTTGGCCTCTTGATTTTACTGAGATCTGTTGCCGTTGCTGTTGGTCATTTTTAATGATCAAGGATGGGTGGCTTTTATTATCCTATTTTATGTATATTTCTGATATGTATACGACATTATAGGTCTAGGTTTTGTGGAGGCCATTCTTTTCTGGACGAGTGCCAGAGTATTTTGCATCTGCTACACGCTTTTCTTCCTTCATTGTTTATCCATTTACCCATTATAGGTCTAGGTTTTGTGGAGGCCATTCTTTTCTGGATGAGTGCCAGAGTATTTTGCATCTGCTACATGCTTTTCTTCCTTCATTCTTTTCACTGCCCTTTCTACTGAATATGATTTGAGTTAATAAATTTTGTTTGATAATCTTGGACTTAGCAGATTACAATTGCTTGGCAGATTTTGAGTTTTTTTTTTGGTTGTTTTAGGGTTTTTTTATGAATCCCTTTGAATGTTATGATTTTGTTTGTTGAGAGTACTTTACAATGGGATGAGTTTAAATATGCTATCTAGTATGAGGGTAATGCACTAGAAGCATTGGTTTGCATGAAATCCTTTCCAACATAGGGTCATGTTCCATCTTTTTATGTTAGGGGAGTGACTACATACTGTCATAAATGCTTTGGTATTGTATTCTATTGTATGGTTGAGTCTGCAAGAGGGCTTCTGCAGTTGAATGGTCAGTGGAGGGCTACATTAGAAATTAAATTCATGTCAGTTCAATTGAAGCAACCGTTTAATTGATGATAATTGTCCAGGCCCATTCTGCTTGAACGAATTCTTTTTCATGGATATTGTAATCGACAGCTGATGGCCTTATTCCTCTCCAGATGACTCTTGTTTTTACATAGTGACAAAGAAGGAAGAAGAGACTGTAAAGGGACCAGAAATAGCTGCTATAATTAATTGAATACCATATATTCATTATTCTTCGAGTAGCGTAAACTATTGTCAGATACGGTGTGTATATATATTATTATATGTCGGAGGATAAGAATACGTAGGATATCCATCCCCTTTCACCATTTACATCTCTTACGCTAACAAAGTTTGATATCAATGAGCCATGATAAGCTTTCTAGCTCTGTATGACCATAAATTCTTTTAATAGTGCATTATAGTATCTTTCCATCTGTGCATGTGATCATAAATTCTTTTAATAGTACATTATAGTATCTTTCCATCTGTGCATGTGATCATTCAAAATTTTCGATGTGCAGAGAGTCATTCATTTTAGGATTAAAAAAGTAGGAAGCATTTGATACCGTGGCATGCGAAAATTAAAAGTGCCACACTCATCTTTTGACATCGGACCAAAAGGGTACAAAGCATATTATAACCTGACATACTCATCTTCTGACATCAGACCAAAAGGGTACAAAAGCATATTATAACCTGACATACAAATCACAAATTCATTTGCTGACATATCCTGATAAAAGGGTAGAAAGCATAAAAATAATGGCATAGAAGAAGAGTTGAAGATTTGGTAAGTTGGTGCAATTTGTTCTTGCGTTTTTCATCTTGTGTGTTGAAGATTTGGAAAGCTAATGTTATGGTGCAATTTGCTTTTAATCTTGTAAAATTAAATGATCCAAAATGACATTAATCATTTAAAGGGGCTTGGTGGATAAGGTATCACTCAAATGGCTATAAAAATGTTCTATGTTACACTTCACTTTATTTGCACCTAGATTCAAAATTGTGTTTGAACCTTTCAGTTATGTAGGTCGTGTGGTCGAGTCCGCCCCGCTACAGGACCGATCAGCATCCTGCGCTGCACAGGTCTGATATGGTAGATACGCGAGCTTGCTTGCTTGTCTGTATAATTTTAACTATGCAATGTGTATATGAAGGCAACGAGGATGTAGCTGGTTGTTACCTCGAAATGTTTCTCACTGTATGGTATGGTTGTATAAGGCTGATAAATTTACTCTCTGTAAACGTACGGCTCCTATTTCTTAATATCTAAAAGGGGTGAGGATTAAATATGGAAAAATGGCCTGCTATTTTACTGAACACCACACCAATAAGAGTATTAAAATATGAAAAGAAAGGGATCTGAGACGAGTAGAGAAAGAGGAGCACAGAAGAGCTAGAGGTAGACTGAGAAGTCAATCAACATTGTTAGAGTGGCTCCTCGTTGCTGTTCCATGAATGACGCCGAAGAATAAAACTCGCTCGCACACATAACACCAATTTTTCAGTCCGTCTCTTGCCCTCCTCAGCCCTTATGACGGCATGTCAGCCCTTATATATAAAGGTGCGACGATGTTTACACTGCAAATTGCATATTGATTTTCACATTTGTGTGTTTTTGAAATTTGTCCTTTGTGCTCGTAGAAGCGAGATATTCTATAAGATGTGTACTTCGTGCTCGTAGAAGTGAGGTATCTGCTTAATGCTGTTTGTTTTCCAAGTTTGTTTGTCAGAATGTTTCAATAGATAAATGTGAATCTAATTTGGTATCTATTTATCAATAGATACATGTGAATCTAATTTGGGATGTATTTATGGGGAGATCAAAAATAGGGTTTATAGATGTGTTTTTTTTTAATTTTATTTACATTGGATTTTTTTTTGTAATGAGAATTTTTGTATTAAAAAAAAAAAAAATTCTACTGGAACATGCTGCTAAAGCAATATATAGGAATGAAGGTTACAATTTTTGTATTAAAAAAGTTGTTATTAGAACATGTTGCTAAAAATTCTGTCAATAAATATAAAAGGAAGAGGACAGAAAAACCATACTTTTCTTGACAAAAAGAGAGCAGCAGATTCAAGACTAGATCTACTGAAAATTAAATACATTGTTTTTTGCGTACATGAATAGATTCTTACAAATTGATTGCACAAGGTAATATAAAAATAAAACATCTCTAGAATTTAAGTGAAACCATCCTTTTACTAGATCTGTAGGAAGATCAAGACACCAGATTTTGGAGATTTCTTGCTTTGATATTTTCTATATTTTATTAATGGTTAATAACATTGATTAATTTTTAGAACATTTGAAAAAAAGAAGATTAAATATTTTTCTTCTTTGCTTCTTACTTCTTTTCTAAAAGACTGTTTTTGTCCTTTCCTTAGGTGAAACCCCTTCCTCAACAGGTGAGTTGATGATCTCTGATTGCACTAGATCTGGAACTGCCTGATCAAAATGGGAAATTGAATTAATCATTCAACCTTGACTTCTGCTTCTGTAGAGTGCAGAATTCCAAATCTATTTCTAGAGGGAGAATGGACCTATGTGATCGAAATGAGGTATTGAATTAATCATTCAACCTTGACCTCTGCTTCTGTATAGTGCAAAATTCCAAATTTATTACTGGAGGGAGAATATTGGTGAGACTCAAATCTATTAGAATGAGGCCTTTTGTGTTTCCTTGGAATTTGTTTGAATGTTCATTGCTATTTATTAATTTGAGAAGATGAAGATGAAATAGAAAGAAGTTGAGATATTATAGTATTTGGACAAATTTTTGTAAAACACAAACTTATCGTAAAAATTACATTTGAAAGGAACTAACTCATAATCTAGAACCTGAAGATGACTTGGACCCTCCAAGTCAGCTAAATTACCTTTGGGAGTTTTGCAAAATACATTTCAACACAAATTTTGACATGCTAGAAGTTGTATTCCTTGGACTGTAAACTAGTAATATAGCAGGTCAAATTACTTTTGGGAGTTTTGCAAAATACATTTCTAACACAAATTTTGGCACATGAGAAGTTGTATTCCTTAGAATGTAAACTAGTAATATAGCGGGCCAATTTTTCGATAGATTTAAAAATACCAAAAAAAGGGGGAAGATATGACAATTTGATCCCAGCAAGCATAGAAAATTTCTATGTTAGGATTAAAATTCAAAGTCAAATAGATGAGAAACATTTTCTTGGAGTCTATGAAGTAAGGCTCAGATCTGAAGATCAGATCTCTGTCCTCACATTCAATAATAAAAGCATGATATCTGTTTCCATAGTACAGAGTACCAAGGAGTTCATGATCTACCTAATTGTTAGAAATCCATTCTAAAATAGAAGTATAATTAGGGCAAAGGCGGATGACCTTACCCATCAACCCTTTTTTCCTTGAGAATTTTAACATTCTCGTTGATCGCAGAAGAAAATTCCAAATTAAGAGAAGGAATTGTGCCCGCTCCTTTTACAAAGATACTTAGGTGAATCACTGAACCATGGGGCAGTCAAAGACCACCCAGCAAAGAACTATTTAAATCAAAAACTCTGATTTGTGGGTGAATTCTTAAAACTCGGTCATCAACCAGTAAGGACACAACAGAAAACACAAATCAACAAAAAAGAAACTCGCAAACATAATGAATCCTCATTCATGGAAAAGGAGTCCTGGAATGAGCGGATGGCAGCAGCTGAGCTAGCGAACGGAAATTGCAAATTCCTGCAGCAGCTGAGGGCGACAGCTAGGATTACCCTAACCGCTCCGTCGGGCTCTTTTTTTCATTTTTTGGTATAGGTGCTTCTCAGATCCTCCCCAGGTTAACATGGATGTATTCTAATGGATTTTAATGATGTAGTTGGAACTGTAATTAACTTTTTTATGTGCAATAACTAAAATTAGAAAAGTAAGCGTCTTCATATGGCCACCTTTGTTGAAGCGAGCACAAGTAGAACAATCCTTTAACGAGACTCGTTGATTAACCTACTGGGCTATTCATTTTTCCCCTTTAATCACATCAACAAACTTTCTCCATAAACTTGTCGGCTTTAAGAGATTTTTGAGCAGAATTTCACCCTTTTTTTAATAATTTAAATTTAAAAGAATCACAATTATAGATGAAAATGAAAACAATTGCAGTCTGCTGCTCATAGAATCTTTTTATTGAAAAATTGTTATGCCCAACTTACTCATACCTATTCCTATAGACTTGGCGTGTGTATTGCCTAAAATACTTGTTTAACCAAAAAGCTACCACAACATAACTACCACAAAAGATTACAGAGAATTTGGCCATCGAGGGGCTTCTTCATTCGTGCTACGTAAGAGTCTGCACCGAATGCTTGACTGAGCTCATATTCACATCGAACTAGTCCATTTATTGGCCTCGAACAGGGCGAACTCTGCAGATGGCTTGTAGGGGTGCTGAATCTCTGAAGTCGCTCCTTTGCACATGTTGGACCGAAATGAGAAGAGGTATGAAGATTTTCCGTAATTCGGTGACCAGAGTATACAGGAAACCCAATTTGTCTCCACCCGTTTATATTTCCTCTTGTGCGCATGCATACAAACTCCAAAAACATGCTCCCATTCATTAGATGCCAACATTTGGATGGCAGATTCAATTGCACATTGATCCCTAACACAACATTCTGTCGTTGCTTTGTATTTTCAATCTCCCTACCATCTGGTCCATTTGCAGGATGCATTTTCCAATTCGCGTTGAGCCTTATAAACATCACATTCACACAGGACACCACACCCTGCTAGACTGACAATGAACCATGATGGCACCTAAGTCACAGCAGCACTGAGATAGTTCTTCTTCAACTTGTGACCCCTAGAGTGCAATCCGAAACTGATGCCCTTTGCTAGCTGAATCAATAATGTAATGACTGGTGAATTCACCAGACTTCTAGCTTGCTTGACATAGATCATCAATGCAAAACCCCAAACTCCTAATATCAGAGGAATTCGACTTGAAGGGCTAGCTAATACGATAAACCCAACACCCAAGAACTGGGCAATAAAACGGCATGCACCAGTCTTCCTCATTATTATACAGTTAATAAATCCTATTGTTAGGAAGTATGAATGTTGAAGTAAAGGTCTCTGCAGTGGCTTTAACTCCCATTTCTCACTTGCGTACTTGAACTAACAGTATAACACTTGTGGCAACAAGACGTACTTGTGTATATAGTAAGGTTATATCATGGGACGGGAGAGAGGGCCGAGTAGCCCTCGTTGCCGTTTCTATGAAATACTCTTCTTAAAATGACCGACGTACTTGTGTATATAGTAAGGTTATATCATGGGATGGGAGAAAAGGTCGAGCAGCCCTCGCTACCATTTATATGAAATACTCTTCTTAAAATGACCCCAAAATTAGTCCCCGACTCCGCCCTTGAATTGAGACCCCCATATTGGCCCCGAAACATTTATATCGATGTGGAAAAAATTGAAGTCGGAATTACAGCAAGGGTCCAAAAGTTTATATCAATGTGGAAAAAGATCAATGTAGAAAAAGTCGAAGTCAGAATTATCAATGTGGAAAAAGTCGAAGTCGGAATTACGGCAAGGGTCCAAAAGTTGAAAAACTATGTTAAAGTCGAGTGTTGTTCTTGCCCCACCATTGTTTGATTCTGCCAAGTGACATGTTTGCTGATTCCTTAAGTAATCACAACTTATCTTATTTTCAGTGTGTTGTGTTGTCTTAAATGTGTACCATTTAGTATGGTTCCATATGTCACAAAAACGTGTATTTTTACTGTGTTCTCTTGTTTTAAATGTGTACTATTCAGTACGTTTCCATATATCGCAAACACAGCTCACAACAAAAAGGTCTAGATTTGTGTAGATCTTCTAATTTCAGACTAATTTCTGAACTTTAATTAGGAATTTTGCAACGATGTTTATATTATCATGCACCTCCTACACATCAAATCTAAGGTCAGTATTTATATTATCAAGAACCAAGAATGGTGAAGATTATGGCAGTCTATTTTGAGGTTTCCGCTACAGTCCAATTTACCCATTGTAATCTCATTATGATAGCAATTAGCCAGAAGTTTAGTCCTGAAACCCAATACGACAAAGCTTAAGTTTGTCCAATAATGATTGTACATACTGGGATAAGAACACTACTGCCTACTAGCCTTGTTGGTTTCTTAAAACTGAATAAATACTCGAATACAATTGAATCTTATTTGGAAACTGATTGACTCTTTGGCAGGAATTTGGAAGTCTGTCTTTATGCTGGTGACACACCAGGGATGAGCTGGTTGGAAATCTGAATATGCTTACTTGTTGGCACCTAAAGGAAAGGTTTGGAGTTCTTTTCCCTTTGGTGATAGTAGTTAATATTGTTTGCACATATTCCCCTCAGTGATATCAGAATTACTACTATTTACATCTTTTTTTATTGCTATCACCTAAAGGCAAGGTTGGAGTTCTTTTCCCCTCAGTGATGGCAGTTTTAATATTGTTTTACATGCCTTCCCTATTAGTGATGGTAGATTTATTGATCCTTCGGCTAGGGATTGAAGATCTATCCTGCTCCATAGTACTCACTTTGAACGGGGAGATACATGAACCTTGTACCTCATAAACTTGACCAATTAATGACTCTGTGGTGATCAAATTCTGGTAAGCCTCTAACATAGGGTGGAGTCTGGACTCTGGAAGACATATGTATGCATGCTTTATACATTTACCATTACTTCCAGTGCTTCTATGGATTCTTTGCTTAATAAATGTCATTTTGACCATCCTTAGGGAGAACTTAGCACTTAATTTTAATAAAAAGTGTAATTTATAATTTGGATTTTTGGGTTTATATAGAGGATATATCCTAAAAATACTAAAATGGTAACACTTTCTAAACTCTTCAAACACTTTCCAAACACTTCAACTTTTGGCTCTAATGGACTTGAGTATACAATTCGCACAATGTTGCATGTTGTCAGCTAAGTTTGCAGGTTGATACATGTTTGGTGATCTAGTTGCATGTTTTTTTGAAGTTTTACATCTTTTTATCCTTTTTTTTTCAAAAGAAAATACTTCACGGAAAACCTTCTAAGTTCTAGGTACTTTCTTATGATCTGTGAATGGAAAATGAGGTAAACGTTGATCCTGATTCTGGAGTGATTCTGGAGCGTAATATAAAGAGGATCAAGAAAGTCGAACTTGTAACCTCTCAAATTTGGGAAAAGATCTCATGTCTGGTTCATCTTGAACTAACCCCTGAGGCTCTACATTCTTCTACTCGTACAACAAGCATTCCCAAATTTAGCTTTTCAGGTTTTTCACTTTTCATATCTTCATTTTTTGGTTTATCAATTTATGTTAAACTGCTCTCATTGTGTTTCATCATTTTTTTTTCTATTTGTCAGTGTGGCATGAAACTGGTAAACCTTTCCACTTGACTAAATAGAGTTTATAAATTGATGGACATGTAATTGGTCATTCAACGTGGCCTTGGTTCATCATTTAACCTTGTGTTAGATATATAAATGTTTGAAACATTGAAATTTTAAGTGATGTATATTGATGATTGCCTTGTCATTAGAATTTGACATGGTTCAATTTTATTTTGATTTTAAGTTTTAATTTATCTCTTTTGTTTTTGACTTTAATTTGTTGCAGAAACCTTTAGGAAATCACTCCTCTTAGATGTACCATCACTTACTTTAATGGGAATACCTTTTTATTTTTATGAAAGGCTACCTATTTATTGTGCTTGAACTATTTGACACCTTTGCTGACCTATTCATATTGGTAATTCCACTAAGTTCACAACTCTGGACGATAAGGAGGGGTGGTTTTCTTGTACTTTGTTGACACCAGTTAAATTTCATTTTGTCTATATGCTCTCCAGAATTTATCTGCAACATGTTTTCAGAACTTTATTTACCATGTTTATTGTACCATCGATTTGCAAATGGGAAAAAATGTACCCATCACTTTGAAAATAAATATACTTATCACTTGTAATTGTTTTGTGCACTCCATGCAAATGCACACTATCCTTGACCGAAGAAAATGAGTCATTACCTGTATGTTTTGAGATTGTTCCGATATAAAATTTTCGAAGATTTCCAACAAACAATATCTCCTATTTAAATGGGTGGTTGAAATTATTTTATGCAACACTCCCCTTTAATTACAAAAAAACAAAAATTTAAACTAAGATATTTTCTGGTCCGAGTCTAAGCTATGCTTACAATTTTTTTTTTTTTGACATCAGTTGGATTTCCTTTTCCTTTCTTCATTGCTTTAGCCTTGTCTTTTTGTTGGAAGCTTCAGATTTCAGTGTCTTTATTGGCTAGTGCAACTGTTCCATTGTTCCAAGTTGTCCATGCATGTCCTTTATTTCTTCAAAAATTGGCTTGTATGTAAATGACTACCACATGTCACCTTCCATACCTTGCTCTTCATCAATTTGTTCCAAAATAAATCATAAAAATGTTTTGTCTCTCAAGGACACTATTGCATGGAAATTTCACATTTTTATTTTCTATAACATCCATGTTGCCTTCAACATTCATTGTTGCAACTTCTATGAAAACATCATTAACATATGGTGTTTCAAGCCATGTTTCAAGAAGTTTTAGTGTGAGAGATTCTCAATGAATACATCAACCTCTTTTTCAATGAAGATAAGTTATTGTAGCATATGCCGCTAATCTATGCCAATGGCATGTCCGTGTTTATTTCAAAATGATTCAATGTATCTAACATCATCTACAATATAATCTGAAAGATAACCCATCGATCATAACAAACCATAGCGGCTAGATTCTTTTAATGTCTTAAAAAAAACCAATGGATGCCAATTTGCGAGAGAAAAATGGTATTGCCACAGTAATATAAATCATAGTAGAGATCTTCATTCATATATATATATATATCTATATATATATATATATATATAATGAGTATGTACTATAGAGATTTATTTATCTCAATGATAACTTGAGATTCTTCCAGTTATGACAAAAGAGTAAAATATTTAAAATAGAGCATGGACTATAGAAAGTAATATAAATCATAGCAGAGATCTTCATTTATATATATATATATATATATATATATATATATATATATATATATATATATATATATATATATATATATATAACGAGTATGTACTGTAGAGATTTATTTAGCTCAATGATAACTTGAGAACAAGAATCTCATTCCACGTTGCATATGATTTCATTGTATGTAAATGAAAAATTAATAGATCAATTTAATCTTAATTTTGACGGATTTGATTACCTATTCTTCTCCACTCTATGCTATTCTTCCCCACTCTATGCCTTACGGCGTTTCCTTTGCAACATAAGGTGCAAATGCTAGTATAAATTTCCTGGAAAAACATTTCGCAATAACAAAATGGATAACTAAATTGGAATGATTGAATCCTTGGAAAACCTAGAGAACCTGTGGACTCTGAAGCAAATGAGACCAATATTACTTATAACAGTGTATGTAATATAAATTTCCTGGAAAAACGTTTCGAAATAACAATTCACTGTACTCGAAATATAGAATTGTAAGAACCATTATGCTCTCGAGGATTCTCCTGATTGTTATCATGATATGCTCGAAGTATAGAATTGTTGGAAATGGCCAACTTTGTATTTGGAAATTTGTCATGAAATATTTTAGTTAAGGAGATCCATTTCAGTTGAAAGCTGCGAAGATTGAGGTATTATCATTAATGACTATTATTATGGAGCTTGAAGTTACCTTCACAACAATCCTAACCTAGTCCCTTGTGATATGTGTTGGGTATTTTTAAATGGAGAATACCAAAAACCAAAATTCAAACAAACACAACAGAGGTAATGCTCTGTTTCTCTGCCTCAGGATCTTTATGCACAGGGAAGCTTTTAAATAAAATTACTCAGAACAGAGTATTACACAGCCATAAAAACATTTTCTATTGCTTTAAAAAAAACTGTTACAAACTTCATCCTCTTTTACTGTGAGGGATTTTCCAAAGACAACATTCAACCAAAACTCTGTTTTCACCTGAGAAATTACTGTGTTGGGTTTACTGCTGTAAAACCCCTTTTTACATACACAGTAAAAATTTCATTACATTCACTTATATAAAGAAGGACACACTCCATGCACTCTTTCACTTCTTGTTTTCCACTGTTGTGGATATTACAAAATCAACTTCTAAACATTCCTCTGTTTTTCAATGTCAGACAAACATTACATCCCTGTTCCAATACATCGCACTGCTGTGCACAAAATTTTCATGCGCTACCGCGCGCAGTCACAATACACACAAAACTTGCTGGAGCTCTGCGCAGCCACTACTCCATTACATTCTTTTCCCTTGCTCTCTCTTGCGCATACCGTACGCAGCCTCAATGAGCATCACAAAAAAAATACAACTCGCGCAGCAACTACACTAACACAGCCACAATATATTGTTATATATTAAAACATACAAAATGCATAGTGCGTATGCACAATGCACAAAAACTACCCTCCGTAGACTCTTTTCTACGACATATATATAAAACATATATAAAAAAATATATAAAACTATACGCCCATACCCATATTAATGGGTCTCCACCAAAACTACGTATATAAAAAATATATGATAATGTGCCCATAACCATTTAAAGGGCGTTCACCAAAAAAACTACGTCAAGCATTAAAATCATTAACTCTTCCATTCTCGGCGGTCAACCAATAGTCTTTTACTCCACGCAAAATTAATTCGCTGCAGGACCGTATGCACCTTCAGAGATCGACGGTGGAGATCGATGGAACTGATCGAACGGCTGACAAGAATATCGGGTGGCCTTACCTGACTGAACGATAGCACCCAAGAAATGACGTTTGCTTATGTCATGCGGGTGACACGCGTCGCCTCCATAGTTTATCGGAGCCCTTGTGTACGAAAACTGCCTGCTGCTGAAAGCGGTCCGATACGCACCGAGGTGGTTTGCTGGTTTGGCTCCGGTGGTTTTGGGTGCTGCCGTATTGTCCACGTCCGCCTGCACGGTGTTGCGACCTGCAGTTGGAATTGCCATTCCAACACTCCCCTTTAATTTCGACTGCTGGGCATTCAATCTTACCCAACCACTTCCTCACATCGAGGGATTCACCAACACTGCTGTTACAAAGACATCTTCCTCACATAGAGGGATTCACCAACTGCTTCTGATGCAGTTCCACAAACAACAAAGTTGTCTTCCTCTTAATAGAGGGATTAACCTGAAACTGTGCTTAAGAGCACCTTCCTCATGACAGAGGGATTCACCATTACAATGTGCTGAAGAGCACCTTCCTCTTTAACAGAGGGTTTCACCAAATGACTGCTTCAAATGCAGTTCCAAAACAAACAATCATTGCACTGCTGTGTGTGCAAACTCATTACATTGTTCTTTTATGCTGCTGCATATTCTCTGCTGCACTATTGTCCCATCTTCTTTACTGTGTCTATCCCACACTGCTGTGTCTACACTTGCACTGCTTCTGCACTTTTCAAAGACAAAATACTCTGTCTTTTCTGGAACAATTACTCTGTCCCACCTTACAAATTTACACTGATGTGTGTAAACATTTCTTACACTCACTGCTGTTGCATATATTGCATTTCAATTCAATGAACAACAAATTCATTACATTTACCTTTACTGTTGTAAGGAAAATTTCTTTTGCATGTGCTGCTGTTCAGAACTTCTTGCTGCTGCATTTTTCACATTTCCATTTCTGTGTGCTTCTCCTTCTTGCCATCATGCTGCTGTCCATAACTTCTTGCTGTTGCATTTTTCATATTCACTGCTGTCCATACCCATAACCATAGACTGTCATCCCTGGGTTTTTATTTGCTGCTGCGTTGCCTCTGCAATTTGCACTGTCGCTGCCTTTTGTTTCATCATACTGCTGTGCCCATACTCTTGGCACTTCATTCTCCACACAAAAAATAACACGGGCTGTTACTTTTTACACCCTTTCTTCACACAATCTTCAGTTTCATTTTTTTTAATTTCATAATGCACTGCTGTGCAGTTCCTTTCATTTTTCTGCTGCCACACATTATCATTCACCCATGTGCATTAAAATCTGCTGTCCCTGTTTTTCTTTATGCATTTCTTTGCATGCTCCATTGCATATGAAGAAAAACATTACATTTTTTTTACTGCTGTGTATTGTACTCACTCTGCTGTGAGTATGTTCTCTCACATTAAATAGAAGGAAACTACCTTCCATTGCTATGCATTTCAATGCATGTGCTCCATCACAAAAAAAATTCAAAACTGCTATTTTATGTTCTATCTTCCCACTGCTGTGAGGGTCTCCATGCTTTGCATACTTTTCTTATTGCGCTGCTGCACTTTACATTTGAGCGTTGTCCCCTTTTCTTTTCTGCTCTTATGGCAGATTTGATTTCATGTCTTTCCTTTATGAAAGGTCTTCATCAAAGAGTGACTGTTAAGATAGTTCAGCAACAAAAATTACAAGCTCCCCTTTAGTGTATGCTTTATCTTCTTTCAGCAGACTCTTCTCAAAACAAATTTAGATCCACTGGGGAGTTCAAGGGGTTTTCAGATTGCCTTTCCTTCCTTCTCCATACTTGTGTAACTTTCTTCTTTTGCATGGGTCTAGCTTGTGTAAGGGCCCATGTCAAGTTACAATCTCGTGCCATATGCCCAATGTTATGACATTTGAAACATTCAACATTGTTCATGAACAACATTTCATGATTTCTTCTAAAATTGTTTCTTGGAGATTTTCGAAGACCACAACATTTATCTTTATGAAATGCTCTACAGTCTTTTGCCATATGACCAAAGTTTGAACAAGCATAACAATAACCAAAAAATGAACTTTGATACCTGTGAGATGGAGGTTTCCTTGATGTACTTCTGAAGCCTTGGTGCCTTGAGATTCTTTGTTGACGACCATTGCCTCTTACCTCTTTGACATCAGCTACATTTCTTCTTGGAGCTGGTTTTCTACTTGGAGTAGGATTTCTTCTATTGCAGCCTTCATTTTTCTCCTTGCCTTTGCTGGAACTAGGAGCTTCACAACTTCTTTCTAGCTTCTTCACATATCCTTTGCTTAAAGCATCTTCATCCTTGTTTGAGGGTTCACCTACATACCCAAGTCCTGATTTATCAGATGGAGATCTGTGATAGCTGAGCATGTCATCCAAAGCTTGAGAGCTCTTCATGATCTTGTTCATCCCTTCAGCCTTCTTCCTGAGGAGGACAATCTCTTCTTCTAACTTTTCACATTCATTATTTTTCTTTGCAAGTTGTTCCTCAGTTTCTTCCTTGCTACGAGTAGCTTCAGCTGCTACTATTTTGAAGGAGATAATATCTGTCTTCATTTTGGAGATTTCTTCATCTTTTGCTTGACTGCTCTTCATTTTCTTTTCAGCTCCTTGTGCCTGCTTCTTGGCTTCTTGTAGTTCAGACTTAAGGGAGGAGACCTCTACCTTGTACTGTCCAATCTCTTCCACAAGCTTATTCACTTTCTTGTGTCTTTGTTCAAGTTGACTTGTCAAGGCATCTGCCTGCTTCTTTGCACTATTCAGCTGATTTGTCATGGATATGACTTCTTCATGATTTTTCTTCTTGCATTGGTCAAGCTCCTTCTTAAGCTTGGCAAGCTCTTCATCCCTTTCTTTTACTTGAAGCTTGATGAGGTCAAGCTTTTCATTCTCAGCTTCTATGATGGGTTCAGAATTTTCTTCTTCACTACTGGTCATGGTCAGTGCTCCCTTTGCATGAAGGTCATGCAGTCTGTCCCATATATCCTTTGCTGATGTGTATTTTCCTAGATTCCTCTTCACTGAATCAGGGAGACCATCCAAGATAGTCTTTGCTGCTTGTGCATCATACTCCATGGATTCTTTATCCATCTTGCTGTCATCAATCACTGACTCCCAGACTTCAATCCCCTCAAACATTAGGAAAGCCCTCATCTTTATTTCCCATACATCAAAGTTTCCATCAAACTTTGGGGTTTCAAATAGAATGTATTCTAATGGATTGCCTTCTAGTTTAGTAGAGGGGGGAGACACATTTTTAACAGGCCTGGAGGCTTTCTTCTTTGACCTTGCCATTCTTATCTAGGCTTTAAATACTTGACTGTGTTTTCTTTTAAATCACTGATTGTTCCTTTAACAGTAACAGAAAGGAAAGCTTTGAAAAATACCTTAACTCTTTTGGCTGAGTCTTCACACTGCTGGAGAAGTTTGACTGCTGCAACCACACCTTCCTTCAGCTTCTTTGAGCCTTCAAAGAGCCTGGACTAGCTCTGATACCACTGTTGGGTATTTTTAAATGGAGAATACCAAAAACCAAAATTCAAACAAACACCACAGAGGTAATGCTCTGTTTCTCTGCCTCAGGATCTTTATGCACAGGGAAGATTTTAAATAAAATTACTCAGAATAGAGTATTACACAGCCATAAAAACATTTTCTATTGCTTTAAAAAAAAACTGTTACAAACTTCATCCTCTTTTACTGTGAGGGATTTTCCAAAGACAACATTCAACCAAAACTCTGTTTTCACCTGAGAAATTACTGTGCTGGGTTTACTGCTGTAAAACCCCTTTTTACATACACAGTAAAAATTTCATTACATTCACTTATATAAAGAAGGACACACTCCATGCGCTCTTTCACTTCTTGTTTTCCACTGCTGTGGATATTACAAAATCAACTTCTAAACATTCCTCTGTTTTTCAATGTCAGACAAACATTACATCCCTGTTCCAATACATCGCACTGCTGTGCACAAAATTTTCATGCGCTACCGCGCGCAGTCACAATACACACAAAACTTGCTGGAGCTCTGCGCAGCCACTACTCCATTACATTCTTTTCCCTTGCTCTCTCTTGCGCATACCGTACGCAGCCTCAATGAGCATAAAAAAAGAAACAACTCGCGCAGCAACTACACTAACACAGCCACAATATATTGTTATATATTAAAACATACAAAATGCATAGTGCGTATGCACAATGCACAAAAACTACCCTCCGTAGACTCTTTTCTACGACATATATATAAAACATATATAAAAAAATATATAAAACTATACGCCCATACCCATATTAATGGGTCTCCACCAAAACTACGTATATAAAAAATATATGATAATGTGCCCATAACCATTTAAAGGGCGTTCACCAAAAAAACTACGTCAAGCATTAAAATCATTAACTCTTCCATTCTCGGCGGTCAACCAATAGTCTTTTACTCCACGCAAAATTAATTCGCTGCAGGCCCGTATGCACCTTCAGAGATCGACGGTGGAGATTGATGGAACTGATCGTACGGCTGACAAGAATATCGGGTGGCCTTACCTGACTGAACGATAGCACCCGAGAAATGACGTTTGCTTATGTCATGCGGGTGACACGCGTCGCCTCCATAGTTTATCGGAGCCCTTGTGTACGAAAACTGCCTGCTGCTGAAAGCGGTCCGATACGCACCGAGGTGGTTTGCTGGTTTGGCTCCGGCGGTTTTGGGTGCTGCCGTATTGTCCACGTCCGCCTGCACGGTGTTGCGACCTGCAGTTGGAATTACCATTCCAACAATATGAGCATGGATAGTTCTCTTGATCAACACAGATTCTATGCTTCTTATAGTACCGACATGTTACAGAATTCTATCCCCAGGCCCTCTATCGATAGTCAAAGCAATATTCATTATCAATATAATTAAAACCACGAGGGGTACCCAGGAGTGCAATTTATCTGTTAAACATTGGTTCCATGCGTTGCGACAGCTTGCATATCGGAAGACAAGATCCATCCATTGGCTGCAAAATCCAAATGCATATCATTCTACTTTTAATTTATATTGGTTTGATTTTACTGGTAAGGGGATTAGTTTAACCAGAGCATGGTTATTGGCATGAACACCCAATTGCTCAGTATGCCATGGAAAACATTTAACCCTTCTTTTCTCTTGAACTTATTTCGTTAAAAATCTGACAAAAGATAAATGAATTGAAGATCAGTGTGTTAATATTTTCTCAAGTTATCATTCACACAATGATTCTAATGGATTTACAAGTTTGAACAACATATTTTACATTCACACATTGATTCTAATGGATTTACAGGTTTGAACAACATATTTTACACCAGGGCGAACTGGGTCCCTGATACTAACAATAGGTATACAGGTATAGCCATTTTCTGGGATTTGATCACTGGGAGAAAAATTATTTTCCAGGTCAACATAAACATGACACAGTGGTTTGGAGAGCTTCACTGATGCCTATTTGTTAGAATCTAAAACCTTGTCCCATGTTTGCAAGATAATTTTTACATGTCCTTTATAATGACAACGACACTTTCCACCAGGGAGCTCCAAGACTACAACTATTTTTTTTATAGAGAGATTTGAAATGATCAACTTTGACAATTGTTGCTTCTTTACACTCTAACAAAATTTCCACCGAATAACAAGCCAAATTCCAAACAACAACATGAAAACATAAATCTCGGTCGATCAAGGTGCAATGCCAACTACATTGATTCACCATATGTCGATGCTCATTAGCCAACTGATTCATCCATTGACTATTTGCCAGACAAAATTTAAGTTGTGTAACCCACGATAACAATTATTAGCACTTATTTATGCTCTAAAAAGATTCCACCTACATTATCGTAAGCAGATCCCTAGCTTAGCTCTTCTAAAACACTACGATCAACCTTCACATTTTCGTGATAAAAGTTGGAATTTCCAGTGAAACTCTGTCGTCGAGAAAATCCCTTACATAATAATTCTCAAGGTTATTTATTAAATTGATTACAACATTTTTGTAATTCTTATATTTTTTTTTATCAAAGTGATCGTATATTTTTGTAATGTTGTCAATGAAGATTTAAAATTGCTGTGGACAAAAATATTTTCGAACAATCTAAAAACGGGTCATCGCCTACAAACAAACAATATTAACATGCGTGATATCTGATTAGGATTCCAACTCCAATCAAATGAGATCAAGGCCACTTGCTATCCTAATCTGAGTTGGGTTATCGATAACTAACCAAAAACGGTTTATGCAATACATGTAAAGCCATGAAAATCATATTAAACTCATACAATAAAACACAATGGCAAGACTACCGTTTTCCCAATCACCGTTCGGTATATTGTACATTTATATCAAATGAGCGTACCCCATTTAACGAGATATTCAACAATAATAACTGTCATGTTATTACCAAAATGTTGGGTATTTTTGATGGAGAAAATACCGAAAACCAACAAAATATTCACCACAGAGACAATGCTCTGTTTCTTCTGTCCAGGATCTTTACACAGGGAAGCTTTTAAAACAAATTGACTCAGAAGACAACACAGTCACAAAGCATTTCTATTAATTAAAACAAACATTCTGTTACATATTTCTTCCTCTGTGCAAAGAGGGAATCACAAAAAAACTCTGCTGCTCTCACAGATTTTCCACTGCTGTGGATATTACAAAACCAATTTAATGGTGCTCATGTGTTTTTAACAATACCCCATAACCATTACAATCCTGTTTTCAAAAGACATCTCGCACTACTGTGCGTTCTAAACATACCACAAAAGAAAATACACCATGCGCAAGCACGATACACACACCAAACTAATTCACGTTGGCTTACATAACAACGTATAAAAAATATATATGAAAAACATATAAAAAAATATAAAAAAACATATGCCCATAACATATTAAAAGTCCTCCACCAAAAAACTACGACAAACATTAAACTCCATTGAATTCCTCCTACGGCAGTCAACGTATAAGTTTTTTTTACTCCACGCAGAAACTTGATTTGACGCGGGCGGAGGGCAACTTCGGAAATCGACGGCTGAGATCGGGCGCCCTGATCACTTGGCTGATCCAACGAGGTTCGCACACCAACCTCGGGAAAACAAAACTGTCTTTAACCTCCGGGGAGCGGGCGGTTTTGTCGTTTGTACAAGGGACGCGTGGCGGAGTTTGATTGTGTCGGGGCCTCCTCTGCGGGTACAGCCTTTTGCCAAAGGCGGTGCGGGGAGACCGGGGTTGTTTTCAAAAACCGCCGCGCGCTGTTTAAAATTAAAATTTAACACTCCCCTTTAATTTTAACAGTCGTGCGTTCGGTCATTCCCAAACACTTTCTCAAAAATTCAAAACTCTTCTGAACCAGTGGCTTTGTCAAGATGTCTGCAACCTATTCCTAGGTCCTGCAATGTTCTAGGACAATTTCTCCATTGTTCACTAATTCTCTGATGTAGTGAAACCTTGTATCAATGTGTTTCGTTCTCTTATGAAACACTGAATTCTTTGACAAAGCAATAGCTGAGCTATTGTCACAAAAGACCATTGTCGCTTTTGCCTGCTCTTGGCCTAAGCTTCTCAACATCCTTCTCATCCAAACTGCTTGACATGCTTCTGCTGTCGCTGCCACATATTCTGCCTCTGCTGTAGATAATGCTACAATGGATTGCTTCTTGGAAGCCCATGAGATGGCTCCTGAACCCATATTAAAAACATAACTGGAAGTGCTCTTCCGATCATCTACACTTCCAGCCCAATCGCTATCAGTGTACCCAACCAAATCTGAATGTTCTGAGGCATGATATAGAATTCCAAACATTTTGGTACCTTTGACATACCTCAAAATTCTCTTTGCTGCCTGCCAATGTGCCTCCTTCGGCCTCTCCATGAACCTGGAAATTAAACTAACAGCATACATTAAATCAGGCCTAGTTGCTGTTAAATACATAAGGCTGCCCACAATGCTTTTATAAAAACTAGGATCAAAATCCTTGCTGTTGTCCTCTCTGCTGAGCTTTAATCCCATCACTGTGGGAGTGATTGCTGCCTTGCACTCTTGCATGTTAAATCTGCCCAAAACTTGATTTACATATCTTGCTTGAGATATAAAAATTCCTTTTTCATTTTGATCTACTTCTATGCCTAAGAAGTATCTCAACAAACCCATGTCAGTCATTTCAAATTCATCCTTCATGACTGATTTAAAATTCTCAATAAGATACATATCATTTCCAGTGAAAATAACATCATCTACATATAAGACAACAATTAAAATTTTACCATCCTTTTCCTTGATGTAGACTGTGGGTTCTCCTTCACATTTGTCAAATTCATTATCCAATAGATATGAATCTATCCTGCTGTACCATGCTCTTGGCGCTTGCTTCAGCCCATAAAGATCTTTCTTCAATTTGCACACTTTGTGCTCTTCACCTTTCCTCTCATATCCAAGAGGCTGTTCCACATAGACCTCTTCCATTAACACTCCATTTAGGAATGCTGATTTCACATCCATTTGGTAGACTTTCCATTTGTTTTGAGCTGCTATGGACAACACTGCTCTCACGGTTTCCATTCTTGCAACCGGTGTGAAAGTCTCCTCATAGTCTCTCCCATATTGCTGCTTGTAGCCTTTGACAACCAGCCTTGCTTTATGCCTTTCAATCTTGCCTTCAGCATTGCTCTTGGTCTTGTAGACCCATTTCACACCAATGACTTCTTTGCCTTTCGGTAGCTCAACCAAATCCCATGTTTTGTTTCTTTCTATGGCATTCATTTCCTCATCCATAGCTTCTATCCATTTTCTATCTTTAATAGCTTCTTCAAAATGAATAGGATCATCAACATGACAAAACAAGGCAAATAAGGAATTCATTCCTTCTTCATAAATTTCACTTAGATTTCTAAACTTCTTACCTCTTTCACTTGGTGTGCAAGTGCTTGAAGATGCACTTGAATTTCCTCCTTGTGGTGTGCTTGGAGAAGCACTCTCATTGATCCTCAATGGTGTTCCTTGCTGTCCTTGTGTTGGTGCTGTTGTTTGGGGGTTCATTTCAGCCACCTCCTCTTCATCTTCATCATGAGGCAAACAGCTTTTAATGTTCACTGTTTTCTCTATGCTTCCATCCCAAGCTTCTTCTTCAATGAATTGAACATCCCTGCTGACAAAGAACTTCTTGGTAGATGGGATGTACAGCCTGTAGGCTTTGGATTCATCACTGTATCCAACAAGGATACATTTCTCCCCTTTGCTGTCCAACTTCCTCCTTAGTTGATGTGGAATGTGTGCACAGGCCACACATCCAAAAACTCTCATGTGGGTGACTCCTTGCTTACTCCCACTCCATGCCTCTTCTGGCACTTTGTTCATGACTGCTTTTGTAGGACACCTGTTCAAAATATAAACTGCACAATGTACAGCTTCAGCCCAATACTCATTTGGCAAATGCTTTGCCTTCAACATGCTCCTTGCCATCTCCATGATGGTTCTGTTCTTCCTTTCAGCAACTCCATTTTGCTGTGGGGTGTACCGAGTTGTGAACTGTTTATGTATTCCATTTTCTCTACAAAACTTTAGGAATTCATTGGAGATATACTCACCTCCTCTATCAGTTCTCAAAACTTTTATATGCAGCCCGCTTTGGTTCTCCACAAGTGCTTTGAAATTTTGGAATTTCTCAAAGACTTCACTTTTGTTCTTGAGGAAATATATCCAAGTCTTTCTTGTAAAATCATCAATGAATGTCAAGAAATATAGGCTGCCTGCTAATGATGGAGCTTGCATTGGTCCACACAAATCTGAGTGGATAATCTCTAAGGGTGCCTTTGTCCTTATACTTTTCCTTGATGGAAAACTCTCTCTATGTTGTTTGCCCAATATACAACCTTCACAAAGGCTGTCTGGCTTCTCTATCAATGGTAATCCCTTTACCATTCCTTTTCTGCTCAATAAGTTTAGACCTCCAAAATTTAGATGCCCGAATCTCAAGTGCCATAACCAGTTCTCATCCTTTGGCACGCTTTGGAAGGCCTCTTGGGTGGCTGCTGCCATTTCCCTTTTGTTCTTCATGTCTGCCCTGATCCGGAGAGGGAACATCCTGTTCCTTGTCATCTTCACTTCAGCAATGCATCTTTTGCTGGGTGGTATGTCCATGATGGTGCACACATCATTTACAAAGTAAACATTGTAACCCTTTTGGACAAGCTGTCCAATACTCAAGAGGTTACATCTCATTCCGGGGACATAGTATACATCTGCTATGGTTTTCCTTTCTCCTTGCTTTGAAAATATCTTTACCTCCCCTTTTCCCATAACAGAAACTTTACTATCAGTTCCTAGTGTGACCTCTGATTTCAAATTCTGATTTAAGGCTGAAAAGAGGGCTATATTCCCTGTCATATGGTTGCTGCAACCTGAGTCTAAAAACCATATGCCTTCACTATGTGTTTCAGCCATGTTACAAGCTAACAGGACATTTTCTTGACTGTTGTTTTCTCTTGTAACATTTGCATTTTGTCTACTATTCATATCATGTTGTTTCTTTCTACAATCACTAGCATAATGTCCATACTTTTTGCAATAATAGCATTGAACATTAGATTTATCATACCTTTATCCTTGAGCCTGATACTGATCTCTTTGTTGGCTGTTGCCTTGACCTTGGTTCTGATTTGTATTGCTGCCTCTTCCTTGTGCCTTTGATGGGCTGTTCCTTCCACCTCTGTTCTGGCTTCTGCCTCTTCCTCTATGGTTTCCTCTGCCTTGACCCCTTCCTCTTCCAAAGGACATCTGGGTCTTGAAGGCTTGCTCGAGGGATGAGTTTTCATTCCTACTCAACCTCTGCTCATGAGTCATCAGTGATGCATGTAGCTCATCAACTGAATAGTTTGAGAAATCCTTTGTCTCTTCAATGGTTGTGACTATGGCATCGAACCTTGAGGGTAAGACCCTCAATATTTTCTCCACTATTCTTCTATCTTCAATTGTTTCTCCATGAGTTCTCATTTGTGTGATTACAACAATCACATGAGTGAAGAATGATTCAATGTTGTCTGACTCCTTCATGTTCAAGTTTTCAAAATCCTTTCTCAGCAATTGTAGTTTTGCTGTCTTCACTCTCTCCATGCCTTGATAGGCAGTTTTTAGGGTTTTCCATGCATTGTGTGATGTTGTAGCTGCTGCTATCCTTGGGAATATACTCTGGTCCACTGCTTGATACAACAAGACAATGGCCTTTGCATCCTTCTTCCTATTGAGCTTCAATAGGTCCTTCTCTCCCTGAGTTAGGTTATTAAATGCTGTTTCATCTGCTGGTTCCTCAAACCCATATTCTACTAGTTCCCATATATCTTGAGAGATGAACAAAGCTCTCATGGTTATAGACCAGTAGTCATAGTTCTTCCCATTAAAGTGTGGGAGCTGGGTGTTGAACATACCCATGCTTGTGCTTGCCATTCCTTGCATCTTGAACTATGGTTTTAAATCCTTGACTGTGATTTTAAAAAAAAAAACAACTGACTGTCTTCAGCAATAACAAGAGAAATGCTTTTGGGGAATACCTGAATCCTTCGCTGTCTGAGTCTTCTGTCTGCCTGAGAAGTTTTGTTGCAGCAACAACCTTCTCCCTTCAGCTTCTTTAACTTCTTTAAAGAGCCTAAGCCTTGCTCTGATACCACTGTTGGGTATTTTTGATGGAGAAAATACCAAAAACCAACAAAATATTCACCACAGAGACAATGCTCTGTTTCTTCTGTCCAGGATCTTTACACAGGGAAGCTTTTAAAACAAATTGACTCAGAAGACAACACAGTCGCAAAGCATTTCTATTAATTAAAACAAACATTCTGTTACATATTTCTTCCTCTGTGCAAAGAGGGAATCACAAAAAAAACTCTGCTGCTCTCACAGATTTTCCACTGCTGTGGATATTACAAAACCAATTTACTGGTGCTCATGTGTTTTTAACAATACCCCATAACCATTACAATCCTGTTTTCAAAAGACATCTCGCACTGCTGTGCGTTCTAAACATACCACAAAAAAAAATACACCACGCGCAAGCACGATACACACACCAAACTAATTCACGTTGGCTTACATAACAACGTATAAAAAAAATATATGAAAAACATATAAAAAAATATAAAAAAACATATGCCCATAACATATTAAAAGTCCTCCACCAAAAAACTACGACAAACATTAAACTCCATTGAATTCCTCCTACGGCGGTCAACGTATAAGTTTTTTTTACTCCACGCAGAAACTTGATTTGACGCAGGCGGAGGGCAACTTCGGAAATCGACGGCTGAGATCGGGCGCCCTGATCACTTGGCTGATCCAACGAGGTTCGCACACCAACCTCGGGAAAACAAAACTGTCTTTAACCTCCGGGGAGCGGGCGGTTTTGTCGTTTGTACAAGGAACGCGTGGCGGAGTTTGATTGTGTCGGGGCCTCCTCTGCGGGTACAGCCTTTTGCCAAAGGTGGTGCGGGGAGACCGGGGTTGTTTTCAGAAACCGCCGCGCGCTGTTTAAAATTAAAATTTAACACAAAACTGATGATTCTAAAGTAAATATCTAGCCCATAGAAACATCAATGATAAATAGTGTTAAGACCAAAACTGAAGATTCTGAAGTAAATATTTAGCCCATAGAAACATCAATGATAAATAGGGTTAAGAGATATTTAACAATAATAAATAATGTAGCATAGATTAAACACTTATTTGGATTAGGAAAGACGCAATCACAAACAAAACGGAAGATACGTTGCTAGAATCGCTATGTCTTTATATGTATAACAGTGGAGCTTCATCGACTATTCACAAGATGGCTGCTATAAATGTCAAGCCATCCAAAATTCTGTCAATGCATAACTATTCGCAAAATGGCAGCCATAAAAGCCGTGCAAAATTCTGGCGTTGCGTTATCATCAGGGTGATGCATTCAAAATTGCGTGAGGAATAGAGCCGAATGCCACACATATACAAGATTATATATATACATTACATATATAGTCATAAATAGATTGCGGTTATCATGTTTGTGGCTGAGGAGTCTTGGCAACCTCAGAGAGTTCAGACTTGGTTTTATATTTGGACTCGTCTATCTCGATTCCTTTTTCCTTGGCTGCCTCCTCACCAGACATTCCCATCCTGGACAGCCCGCCTTTTCTACCCATCTCTTGATATCCTTCCTTCCCTATCTGAGCAGCTCTTGTGCTCCCTCCCTTCTTTGCTCCCTCTATCAGACGCTCCTGCTCAATAAATCATACATTCAATGACGTACAATTTCAAAACACACAGAATACAGGAAGTAATTGAAGGATCCAGAACAAGAATAAGAAAAGAATAAGGCTAATTAGTTACACCCGGGATTCCTTGGGCATGAGCCCTTTCTCCTTGACTTCTTCGTCTGTTGGCTCACGGGTACCTTCCTTGCTGCTGAGCCCTCCTTTCATGGCTCCACGTTTGAGCCTCATTTGAGCTTCTTCTGACATGGGAGCGTCATCCGAACTAATTTTTCCTACCTGATAATTAACTACCTATTACTCTGGGATCACCCTTTTCACTGGTCGATATTCTAATCAATTCCGAACAATTTTCAACATAATGTGCTCCATTGACACAATGATGTATATATATATATATATATATATAGGTTCCTATGGTTGTTTGAGGTATGTTCTATTGGATAAGCTTTAGTATTCGAACGACATGCAGCATGACACGTATTATATAACGCGTCGATTTCATAGATGGGTAATTATTTATCCACCACGTTTCGCTCTGCAAGAATTATTCATGTTCGAAGCGTACAATCCCCTCTTCTGCATTTTCTTCCATAGGGGATAGTTTGGCTCCACTAGCCTTAGACCTGGACCTCTAACGTTTTTTCAAAGAAAGTAAATTCATGAAATGACTTTTCGTAAGAAGGGGAGAATCATTAAACTTTCCATTTTCCAATTGTTTCTCCTTTGGTAAGTTCAATCTTTCGTAAGTTCAATCTTTCTTTGAGAGCCTCAAAGATCATATTCTTATTATTGACATAGGATGCATCTTTTTGAGTTCCTTCATTTCTATCTATCATTAGCATAAATAAAGATAGGACTCTCGATACCTTCCCTAAATTTGAAGTCAAATAATCTTTAAGGTTCCTCGAATCCTATCTCTAAATTTGAAGTCAAATAATCTTTAAGGTTCCTTGAATCCTCTACCCCACTAGCTTCTCCTCGAACAAACATTCTCGAGCCAATATCTCAAAATCACTACTTCTAAAACCCTTGAATTTTGTGTTTTGAACCACTTTTGTTTCTTCAAGGGATCCTTGAACACATTCTTTAAATAAAACTTCTGAGGTTTCCTTATTAGAGGGAGAAACTAGATCTTGAAGATCCTAGTCTCAAACTGACTTTTGTTTGTTGCTTCCTTCATCCAATTGAATAATTAATTTTCTACATAATCCTTAAAGCCATTTCCTTCTAATTCTTTGGAAAAAAACCATTGGATTTCTCTCCCGCTCTAGAAATTTAATGGCATTGATTTGTTTATTGATTTTTAGATGAAGGGCCAAATTTGGAGCAAGTTTTTTTCTAAGTAGCCTCTTGCCTACTTTTTTCCGCTTCCAAATAAGACACTTCTTTTTTATTTTGTTCCATAGAAACCCCATCCCTTGAGGGAAAACCCTTCTCTACACGCCCTTCATTTCGCATTGAGCCCACTCAAATCTTTGGACTATCGAAATTTACTCCCCTAACCCCATAGATTACCTCTAAAGGACACACACACATTTTGTGCCCTAACTTCCTGCAACAAGCGCACTGAAAGGGAACTCCTCAATAATCTGGGGGTTGGGAGAAGGAAAAATCCCCCCACCTAATCGCAAAATCTACCACTAGCCCTTTGCTATTGACAACTTCCATGAGAACCCTTACAATGCATTAGTCTTCTAGCATTAGTTGATCTTCCTTTACTAACAGATTTTTTCCAACTGCATTCTCGATTGCAACGAGATCTTTCTTATTCCAAAACTATGGTAGGAGTCCAGGAAGTAGGAACCACACCTACCTTACTAAAAAGGCTTCGTGTCTTGGGTTGAATCCACAATACCACTAATGAAGGATGAGACTTGAGTCCCCCCATAGCCACAAACCCTTTTGTTGAGATTTGTAGCTTGGGAGGTACTCCATAGCCCTGGGTATTGGGCTTGTGTGAATTGGCACCAAAAAATCCATTTGTGGGCCAAGTACCTAAGAGGTGGGTTTTGTACTCAAAGTGTTGGGCATGAAACCAAGATGAATTTTGTTGATTTGACCCTTGGATTGCATGTGGCACCCTTAGTGGAGCAAAGGGCTACAAAGAAATTTGAGGGAGCTTTTGTCAAATGAGGAAGGAAATTTTTTATTATTTATATTTAGTGGGCTTGTGGCAAAATTTTAAGGTCGACACGACTTTAGGAGAGCCATAAAAGAGGGCTATATGTTTCCATCAAGTAGCATATAAACAAGAGAGGGTTATAACCTCATTTGGCATCCAACAACACATCCTCTTCTCAAGAATAGACAGAGCAAGGGAGATGAATACCTTAGGTAGTCAAACTGAATAGGAGTAGGAAGAAGAAGATAGTTTTTGTCTTGTTTTGTCTCATGGTTTGGTACAGGTTCAAGGAGGACATTTGTTCGAGTTCTTAAGGGAAAATTTTGGGTGCGTTAAGGAGGAATTTTCTCTGTGATGTTGGCCAAAATTTTATGTGTATTGCAGGCGGTTGGATCCTTAATTTTTGGAGGCCAAGTAGCCTAGTAGGATGCTAGGACTAGGCCACATCCTTCTGAGCCAAGTGCACAGAAAATCAAGGTTTGTGGGAGAGTTTGCACATTCGTTTAGGGTTGCTACAAGGTGCCCTGGACAGGGCCGAAAAACTTAGAGGTATTGTGCTCAAATATGACGTGTTTTAGAGGTCTGAAAGGACATCTTCAAGGAGAAAGGGTGTAGGTTTAGAGGTCCAATTTAGGACAGAAGTCGGGAAACCTGTGTACAGGGAGGAGGAATGTTAGAAGGTTGTCCAAAACAGCCCTAAGTGTAGACTTGTGAAGGAAAATAACTCTGCTAGGAGTGGCAGACGTGTTGGCCTAAGGGTTGGCTCTTTGAAGGACAAAAGAAGGAAACCAAGTGGGCTAGTGTCTAAACCCTAGTTCATTATTGGAGAAGTACATATTCAGTGAAAAGAAGGGTAGCCTCCAAGCCCTTGACTTGTCATCACTATAGCAACAGAGGAAGGTAGAAGTGGGCAGATCAAGGCACTGTTCCCAAATGGAGTTGTGAACATTTGATTGAAGTCCTTGTGTGTTGCATTCTTGGTGTACAAAGGAGCAGCAAGAGGGATGGTTGTTTAGAACCAAGTTCAATGACCTAAAGGAGCATTGTTCATTGATAGAAGTAGATTGGAAGCTAAAGGATCAACAATTTTGTTCAAAGTACATGGACCCGAAGGAGATAAGAAGCTAGCTACATTAGCAAGTAAGTCAATTGTATCTTGTTCAGGGTATATTGGTTGTCAAAAGACTAACACCAAGCCCTAGTTGTATTCTTGTATTAGTGATTGTATAAGGGTCATGATCCATGGTACGAGAACCATAGATAGTTGTATTATAGTTTTTTAATATAACGAAGTTGGGCTGAAAAAGTGAAAAGTTGTCTATTGTGCACTAGTTGATTTAATGTCGTGTTTATTCTGTTGTGCAAAGTAGTCTTGTTGTGGCATTTGAGCGTGTTTGTGCCAGAAATTCTAAAACCAAACCCAAATTCGTGTCATGGAAATTCAACACCTATAACATTGCTTTAAAAGCCACCTTCGATCTGAATTGAAAGATAATCCAGCAATCTTTTATGAGGATATGGAAGCACAACATATATACAACCTTGGTCCCCAAAATTTTGACAAAAAATCACTGAAGTTTTTTTTTTTTTCAGAAAGAAAAAGCTTCATTATATTATATTGAGTCAATATAAAAGATCCAGATGATACAAAAACTAGTGCAAAAAGATGCAGCCACTATTTTGAGACACTGCGGTTATATACACCATCGCTGATCCATAAAAAAACATCAAATAAAATAAATAAATAGTCATCTGTGCATCACTTGCCGGATCATATCAGATATGAAACTGATATTTTTAGAGATTGCAGGACAGCCATAAATCATGACATATGAAAGAAAAACAAAAAGATAAAGAAAAAAGAACCTGTATATAACCAAAGGAGCTTCAAGATCCAGGGATATAGAAATCCTGGATAAAATAGGAATTTTCTCCCTCTTTTACTTCCATAGACCATGACCCTGTACCTAAGAGTAGACCCTTCTTTGACAGGCAGTCAGCTTGGAGATTCTGAGCACGGCAGATGTGTTGCATAGATCAGTCTCTCAAGAGCCCCCATAAGAACATTATCCTGTCCATCCAGCCTGCCAAGTGAGGGCTCCTAATGTGGCAGGCTCCTTTTACATGATTGATCATTGTTTTGGAATCACCATAGATTGGAATAGCCTGTATATCAAAAAACACATAGAAGGCAAGAAGACCCGCTAGAGCTCTCACCTCAGCCATACTATTAGAGCCTTTTCCTTCGTTCCATGAAATAAGATATTGAAGCTTCTGGTCCATAATAATGTGAACTCCACAGCCACAAATGTTTTGTTGTTCAACACCATCAAAAAACGCTCTAGGAAATCTATTGAGGAAACATTCTTTCTTTTTCATGAGACCTTTCTTCATTTTGGGCTGCTTTTTTGGCACAGAATCATAAATAGATATGATATGTTGCAAAATAGACTTTAGGGTGTCCTTTGAATCTTTGAAAATTTTACAATTCCTCCATTTCCATGCGCACCATAGGACAATAATAATAAGAGATCTCCATGGCTTGCTTTTCCCACTCCACCATTCAAACGTTGCATGGGTCGAAACAAAAACAACATGAGGGAAACCATAAAGAATTGCCAGATCATACTAGATTTGCAGAGAAGATTTGCATTGGAAGAACATGTGATAATTGGACTCCTTAGCTGATTCGCACATCGAGCATCTACTTGGTCTGTGCCAGTTCCTTTTCCTTAAATTTTCCCATGTCAAATTTTTATTGTGGAACACCAACCACGAGAAGAAAATTAATTTAAGAGGGCATCCCGACTTCCAGAGGATCGAAGAATATATAGAGCTAGAGTGAGAGGCCTTTAAATTATCATATCAGAGTAAATGTCTTTTACCCGAACCAGCAATTTTGCATTTGGCACCGTCCAAATCAGGTGGTCAGCTAACCCTGAGCGATGAAACCCACAACTACTCAGAGCATCCTTGACAGAATTCCATAACATAACCAGAGACTCTGGCATACGAAGATCATTGGCATCCTTCCATAGAGGGGTTGGGCCTTGCCAAACTGTTATGAGCTTGTCCCAAGTAAAAATGCCTTTCCTATAGGCTCCAACCTACAAGAGGTTGCTACCTTAATTCTTTTACAAGCTACAACTTAAAGGAAGCTCCAACTGCCATCAATTTTTTGCAGGTTACAACCCACAGAAGGCTCCTACCTCAACATGCTCTAACCTATTCTTTTCATCAAGCTACAACTTGAAAGGAGACTACATCCCCTTAATACATTCAAGAAAACAATGTGCTAGTTACCTAGCCTATAAATATGCATACCTCCATCTCTGTTCCTATTTCTTCTACTCCTCAAATATGCTTCACATATGCTATATGTGTGCCAAGTAATAAACAACTCAAATCAGCACACACTTTCTCTAACTCTCTACCCATATGGCCTTGCAACCTCACACATTTTTATAAGAAAGCTTTAATGGATATTGGTATTCCAAATATGAATATGAAGTGAAAAGAATTGTCTCTTTGCATTCTACTCATTCATTTCACACTTTTTGAGATTTTGAATATTAAAATAAAATAAATGCTTCACCAAATATTAATTTCAGCCAAATGTAATGATTAAATCAACAAACATAGCAACCCTTTGCAACATACATTAGCAATACATCAAAAACTATAACATCACAACATCAAAAACATAACAATATTCTTCATGTTTTTGCCTTTGTCATGCATTAAAACAATATTTGTAACACAACAATATTTGATAACAAACCAACTTAATATATGCAACAACATTTCCATAATAAGTGCATCAAAACAAGCATAGCTCAATGCATCTCTTCACGCAATTGTGCATACACCAACTGTGCCATGATACTTTGCTGCTCATTTGTTCTACTATCAATAGTTCTAGCATATCTAGCATACCTTGCACCTAAACACAACAAGTATACCAAGCATACCAAGATGTTTTGCAACCATAACAACCAAGCCATTAACTCAACTATATATAGCATACCTCATTACTCCTTTGCCATAACAATATATGCAACACCATCAACATGCAATAACAATATGAAAGCAAGTTGTTTACTTCCAAGGCATAACGATACTTGTTCATTTATGCATACATTATCTATGCATTCAACTCGACATGCCTTGCCATCAAGCATAAGAGTGATCAACAATATAGTAACAAATAATTCAATAACAACATAAGCATAACTCAATGTGATGACAAATAGTTCAATAACAACATAAGAATAACTCAATGCATCACATTGCCTTGTGTTGCCCTCTTCAAGTAATCTTCGTTACATAATATTTGGAGCAACACCTCATAAAATAAGCATACATCAACAAACATACTCAAGCCAACATAATAGACATGCAAACATTCCCTGTTTCTCCTGCTATTCATTTGTCATTAGTCATTAATAACGACAATACAATTAATCTCATTAATATCGATAATACAACTAATCTCCCCTATTCCTTGTTGCTCCTGCTATTCATTTGTCATTAATCATTAATAACGACAATACAACTAATCTCATTAATAACGACAATACAACTAATCTCCCCCTTTGACATTCATGACAATATTGTGATCCTTTTTTTTTTCTGAGAAATATCTTCTTTGCCTTTGTTTACCTCCCCTTTAACATCAATAACATCATTAACTCCCCTTTAACATAAATAAAATCAATAATAAGAGGTTACTCCCCTTTAACATCAATAAAATTAATAATAAGAGGTTTGGAAACTTAATAAAATTATGTGTAAAACTTTCTAAAACTTTCTAAAAAAACTCCCACTTTAAATAATTCATACCCATTAATATCTTTGTACATAGGATCCAATTTCTAGCAAAAAAAAAAAAAAATCAATAATAAGAGGTTTGGAAACATAATAAAATTCTGTGTAAAACTTTCTAAAGCTTTCTAAAAAACTCCCACTGTAAATAATTCATACCCATTAATATCTTTGTACATAGGATCCAATTTCTAGCCATGTTGCTAAAACTTTCTAAAAAATCTCCCACTGTAAATAATTCATACCCATTAATATCTTTGTACATAGGATCAGGGATGGAATTTGACGGGCATTTTGCCCGTCATAAGGCTTTTTGAACGTATTTGACGGCTGGAATTTTTTGATGCCCGTTTTGAGTGACGTGCCCAGAGGAGTAAAAAACGTATTTTTGACGTTTGGAACTTTTTCCAAAACGTTCTTACGCCTTTTTATTTTTCATATAATAGAGTAATTTTTGGGCAAGTTTTTTCATTGAAAATATGCTAAATTCTATTCAGCGTCGGTAACCAATAAGCATATTAAATTACGGATCGCATTATCTAGATACAGAGTAGGAACGGTAACTTTCCAGATGGTATATAGAAAGCCCAAAAAACTACCCAGAGTTTCTTTTTGTTTTTATTTATTTTTTCTTTTTGCAAAATTTGGGCTTTAAAATATTTGGGTATTTTTTCTGGTTTGAATGGGATTGATGTGATGAAAGATGGGTGCAGATTCATCGCTGCCAAGGGCCCCCTCAACTGCCCTTGCCCTTTCCCTTGCGTAGAGAAGAAAATAATAATTTAAATCAAACGCTAGGAAATTGTGTCATCGCAGTGCAAACATTTCGTCAAGTAATTTGCTTGCAAATTTTAGCACTTGCCGATGATTTTGTGGCGGTTTCTTGCGTTTTTCCAAGTATTCTTGTTTGAAGGATTTTAATGCATTTGACCTGCCAGCCAGCCAGGCGCCTGTATGGTCCTCAGGAATACACACCCGTCTTGAGAGGATGGACAAAGGAATTCATCCGGTGGGGGAGCGCGGGGGATTCTTGGAATCGCGAAAGGAATTTTCACAGGATATGACAGTTGATTCGATTGCTTGGTTGGTTTGACTCTTCTGGGACGAAGGAAGGAACTCAGAGAAGCGAATTTCTGTTGGATTTGGATTCTTGGGTTCTATTTGAGCGATGTATTGGGGTAGTGAATGCCTTCTACTACTGTGGGGGTAATTGATGATAATTTCTGTCTATTTCTGGTGTTTGTGGTAGATTTCCATGGAGGTGGTATTGGAGCGGGGGTTAACAGTAAGGCAGTGTTGGGACTGGTTGTGGCTTGCGTTGCAGTGTCGTGCAAGGTTGCCTTTTTGCTGGTGGCGAGGCCGGTGAGGAGTCAAGGCAAGTGGAACCGTGTGTTGGGCATTCTGCGAGATTTCGAGGAGGGATGCTCTACTCCTTTGTATCGTTTGAGGCAGTTGGTTGACGCCATCACTGTGGAGATGCATGCCAGATTGGCCTATGACAGGAAGTAAGTTCAAGATGCTGCTCACCTTCCTCATCAACCTGCCCACCGAGTATTTTGTATCAAACTTTATATTAGATAATGTCAGAAATTATCTCTGAATTTATATGCAAGTTAGTTTTATTAGAAATCTGGTTGATTTTAAATGATAATTTAAAGATTAGGCATCTAAATATTCAGGTTGCATAATATAAATGGTTGGTTTTAAATGATAATTTAGATATATGCAATGGATAACCATTTTTTATTTTACTTAGGACTAATTATATACAGCATAGCCTAATTAGTGGGAGGAATTGCCTTGAAAGTTACGGAAATTCCGGTTATATTTAGAAAAAATCCGGCAAGGATTTTTGTAAATCCAAGTTATAGTTGTTAAACTTCAAAATTTTAGGTGTCCTAGATGTTTTTGATGGTGCTGAATCCATTTCCACCATCAAAAACAAGATTCAAACACTGCCTCTACAAGATCTTTTGAAATTTTTTTGCCCAGATTCCGGCCACTTTTGGCTATCCGAGCAATTCCTCCGACAACTCTTATATATACTAAGCAAATTTCAAATGCTTAACATCTTTTTTGTTGAAACTTCCACAATTGAGTTACAAATTGTTGGTTTTAAATGATAATTTAGATATATGCAATGGATAACCATCTTGTATTTTAGTTAGGACTAATTATATACTTTCAATCAACAAATTTCAAATGTTTAACACTTTTTTGTTGAAACCTCCACAATTTAGTTTTTTCATATTTTGGTTTTTTGAAGGGATAAATATATGAAATTTTTAAACATAATTATGTTATTGAAGGGTAATTTTTTAATCAAACATTTATTGGTGAAACGTTAATTTATTATGAGAACGTCACTCTTGAAGGGCAAAATTTTCAACATAACATTTATTGACGGGAAGCCTAAATATCCAAAACGTCAAAAAAAAATTGTATGACGGGTAAAGACAAATCCAATTCCAACCCTATCCAATTTCTAGCCATGTTGCTATAGGACATAAACATATGAACCTCTCCTTTGGAAGTATAGTAGAGACAATCAGAAAAGCTCAAAATAGGCTCCATTAGGCTCTATTGTGTATTATGGAAGACCATGTAGAACTTCTATGATAAGTAGTAGTGGGGGCTGAGGATCAATGGATGACTAAATTGGAATGATTGAATCCTTGGCAAACCTAGAGAACCTGTGGGCTCTAAAGAAAATGATACCAATATTACTTATAACAGTGTATGTAATATAAATTTCCTGGAAAAACGTTTCTGAAATATTACTTATAATAGAGGTGAAGGCAGCATCTCCCAGTCCAACAATGTAGGCGGGTGCTGCTTCCGTGGCCTTCATTCCCTCTCTATTCTTCGCCATCATGGCCTCATTTATACCCTTCTTAGCCTCTTGCCGTTGCTGTTGGTCATTTTTAATGATCAGGGAGGGGTGGCTTTTATCATCCTATTTTATGTATATTTCTGATATGTATAAGACATTATAGGTCTAGGTTTTGTGGAGGCCATTCTTTTCTAGACGAGTGCCAGAGTATTTTGCATCTGCTACACGCTTTTCTTCCTTCATTGTTTATCCATTTACCCATTATAGGTCTAGGTTTTGTGCAAGCCATTCTTTTCTGGATGAGTGCCAGAGTATTTTGCATCTGCTACACGCTTTTATTCCTTCATTATTTTCACGGCCCTTTCTACTGAATATGATTTGAGTTAATAAATTTTGTTTGATAATCTTGGACTTAGCAGATTAAAATTGCTTGGCAGATTTTGAGTTTTTTTTTTTGGTTGTTTTAGGGTTTTTTTATGAATCCCTTTGAATGTTATGATGTTGTTTGTCGAGAGTACTTTACAATGGGATGAGTTTAAATATGCTATCTAGTATGAGGGTAATGCACTAGAAGCATTGGTTTGCATGAAATCCTTTCCAACATAGGGTCATGTTCCATCTTTTTATGTTAGGGGAGTGACTGCATACTGTCATAAATGCTTTGGTATTGTATTCTATTGTATGGTTGAGTCTGCAAGAGGGCTTCTGCAGTTGAATGGTCAGTGGAGGGCTACATTAGAAATTAAATTCATGTCAGTTCAATTGAAGCAACCGTTTAACTGATGATAATTGTCCAAGCCCATTCTGCTTGAACGAATTCTTTTTCATGGATATTTTAATCGACAGCTAATGGCCTTATTCCTCTCCAGATGACTCTTGTTTTTACATAGTGACAAAGAAGGAAGCAGAGACTGTAAAGGGACCAGAAATAGCTGCTATAATTAATTGAATACCATATATTCATTATTCTTCGAGTAGCGTAAACTATTGTCAGATACGGTGTGTATATATATAAATATATGTCGGAGGATAAGAATACGCAGGATATCCATCCCCTTTCACCATTTACATCTCTTACGCTAACAAAGTTTGATATCAATGAGCCATGATAAGCTTTCTAGCTCTGTATGACCTTAAATTCTTTTAATAGTGCATTATAGTATCTTTCCATCTGTGCATGTGATCATAAATTCTTTTAATAGTACATTATAGTATCTTTCCATCTGTGCATGTGATCATTCAAAATTTTCGATGTGCAGAGAGTCATTCATTTTAGGATTAAAAAAGTAGGAAGCATTTGATACCGTGGCATGTGAAAATTAAAAGTGCCACAGTCATCTTTTGACATCGGACCAAAAGGGTACAAAGCATATTATAACCTGACATACTCATCTTCTGACATCAGACCAAAAGGGTACAAAAGCATATTATAACTTGACATACAAATCACAAATTCATTTGCTGACATATCCTGATAAAAGGGCAGAAAGCATAAAAATAATGGCATATAAGAAGAGTTGAAGATTTGGTAAGCCGGTGCAATTTGTTCTTGTGTTTTTCATCTTGTGTGTTGAAGATTTGGAAAGCTAATGTTACGGTGCAATTTGCTTTTAATCTTGTAAAATTAAATGATCCAAAATGACATTAATCATTTAAAGGGGCTGGTGGATAAGGTATCACTCAAATGGCTATAAAAATGTTCTATGTTACACTTCACTTTATTTGCACCTAGATTCAAAATTGTGTTTGAACCTTTGAGTTATGTAGGTAGTGTGGTCAAGTCTGCCCTGCTACAGGACCGATCAGCATCCTATGCTGCACAGGTCTGATATGGTAGATACGCGAGCTTGCTTTCTTGTCTGTATAATTTTAACTATGCAATGTGTATATGAAGGCAACGAGGATGTAGCTGGTTGTTACCTCAAAATGTTTCTCATTGTATGGTATGGTTGTATAAGGCTGATAAATTTACTCTCTGTAAACGTACGGCTCCTATTTCTTAATATCTAAAAGGGGTGAGGATTAAATATGGAAAAATGGCCTGCTATTTTACTGAACACCACACAATTAAGAGTATTAAAATATGAAAAGAAAGGGATCTGAGACGAGTAGAGAAAGAGGAGCACAGAAGAGCTAGAGGTAGACTGAGAAGTCAATCAACATTGTTAGAGTGGATCCTCGTTGTTGTTCCATGAATGACGCCGAAGAATAAAACTCGCTCCCACACAGAACACCAATTTTTCAGTCCGCCTCTTGTCCTCCTCAGCCCTTATGACGGCATGTCAGCCCTTATATATAAAGGTGCGACGATGTTTACACTGCAAACTGCATATTGATTTTCACATTTGTGTGTTTTTGAAATTTGTCCTTTGTGCTCGTAGAAGCGAGATATTCTATAAGATGTGTACTTCGTGCTCGTAGAAGTGAGGTATCTACTTAATGCTGTTTGTTTTCCAAGTTTGTTTATCAGAATGTTTCAATAGATAAATGTGAATCTAATTTGGTACCTATTTATCAATAGATACATGTGAATCTAATTTGGGATGTATTTATGGGGAGATCAAAAATAGGGTTTATAGATGTATTTTTTTAAAATTTTATTTATATTGGATTTTTTTTTGTAATGAGAATTTTTGTATTAAAAAAAAATTCTACCGGAACATGCTGCTAAAGCAATATATAGGAATGAAGGTTACAATTTTTGTATTAAAAAAGTTGTTATTAGAACATGTTGTTAAAAATTCTGTCAATAAATGTAAAAGGAAGAGGACAAAAAAACCATACTTTTCTTCACAAAAAGAGAGCAGCGGATTCAAGACTAGATATACTGAAAATTAAATACATTGTTTTTTGCGTACATGAATAGATTCTTACAAATTGCTTGGACATGGTAATATAAAAATAAAACATCTCTAGAATTTAAGTGAAACCATCTTTTTACTAGATCTGTAGGAAGATCAAGACACCAGATTTTGGAGATTTCTTGCTTTGATATTTTCTATATTTTATTAATGGTCAATAACATTGATTAATTTTTAGAACATTTGAAAAAAAGAAGATTAAATATTTTTCTTCTTTGCTTCTTACTTCTTTTCTAAAAGATTGTTTTTGTCCTTTCCTTAGGTGAAACCCCTTCCTCAACAGGTGAGTTGATGATCTCTGATTGCACTAGATCTGGAACTGCCTGATCAAAATGGGAAATTGAATTAATCATTCAACCTTGACTTCTGCTTCTGTAGAGTGCAGAATTCCAAATCTATTTCTAGAGGGAGAATGGACCTGTGTGATCGAAATAAGGTATTGAATTAATCATTCAACCTTGACCTCTGCTTCTGTAGAGTGCAAAATTCCAAATTTATTACTGGAGGGAGAATATTGGTGAGACTCAAATCTATTAGAATGAGGCCTTTTGTGTTTCCTTGGAATTTGTTTGAATGTTCATTGCTATTTATTAATTTGAGAAGATGACGATGAAATAGAAAGAAGTTGAGATATTATAGTATTTGGACAAATTTTTGTAAAACACATACTTATCGCAAAAATTACATTTGAAAGGAACTAACTCATAATCTAGAACTTGAAGATGACTTGGACCCTCCAAGTCAGCTAAATTACCTTTGGGAGTTTTGCAAAATACATTTCAACACAAATATTGACATGCTAGAAGTTGTATTCCTTGGACTGTAAACTAGTAATATAGCAGGTCAAATTACTTTTGGGACTTTTGCAAAATACATTTCTAACACAAATTTTGGCACATGAGAAGTTGTATTCCTTAGAATGTAAACTAGTAATATAGCGGGCCAATTTTTCGATAGATTTAAAAATACCCAAAAAAAGGGGAAGATATGAAAGGGGGAAGATATGAAAATTTGATCCCAGCAAGCATAGAAAATTTCTATGTTAGGATTAAAATTCAAAGTCAAATAGATGAGAAACATTTTCTTGGAGTCTATGAAGTAAGGCTCAGATCTGAAGATCAGATCTCTATCCTCACATTCAATAATAAAAGCATGATATCACAATAAAAGCATGATATCTGTTTCCAAAGTACAGAGTACCAAGGAGTTCATGATCTACCTAATTGTTAGAAATCCATTCTAAAATAGAAGTATAATTAGGGCAAAGGCGGATGACCTTACCCATCAACCCTTTTTTCCTTGAGAATTTTAACATTCTCGTTGATCGCAGAAGAAAATTCCAAATTAAGAGAAGGAATTGTGCCCGCTCCTTTTACAAAGATACTTAGGTGAATCACTGAACCATGGGGCAGTCAAAGACCACCCAGCAAAGAACTCTTTAAATCAAAAACTCTGATTTGTGGGTGAATTCTTAAAACTCGGTCATCAACCAGTAAGGACACAATAGAAAACACAAATCAACAAAAAAGAAACTCGCAAACATAATAAATCCTCAGTCATGGAAAAGGAGTCCTGGAATGAGCGGAAGGCAGCAGCTGAGCTAGTGAACGGAAATTGCAAATTCCTGCAGCAGCTGAGGGCGACAGCTAGGATTACCCTAGCCGCTCCGTCGGGCTCTTTTTTTCATTTTTTGGTATAGGTGCTTCTCAGATCCTCCCCAAGTTAACATGGATGTATTCTAATGGATTTTAATGATGTAGTTGGAACTGTAATCAACTTTTTTATGTGCAATAAGTAAAATGAGAAAAGTAAGCGTCTTCATATGGCCACCTTTGTTGAAGCGAGCACAAGTAGAACAATCCTTTAACGAGACTCGTTGATTAACCTATCGAGCTATTCATTTTTCCCCTTTAATCACATCAACAAACTTTCTCCATAAACTTGTCGGCTTTAAGAGATTTTTGAGCAGAATTTCGCCCTTTTTTTAATAATTTAAATTTAAAAGAATCACAATTATAGATGAAAATGAAAACAATTACAGCCTGCTGCTCATAGAATCTTTTTATTGAAAAATTGTTATGCCCAGCTTACTCATACCTATTCCTATAGACTTGGCGTGTGTATTGCCTAAAATACTTGTTTAACCAAAAAGCTACCACAACATAACTAGCACAAAAGATTACAGAGAATTTGGCCCTCGAGGGGCTTCTTCATTCGTGTAACGTAAGAGTCTGCACCGCATGCTTGACTGAGCTCATATTCACATCGAACGAGTCCATTTATTGGCCTCGAACAGGGCAAACTCTGCAGATGGCTTGTAGGGGTGTTGAATCTCTGAAGTCGCTCCTTTGCACAAGTTGGACCAAAATGAGAAGAGGTATGAAGACTTTCCGTAATTCGGTGACGAGAGTATACAGGAAACCCAATTTGTCTCCACCCATTTATATTTCCTCTTGTGAGCATGCATAAAAACTCCAAAAACATGCTCCCATTCATTAGATGCCAACATTTGGATGGCAGATTCAATTGCACATTGATCCCTAACACAACGTTCTGTCGTTGCTTTGTATTTCCAATCTCCCTGCCATCTGGTCCATTTGCAGGATGCATTTTCCAATTCGCGTTGAGCCTTATAAACATCACATTCACACAGGAAACCACACCCTGCTAGACTGGCAATGAACCATGATGGCACCTAAGTCACAGCAGCACTGAGATAGTTCTTCTTCAACTTGTGACCCCTAGAGTGCAATCTGAAACTGATGCCCTTTGCTGCCTGAATCAATAATGTAATGACTGGTGAATTCACCAGACTTCTAGCTTGCTTGACATATATCATCAATGCAAAACCCCAAACTCTTAATATCAGAGGAATCCGACTTGAAGGGCTAGCTAATGCAATAAACCCAACACCCAAGAACTGGGCAATAAAACCACATGCACCAGTCTTCCTCATTATTATACAGTTAATAAATCCTATTGTTAGTAAGTATGAATGTTGAAGTAAAGGTCTCTGCAGTGGCTTTAACTCCCATTTCTCACTTGCGTACTTGAACTAACAGTATAACACTTGTGGCAACAAGATTTACTTGTGTATATAGTAAGGTTATATCATGGGACGGGAGAGAATGCCAAGTAGCCCTCATTGCCGTTTCTATGAAATACTCTTCTTAAAATGACCGACGTACTTGTGTATATAGTAAGGTTATATCATGGGATGGGAGAAAAGGTCGAGCAGCCCTCGCTGCCGTTTATATGAAATACTCTTCTTAAAATGACCCCCAAATTAGTCCCTGACTCCGCCCTTGAATTGACACCCCCATATTGGCCCCGAAACATTTATATCGATGTGGAAAAAGTTGAAGTCGGAATTACAGCAAGGGTCCAAAAGTTTATATCAATGTGGAAAAAGATCAATGTAGAAAAAGTCGAAGTCAGAATTATCAATGTGGAAAAAGTCGAAGTCGGAATTACGGCAAGGGTCCAAAAGTTGAAAAACTCTGTTAAAGTCGAGTGTTGTTCTTGCCCCACCATTTTTTGATTCTACCAAGTGACATGTTTGCTGATTCCTTAAGTAATCACAACTTATCTTATTCTCAGTGTGTTGTGTTGTCTTAAATGTGTACCATTCAGTATGGTTCCATATGTCACAAAAATGTGTATTTTTACTGTGTTCTCTTGTTTTAAATGTGTACTATTCAGTACGTTTCCATATATCGCAAACACAGCTCACAGCAAAAAGGTCTAGATTTGTGTAGATCTTCTAATTTCAGACTAATTTCTGAACTTTAATTAGGAATTTTGCAACGATGTTTATATTATCATGCACCTCCTACACATCAAATCTAAGGTCAGTATTTATATTATCAAGAACCAAGAATGGTGAAGATTATGGCAGTCTATTTTGAGGTTTCCGCTACAGTCCAATTTACCCATTGTAATCTCATTATGATAGCAATTAGCCAGAAGTTTAGTCTTGAAACCCAATACGACAAAGCTTAAGTTTGTCCAATAATGATTGTACATACTGGGATAAGAACACTACTGCCTACCAGCCTTGTTGGTTTCTTAAAACTGAATAAATACTCGAATACAATTGAATCTTATTTGGAAACTGATTGATTCTTTGGTAGGAATTTGGAAGTCTGTCTTTACGCTGGTGACGCACCAGGGATGAGCTGGTTGGAAATCTGAATATGTTTGCTTGTTGGCACCTGAAGGCAAGGTTTGGAGTTCTTTTCCCTTTGGTGATAGTAGTTAATATTGTTTGCACATATTCCCCTCAGTGATATCAGAATTACTACTATTTACATCTTTTTTTATTGCTATCACCTAAAGGCAAGGTTGGAGTTCTTTTCCCCTCAGTGATGGCAATTTTAATATTGTTTTACATGCCTTCCCTATTAGTGATGGTAGATTTATTCATCCTTCGGCTAGGGATTGAAGATCTATCCTGCTCCATAGTACTCACTTTGAATGGGGAGATACATGAACTTTGTACCTCATAAACTTGACCAATTAATGACTCTGTGGTGATCAAATTCTGGTAAGCCTCTAACATAGGGTGGAGTCTGGACTCTGGAAGACATATGTATGCATGCTTTATACATTTACCATTACTTCCAGTGCTTCTATGGCTTCTTTGCTTAATAAATGTCATTTTGACCATCCTTAGGGAGAACTTAGCACTTAATTTTAATAAACAGTGTAATTTATAATTTGGATTTTTGGGTTTATATAGAGGATATATCCTAAAAATACTAAAATGGTAACACTTTCTAAACTCTTCAACACTTTCCAAACACTTCAACTTTTGGCTCTCATGGACTTGAGTATACAATTCGCACAATGTTGCATGTTGTCAGCTAAGTTTGCAGGTTGATACATGTTTGGTGATCTAGTTGCATGTTTTTTTGAAGTTTTACATCTTTCTATCCTTTTTTTTTCAAAAGAAAATACTTCACGAAAAACCTTCTAAGTTCTAGGTACTTTCTTATGATCTGTGAATGGAAAATGAGGTAAACGTTGATCCTGATTCTGGAGTGATTCTGGAGCGTAATATAAAGAGGATCAAGAAAGTCGAACTTGTAACCTCTCAAATTTGGGAAAAGATCTCATGTCTGGTTCATCTTGAACTAACCCCTGAGGCTCTACATTCTTCTACTCGTACAACAAGCATTCACAAATTTAGCTTTTCAGGTTTCTCAATTTTCATATCTTCATTTTTTGGTTTATCAATTTATGTTAAACTGCTCTCATTGTGTTTTATCATTTTTTTTTCTATTTTTCAGTGTGGCATGAAACTGGTAAACCTTTCCACTTGACTAAATAGAGTTTATAAATTGATGGACATGTAATTGGTCATTCAACGTGGCCTTGGTTCATCATTTAACCTTGTGTTAGATATATAAATGTTTGAAACATTGAAATTTTAAGTGATGTATATCGATGATTGCCTTGTCATTAGAATTTGACATGGTTCAATTTTATTTTGATTTTAAGTTTTAATTTATCTCTTTTGTTTTTTACTTTACTTTGTTGCAGAAACCTTTAGGAAATCACTCCTCTTAGATGTACCATCACTTACTTTAATGGGAATACCTTTTTATTTTTATGAAAGGCTACCTATTTATTGTGCTTGAACTATTTGACACCTTTGCTGACCTATTCATATTGGTAATTCCACTAAGTTCACAACTCTGGACGATAAGGCGGGGTGGTTTTCTTGTACTTTGTTGACACCAGTTAAATTTCATTTTGTCTATATGCTCTCCAGAATTTATCTGCAACATGTTTTCAGAACTTTATTTACCATGTTTGTTGTACCATCGATTTGCAAATGGGAAAAAATGTACCCATCACTTTGAAAATAAATATACTTATCACTTGTAATTGTTTTGTGCACTCCATGCAAATGCACACTATCCTTGACCGAAGAAAATGAGTCATTACCTATATGTTTTGAGATTGTTCAGATATAAAATTTTTGAAGATTTCCAACAAACATTATCTCCTATTTAAATGGGTGGTTGAAATTATTTTATGCAACACTCCCCTTTAATTACAAAAAAAAAAATTTAAACTAAGATATTTTCTGGTCCGAGTCTAAGCTATGCTTACAATTTTATTTTTTTTGACATTAGTTGGATTTCCTTTTCTTTTCTTCATTGCTTTAGCCTTGTCTTTTTGTTGGAAGCTTCAGATTTCAGTGTCTTTATTGGCTAATGCAACTGTTCCATTGTTCCAAGTTGTCCATGCATGTCCTCTATTTCTTCAAAAATTGGCTTGTATGTAAACGACTACCACATGTCACCTTCCATAGCTTGCTCTTCATCAATTTGTTCCAAAATAAATCATAAAAATATTTTGTCTCTCAAGGACACTATTGCATGGAAATTTCATTAACATTTTTATTTTCTATAACATCCAGTTGCCTTCAACATTCATTGTTGCAACTTCTATGAAAACATCATTAACATATGGTGTTTCAAGCCATGTTTCAAGAAGTTTTAGTGTGAGAGATTCTCAATGAATACATCAACCTCTTTTTCAATGAAGATAAGTTATTGTAGCATATGCCGCTAATCTATGCCAATGGCATGTCCGTGTTTATTTCAAAATGATTCAATGTATCTAACATCATCTACAATATAATCTGAAAGATAACCCATCGATCATAACAAACCATAGCGGCTAGATTCTTTTAATGTCTTAAAAAAAACCAATGGATGCCAATTTGCGAGAGAAAAATGGTATTGCCACAGTAATATAAATCATAGCAGAGATCTTCATTCATATATATATAATGAGTATGTACTATAGAGATTTATTTATCTCAATGATAACTTGAGATTCTTCCAGTTATGACAAAAGAGTAAAATATTTAAAATAGAGCATGGACTATAGAAAGTAATATAAATCATAGCAGAGATCTTCATTCATATATATATATATATATATATATATATATATATATAACGAGTATGTACTATAGAGATTTATTTAGCTCAATGATAACTTGAGATTCTTCCAGTTATGACGAAGAGTAAACTATTTAAAATAGAACATGGACTATAGAAATTTATCTGAATGATAACTTGAGATTCTTGAGATTCTTATTCCTATTCCACGTTGCATATGATTTCATTGTATGTAAATGAAAAATTAATAGATCAATTTAATCTTAATTTTGACGGATTTGATTACCTATTCTTCTCCACTCTATGCTATTCTTCCCCACTCTATGCCTTACGGCGTTTCCTTTGCAACATAAAGTGCAAATGCTAGTATAAATTTCCTGGAAAAACGTTTCGCAATAACAATGAGGGCTGAGGATTTCGCAATAACAATGGGGGCTGAGGATCAATGGATGACTAAATTGGAATGATTGAATCCTTGGAAAACCTAGAGAACCTGTGGACTCTGAAGCAAATGAGACCAATATTACTTATAACAGTGTATGTAATATAAATTTCCTGGAAAAACGTTTCGCAATAACAATTCACTGTACTCGAAATATAGAATTGTAAGAACCATTATGCTCTCGAGGATTCTCCTGATTGTTATCATGATATGCTCGAAGTATAGAATTGTTGGAAATGGCCAACTTTGTATTTGGAAATTTGTCATGAAATATTTTAGTTAAGGAGATCCATTTCAGTTGAAAGCCGCGAAGATTGAGGTATTATCATTAATGACTATTATTATGGAGCTTGAAGTTACCTTCACAACAATCCTAACCTAGTCCCTTGTGATATGAGCATGGATAGTTCTCTTGATCAACACAGATTCTATGCTTCTTATAGTACCGACATGTTACAGAATTCTATCCCCAGGCCCTCTATCGATAGTCAAAGCAATATTCATTATCAACATAATTAAAACCACGAGAGGTACCCAGGAGTGCAATTTATCTGTTAAACATTGGTTCCATGCGTTGCGACAGCTTGCATATCGGAAGACAAGATCCATCCATTGACTGCAAAATCCAAATGCATATCATTCTACTTTTAATTTATATTGGTTTGATTTTACTGGTAAGGGGATTAGTTTAACCAGAGCATGGTTATTGGCATGAACACCCAATTGCTCAGTATGCCATGGAAAACATTTAACCCTTCTTTTCTCTTGAACTTATTTCGTTAAAAATCCGACAAAAGATAAATGAATTGAAGATCAGTGTGTTAATATTTTCTCAAGTTATCATTCACACATTGATTCTAATGGATTTACAGGTTTGAACAACATATTTTACACCAGGGCGAACTGGGTCCCTGATACTAACAATAGGTATACAGGTATAGCCATTTTCTGGGATTTGATCACTGGGAGAAAACATTGATTCTAATGGAGAAAACATTGATTCTAATGGACTTACAGGTTTGAACAACATATTTTACACCAGGGCGAACTGGGTCCCTGATACTAACAATAGGTATACAGGTATAGCCATTTTCTGGGATTTGATCACTGGGAGAAAAATTATTTTCCAGGTCAACATAAACATGACACAGTGGTTTGGAGAGCTTCACTGATGCCTATTTGTTAGAATCTAAAACCTTGTCCCATGTTTGCAAGATAATTTTTACATGTCCTTTATAATGACAACGACACTTTCCACCAGGAAGCTCCAAGACTACAACTATTTTTTTTATAGAGAGATTTGAAATGATCAACTTTGACAATTGTTGCTTCTTTACACTCTAACAAAATTTCCACCGAATAACAAGCCAAATTCCAAACAACAACATGAAAACATAAATCTCGGTCGATCAAGGTGCAATGCCAACTACATTGATTCACCATATGTCGATGCTCATTAGCCAACTGATTCATCCATTGACTATTTGCCAGACAAAATTTAAGTTGTGTAACCCACGATAACAATTATTAGCACTTATTTATGCTCTAAAAAGATTCCACCTACATTATCGTAAGCAGATCCCTAGCTTAGCTCTTCTAAAACACTACGATCAACCTTCACATTTTCGTGATAAAAGTTGGAATTTCCAGTGAAACTCTGTCGTCGAGAAAATCCCTTACATAATAATTCTCAAGGTTATTTATTAAATTGATTACAACATTTTTGTAATTCTTATATTTTTTTTTATCAAAGTGATCGTATATTTTTGTAATGTTGTCAATGAAGATTTAAAATTGCTGTGGACAAAAATATTTTCGAACAATCTAAAAACGGGTCATCGCCTACAAACAAACAATATTAACATGGGTGATATCTGATTAGGATTCCAACTCCAATCAAATGAGATCAAGGCCACTTGCTATCCTAATCTGAGCTGGGTTATCGATAACTAACCAAAAACGGTTTATGCAATACATGTAAAGCCATGAAAATCGTATTAAACTCATACAAAAAAACACAATGGCAAGACTACCGTTTTCCCAATCACCGTTCGGTATATTGTACATTTATAGCAAATGAGCGTACCCCATTTAACGAGATATTCAACAATAATAACTGTCATGTTATTACCAAAACTGATGATTCTAAAGTAAATATCTAGCCCATAGAAACATCAATGATAAATAGTGTTAAGACCAAAACTGAAGATTCTGAAGTAAATATTTAGCCCATAGAAACATCAATGATAAATAGGGTTAAGAGATATTTAACAATAATAAATAATGTAGCATAGATTAAACACTTATTTGGATTAGGAAAGACGCAATCACAAACAAAACGGAAGATACGTTGCTATAATCGCTATGTCTTTATACGTATAACAGTGGAGCTTCATCGACTATTCACAAGATGGCTGCTGTAAATGTCAAGCCATCCAAAATTCTGTCAATGCATAACTATTCGCAAAATGGCAGCCATAAAAGCCGTGCAAAATTCTGGCGTTGCGTTATCATCAGGGTGATGCATTCAAAATTGCGTGAGGTATAGAGCCGAATGCCACACATATACGAGATTATATATATACATTACATATATAGTCGTAAATAGATTGCGGTTATCATGTTTGTGGCTGAGGAGTCTTGGCAACCTCAGAGAGTTCAGACTTGGTTTTATATTTGGACTCGTCTATCTCGATTCCTTTTTCCTTGGCTGCCTCCTCACCAGACATTCCCATCCTGGACAGCCCGCCTTTTCTACCCATCTCTTGATATCCTTCCTTCCCTATCTGAGCAGCTCTTGTGCTCCCTCCCTTCTTTGCTCCCTCTATCAGCCGCTCCTGCTCAATAAATCATACATTCAATGACGTACAATTTCAAAACACACAGAATACAGGAAGTAATTGAAGGATCCAGAACAAGAATAAGAAAAGAATAAGGCTAATTAGTTACACCTGGGATTCCTTGGGCATGAGCCCTTTCTCCTTGACTTCTTCGTCTGTTGGCTCACGGGTACCTTCCTTGCTGCTGAGCCCTCCTTTCATGGCTCCACGTTTGAGCCTCATTTGAGCTTCTTCTGACATGGGAGCGTCATCCGAACTCATTTTTCCTACCTGATAATTAACTACCTATTACTCTGGGATCACCCTTTTCACTGGTCGATATTCTAATCAATTCCGAACAATCTGCAACATAATGTGATCCATTGACACAATGATGTATATATATATATAGGTTCCTATGGTTGTGTGAGGTATGTTCTATTGGATAAGCTTTAGTATTCGAACGACATGCAGCATGACACGTATTATATAACGCGTCGATTTCATAGATGGGTAATTGTTTATCCAACACGTTTCGCTCTGCAAGAATTATTCATGTTCGAAGCGTACAATCCCCTCTTCTGCATTTTCTTCCATAGGGGATAGTTTGGCTCCACTAGCCTTAGACCTGGACCTCTAACGTTTTTTCAAAGAAAGTAAATTCATGAAATGACTTTTCGTAAGAAGGGGAGAATCATTAAACTTTCCATTTTCCAATTGTTTCTCCTTTTGTAAGTTCAATCTTTCGTAAGTTCAATCTTTCTTTGAGAGCCTCAAAGATCATATTCTTATTATTGACATAGGATGCATCTTTTTGAGTTCCTTCATTTCTATCTATCATTAGCATAAATAAAGATAGGACTCTCGATACCTTCCCTAAATTTGAAGTCAAATAATCTTTAAGGTTCCTTGAATCCTATCCCTAAATTTGAAGTCAAATAATCTTTAAGGTTCCTTGAATCCTCTACCCCACTAGCTTCTCCTCGAACAAACATTCTCGAGTCAATATCTCAAAATCACTACTTCTAAAACCCTTGAATTTTGTGTTTTGAACCACTTTTGTTTCTTCAAGGGATCCTTGAACACATTCTTTAAATAAAACTTATGAGGTTTCCTTATTAGAGGGAGAAACTAGATCTTGAGGATCCTAGTCTCAAACTGACTTTTGTTTGTTGCTTCCTTCATCCAATTGAATAATTAATTTTCTACATAATCCTTAAAGCCATTTCCTTCTGATTCTTTGGAAAAAAACCATTGGATTTCTCTCCCGCTCTAGAAATTTAATGGCATTGATTTGTTTATTGATTTTTAGATGAAGGGCCAAATTTTGAGCAAGTTTTTTTCTAAGTAGCCTCCTGCCTACTTTTTTCCGCTTCCAAATAAGACACTTCTTTTTTATTTTGTTCCATAGAAACCCCATCCCTTGAGGGAAAACCCTTCTCTACACGCCCTTCATTTCGCATTGAGCCCACTCAAATCTTTGGACTATCGAAATTTACTCCCCTAACCCCATAGATTACCTCTAAAGGACACACACACATTTTGTGCCCTAACTTCCTGCAACAAGCGCACTGAAAGGGAACTCCCCAATAATCTGGGGGTTGGGAGAAGGAAAAATCCCCCCACCTAATCGCAAAATCTACCACTAGCCCTTTGCTATTGACAACTTCCATGAGAACCCTTACAATGCATTAGTCTTCTAGCATTAGTTGATCTTCCTTTACTAATAGATTTTTTCCAACTGCATTCTCGATTGCAACGAGATCTTTCTTATTCCAAAACTATGGTAGGAGTCCAGGAAGCAGGAACCACACCTACCTTACTAAAAAGGCTTCGTGTCTTGGGTTGAATCCCCAATACCACTAATGAAGGATGAGACTTGTGTCCCCCCATAGCCACAAACCCTTTTGTTGAGATTTGTAGCTTGGGAGGTACTCCATAGCCCTGGGTATTGGGCTTGTGTGAATTGGCACCAAAAAATCCATTTGTGGGCCAAGTACCTAAGAGGTGGGTTTTGTACTCAAAGTGTTGGGCATGAAACCAAGATGAATTTTGTTGATTTGACCCTTGGATTGCATGTGGCACCCTTAGTGGAGCAAAGGGCAACAAAGAAATTTGAGGGATCTTTTGTCAAATGAGGAAGGAAATTTTTTATTATTTATATGTAGTGGGCTTGTGGCAAAATTTTAAGGTCGACACGACTTTAGGAGATTCATAAAAGAGGGCTATATGTTTCCATCAAGTAGCATATAAATAAGAGAGGGTTATAACCTCATTTGGCATCCAACAACACATCCTCTTCTCAAGAATAGACAGAGTAAGGGAGATGAATACCTTAGGTAGTCAAAATGAATAGGAGTAGGAAGAAGAAGATAGTTTTCGTCTTGTTTTGTCTCATGGTTTGGTACAGGTTCAAGCAGGACATTTGTTCGAGTTCTTAAGGGAAAATTTTGGGTGCGTTAAGGAGGAATTTTCTCTATGATGTTGGCCAAAATTTTATGTGTATTGCAGGCAGTTGGATCCTTAATTTTTGGAGGCCAAGTAGCCTAGTAGGATGCTAGGACTAGGCCACATCCTTCTGAGCCAAGTGCGCAGAAAATCAAGGTTTGTGGGAGAGTTTGCACATTCGTTTAGGGTTGCTACAAGGTGCCCTGGACAGGGCCGAAAAACTTAGAGGTATTGTGCTCAAATATCAAGTGTTTTAGAGGTCTCAAAGGACATCTTCAAGGAGAAAGGGTGTAGGTTTAGAGGTCCAATTTAGGACAGAAGTCGGGAAACCTGTGTACAGGGAGGAGGAATGTTAGAAGGTTGTCCAAAATAGCCGTAAGTGTAGACTTTTGAAGGACAATAACTCTGCTAGAAGTCCCAGACGTGTTGGCCTAAGGGTTGGCTCTTTGAAGGACAAAAGAAGGAAACCAAGTGGGCTAGTGTCTAAACCCTAGTTTATTATTGGAGAAGTACATCTTCAGTGAAAAGAAGGGTAGCCTCCAAGCCCTTGACTTGTCATCACTATAGCAACAGAGGAAGGTAGAAGTGGGCAGATCAAGGCACTGTTCCCAAATGGAGTTGTGAACATTTGATTGAAGTCCTTGTGTGTTGCATTCTTGGTGTACAAAGGAGCAGCAAGAGGGAAGGTTGTTTAGAACCAAGTTCAATGACCTAAAGGAGCATTGTTCATTGATAGAAGTAGATTGGAAGCTAAAGGATCAACAATTTTGTTCAAAGTACATGGACCCGAAGGAGATAAGAAGCTAGCTACATTAGCAAGTAAGTCAATTGTATCTTGTTCAGGGTATATTGGTTGTCAAAAGACTAACACCAAGCCCTAGTTGTATTCTTGTATTAGTGATTGTATAAGGGTCATGATCCCTGGTACGAGAACCATAGATAGTTGTATTATAGTTTTTTAATATAATGAAGTTGGGCTGAAAAAGTGAAAAGTTGTCTATTGTGCACTAGTTGATTTAATGTCGTGTTTATTCCGTTGTGCAAAGTAGTCTTGTTGTGGCATTTGAGCGTGTTTGTGCCAGAAATTCTAAAACCAAACCCAAATTCGTGTCATGGAAATTCAACACCTATAACATTGCTTTAAAAGCCACCTTCGATCTAAATTGAAAGATAATCCAGCAATCTTTTATGAGGATATGGAAGCACAACATATATCCAACCTTGGTCCCCAAAATTTTGACAAAAAATCACTGAAGTTTTTTTTTTTTCAGAAAGAAAAAGCTTCATTATATTATATAAAAGATCCAGATGATACAAAAACTAGTGCAAAAAGATGCAGCCACTATTTTGAGACACTGCGGTTATATACACCATCGCTGATCCATAAAAAAACATCAAATAAAATAAATAAACAGTCATCTGTGCATCACTTGCCGGATCATATCAGATATGAAACTGAGATTTTTAGAGATTGCAAGACAGCCATAAATCATGACATATGCAAGAAAAACAAAAAGATAAAGAAAAAAGAACCTGTATATAACCAAAGGAGCTTCAAGATCCAGGGATATAGAAATCCTGGATAAAATAGGAATTGTCTCCCTCTTTTACTTCCATAGACCATGACCCTGTACCTAAGAGTAGACCCTTCTTTGACAGGCAGTCAGCTTGGAGATTCTGAGCACGGCAGATGTGTTGCATGGAGCAGTCTCTCAAGAGCCCCCATAAGAACATTATCCTGTCCATCCAGCCTGCCAAGTGAGGGCTCCTAATGTGGCAGGCTCCTTTTACATGATTGATCATTGTTTTGGAATCACCATAGATTGGAATAGCCTGTATATCAAAAAACACACAGAAGGCAAGAAGACCCGCTAGAGCTCTCGCCTCAGCCATACTATTAGAGCGTTTTCCTTCGTTCCATGAAATAAGATATTGAAGCTTCTAGTCCATAATAATGTGAACTCCACAGCCACAAATGTTTTGTTGTTCAACACCGTCAAAGAACACTCTAGGAAATTTGTTGAGGAAACATTCTTTCTCTTTCATGAGACCTTTCTTCATTTTGGGCTGCTTTTTTGGCACAGAATCATAAATAGATATGATATGTTCCAAAATAGACTTTAGGCGGTCCTTTGAATCTTTGAAAATTTTACAATTCCTCCATTTCCATGCGCACCATAGGACAATAATAATAAGAGATCTCCATGGCTCTCTTTGCCCACTCCACCATTCAAACGCTGCATGGGTCGAAACAAAAACAACATGAGGGAAACCATAAAGAATTGCCAGATCATACCAGATTTGCAGAGAAGATTTGCATTGGAAGAACATGTGATAATTGGACTCCTTAGCTGATTCGCACATCAAGCATCTACTTGGTCTGTGCCAATTCCTTTTCCTTAAATTTTCCCATGTCAAATTTTTATTGTGGAACACCAACCATGACAAGAAAATTAATTTAAGAGGGCATCCCGACTTCCAGAGGATCGAAGAATATATAGAGCTAGAGTGAGAGGCCTTTAAATTATCATATCAGAGTAAATGTCTTTTACCCGAACCAGCAATTTTGCATTTGGCACCGTCCAAATCAGGTGGTCAGGTGACCTTGAGCGATGAAACCCAAAACTACTGAGAGCATCCTTGACAGAATTCCATAACATAACCAGAGACTCTGGCATACGAAGATCATTGGCATCCTTCCATAGAGGGGTTGGGCCTTGCCAAACTGTTATGAGCTTGTCCCAAGTAAAAATGCCTTTCCTATAGGCTCCAACCTACAAGAGGTTGCTACCTTAATTCTTGTACAAGCTACAACTTAAAGGAAGCTCCAACTGCCATCAATTTTTTGCAGGCTACAACCCACAGAAGGCTCCTACCTCAACATGCTCTAACCTATTCTTTTCATCAAGCTACAACTTGAAAGGAGACTACATCCCCTTAATACATTCAAGAAAACAATGTGCTAGTTACCTAGCCTATAAATATGCATACCTCCATCTCTGTTCCTATTTCTTCTACTCCTCAAATATGCTTCACATATGTTGTATATGTGCCAAGTAATAAACAACTCAAATCAGCACACACTTTCTCTAACTCTCTACCCATATGGCCTTGCAACCTCACACATTTTTATAAGAAAGCTTTAAAGGATATTGGTATTCCAAATATGAATATGAAGTGAAAAGAATTGTCTCTTTGCATTCTACTCATTCATTTCACACTTTTTGAGATTTTGAATATTAAAATAAAATAAATGCTTCACCAAATATTAATTTCAGCCAAATGTAATGATTAAATCAACAAACATAGCAACCCTTTGCAACATACATTAGCAATACATCAAAAACTATAACATCACAACATCAAAAACATAACAATATTCTTCATGTTTTTGCCTTTGTCTTGCATTAAAACAATATTTGTAACACAACAATCTTTGATAACAAACCAACTTAATATATGCAACTACATTTCCATAATAAGTGCATCAAAACAAGCATAGCTCAATGCATCTCTTCACACAATTGTGCATACACCAACTGTGCCATGATACTTTGCTGCTCATTTGTTCTACTATCAATAGTTCTAGCATATCTAGCATACCTTGCACCTAAACACAACAGGTATACCAAGCATACCAAGATGCTTTGCAACCATAACAACCAAGCCATTAACTCAACCATATATAGCATACCTCGTTACTCCTTTGCCATAACAATATATGCAACACCATCAACATGCAATAACAATATGAAAGCAAGTTGTTTACTTCCAAGGCATAACAATACTTGTTCATTTATGCATACATTATCTATGCATTCAACTCGACATGCCTTGTCATCAAGCATAAGAGTGATCAACAATATAGTAACAAATAATTCAATAACAACATAAGCATAACTCAATGTGATGACAAATAGTTCAATAACAACATAAGAATAACTCAATGCATCACATTGCCTTGTGTTGCCCTCTTCAAGTAATCTTCGTTACATAATATTTGGAGCAACACCTCATAAAATAAGCATACATCAACAAACATACTCAAGCCAACATAATAGACATGCAAACATTCCCTGTTGCTCCTGCTATTCATTTGTCATTAGTCATTAATAACGACAATACAATTAATCTCATTAATAACGACAATACAACTAATCTCCCCCATTCCTTGTTTCTCCTGCTATTCATTTGTCATTAATCATTAATAACGACAATACAACTAATCTCATTAATAACGACAATACAACTAATCTCCCCCTTTGACATTCATGACAATATTGTGATCCTTTTTTTCTGAGAAATATCTTCTTTGCCTTTGTTTACCTCCCCTTTAACATCAATAAAATCAGTAATAAGAGGTTACTCCCCTTTAACATCAATAAAATTGATAATAAGAGGTTTGGAAACATAATAAAATTCTGTGTAAAACTTCCAAAACTTTCTAAAAAACCTCCCACTGTAAATAATTCATACCCATTAATATCTTTGTACATAGGATCCAATTTCTAGCAAAAAAAAAAAATGAATAATAAGAGGTTTGGAAACATAATAAAATTCTGTGTAAAACTTTCTAAAGCTTTCTAAAAAACTCCCACTGTAAATAATTCATACCCATTAATATCTTTGTACATAGGATCCAATTTCTAGCCATGTTGCTAAAACTTTCTAAAAAAACTCCCACTGTAAATAATTCATACCCATTAATATCTTTGTACATAAGATCAGGGATGGAATTTGACGGCCATTTTGCCCGTCATAAGGCTTTTTGAACGTATTTGACGGCTGGAATTTTTCAATGCCCGTTTTGAGTGACGTGCCCAGAGGAGTAAAAAACGTATTTTTGACGTTTGGAACTTTTTCCAAAACGTTCTTACGCCTTTTTATTTTTCATATAATAGAGTAATATTTGGGCAAGTTTTTTTCACTGAAAATATGCTAAATTCTATTCAGCGTCGGTAACCAATAAGCATATTAAATTACGGATCGCATTATCTAGATACAGAGTAGGAACGGTAACTTTCCAGATGGTATATAGAAAGCCCAAAAAACTACCCAGAGTTTCTTTTTGTTTTTATTTTTTTTTTTTTTTTGCAAAATTTGGGCTTTAAAATATTTGGGTATTTTTTCTGGTTTGAATGGGATTGATGTGATGAAAGATGGGTGCAGATTCATCGATTCCAAGGGCCCCCTCAACTGCCCTTGTCCTTTCCCTTGTGTAGAGCAGAAAATAATAATTTAAATCAAACGTTGGGAAATTATGTCATCGCAGTGAAAACATTTCGTCAAGTAATTTGCTTGCAAATTTGAGCGCTTGCCGATGATTTTATGGCGGTTTCTTGCGTTTTTCCGAGTATTCTTGTTTGAAGGATTTTAATGCATTTGACCTGCCAGCCAGCCAGGCGCCCGCATGGTCCTCGGGAATACAAACCCATCTTGAGAGGACGGACAAAGGAATTCATCCGGTGGGGGAGCGCGGGGGATTCTTGGAATCGCGAAAGGCATTTTCACAGGATATGACAGTTGATTCGATTGCTTGGTTGGTTTGACTCTTCTGGGTCGAAGGAAGGAACTCAGAGAAGCGAATTTCTGTTGGATTTGGATTCTTGGGTTCTATTCGAGCGATGGATTGGGGTAGTGAACGCCTTCTACTGCTGTGGGGGTAATTGATGATAATTTATGTCTATTTACTGGTGTTTGTGGTAGATTTCCATGGAGGTGGTATTGGAGTGGGGGTTAACAGTAAGGCAGTGTTGAGACTGGCTGTGGCTTGCGTTGCAGTGTCGTGCAAGGTTGCCTTTTTGCTGGCGGTGAGGCCGGTGAGGAGTCATGGCAAGTGGAACCGTGTGTTGGGCATTCTGCGAGATTTCGAGGAGGGATGCTCTACTCCTTTATATCGTTTGAGGCAGTTGGTTGACGCCATCACTGTGGAGATGCATGCCGGATTGGCCTATGACAGGAAGTAAGTTCAAGATGTTGCTCACCTTCCTCGTCAACCTGCCCACCGGGTATTTTGTATCAAACTTTATATTAGATAATGTTAGAAATTATCTCTGAATTTATATGCAAGTTAGTTTTATTAGAAATCTGGTTGATTTTAAATGATAATTTAAAGATTAGGCATCTAAATATTCAGGTTGCATAATATAAATGGTTGGTTTTAAATGATAATTTAGATATATGCAATGGATAACCATTTTGTATTTTACTTAGGACTAATTATATACAGCATAGTCTAATTAGTGGAAGGAATTGCCTGGAAAGTTATGGAAATTCCGGTTATATTTAGAAAAAATCCGGCAAGGATTTTTGTAAATCCAAGTTATAGTTGTTAAACTTCAAAATTTTAGGTGTCCTAGATGTTTTTGATGGTGCTTAATCCATTTCCACCATCAAAAACAAGATTCAAACACTGCCTCTACAAGATCTTTTGAAATTTTTTTGCCCAGATTCCGGCCACTTTTGGCTGTCCGAGCAATTCCTTCGACTACTCTTATATATATTAAGCAAATTTCAAATGCTTAACATTTTTTTTGTTGAAACTTCCACAATTGAGTTACAAATTGTTGGTTTTAAATGATAATTTAGATATATGCAATGGATAACCATCTTGTATTTTAGTTAGGACTAATTATATACTTTCAATCAACAAATTTCAAATGTTTAACACTTTTTTGTTGAAACCTCCACAATTTAGTTTTTTCATATTTTGATTTTTTGAAGGGATAAATATATGAAATTTTTAAACATAATTATGTTATTGAAGGGTAATTTTTTAATCAAACATTTATTGGTGAAACGTTAATCTATTATGAGAAGGTCACTCTTGAAGGGTAAAATTTTCAACATAAAGTTTATTGATGGGAAGCCTAAATATCCAAAACGTCAAAAAAAAATTGTATGACCGGTAAAGAGAAATCCAAATTCCAACCCTATCCAATTTCTAGCCATGTTGCTATAGGACATAAACATACGAACCTCAAAGTAGCCATGTTACGAAACTCAAAGGAGCCATGTTGCTATAGGACATAAACATACGAACGTCAAAGGAGCCATGTTGCTATAGGACATAAACATACGAATCTCTCCTTTGGAAATATAGTAGAGACAATCGGAAAAGCTCAAAATAGGCTCCATTAGGCTCCATTGTGTATTATGGAAGACCATGTAGAACTTCTATGATAAGTAGTAGTGGGGGCTGAGGATCAATGGATGACTAAATTGGAATGATTGAATCCTCGGCAAACCTAGAGAACCTGTGGGCTCTAAAGCAAATGATACCAATATTACTTATTACAGTGTATGTAATATAAATTTCCTGGAAAAACGTTTCTGATACCAATATTACTTATAACAGTGTATGTAATATAAATTTCCTGGAAAAACGTTTCGCAATAACAATGGGGGCTGAGGATCAACGGATGACTAAATTGGAATGATTGAATCCTTGGAAAACCTAGAGAACCTGTGGACTCTGAAGCAAATGAGACCAATATTACTTATAACAGTGTATGTAATATAAATTTCCTGGAAAAACGTTTCGCAATAACAATTCACTGTACTCGAAATATAGAATTGTAAGAACCATTATGCTCTCGAGGATTCTCCTGATTGTTATCATGATATGCTCGAAGTATAGAATTGTTGGAAATGGCCAACTTTGTATTTGGAAATTTGTCATGAAATATTTTAGTTAAGGAGATCCATTTCAGTTGAAAGCCGCGAAGATTGAGGTATTATCATTAATGACTATTATTATGGAGCTTGAAGTTACCTTCACAACAATCCTAACCTAGTCCCTTGTGATATGAGCATGGATAATTCTCTTGATCAACACAGATTCTATGCTTCTTATAGTACCGACATGTTACAGAATTCTATCCCCAGGCCCTCTATCGATAGTCAAAGCAATATTCATTATCAACATAATTAAAACCACGAGGGGTACCCAGGAGTGCAATTTATCTGTTAAACATTGGTTCCATGCGTTGCGACAGCTTGCATATCGGAAGACAAGATCCATCCATTGGCTGCAAAATCCAAATGCATATCATTCTACTTTTAATTTATATTGGTTTGATTTTCCTGGTAAGGGGATTAGTTTAACCAGAGCATGGTTATTGGCATGAACACCCAATTGCTCAGTATGCCATGGAAAACATTTAACCCTTCTTTTCTCTTGAACTTATTTCGTTAAAAATCCGACAAAAGATAAATGAATTGAAGATCAGTGTGTTAATATTTTCTCAAGTTATCATTCACACATTGATTCTAATGGATTTACAGGTTTGAACAACATATTTTACATTCACACATTGATTCTAATGGATTTACAGGTTTGAACAACATATTTTACATTCACACATTGATTCTAATGGATTTACAGGTTTGAACAACATATTTTACACCAGGGCTGGGTCCCTGATACTAACAATAGGCATACAGGTAAGCCATTTTCTGGGATTTGATCACTGGGAGAAAAATTATTTTCCAGGTCAACATAAACATGACACAGTGGTTTGGAGAGCTTCACTGATGCCTATTTGTTAGAATCTAAAACCTTGTCCCATGTTTGCAAGATAATTTTTACATGTCCTTTATAATGACAACGACACTTTCCACCAGGAAGCTCCAAGACTACAACTATTTTTTTTTAGAGAGATTTGAAATGATCAACTGCTTCTTTACACACTAACAAAATTTCCACCGAATAACAAGCCAAATTCCAAACAACAACATGAAAACATAAATCTCGGTCGATCAAGGTGCAATGCCAACTACATTGATTCACCATATGTCGATGCTCATTAGCCAACTGATTCATCCATTGACTATTTGCCAGACAAAATTTAAGTTGTGTAACCCACGATAACAATTATCAGCACTTATTTATGCTCTAAAAAGATTCCACCTACATTATCGTAAGCAGATCCCTAGCTTAGCTCTTCTAAAACACTACGATCAACCTTCACATTTTCGTGATAAAAGTTGGAATTTCCAGTGAAACTCTGTCGTCGAGAAAATCCCTTACATAATAATTCTCAAGGTTATTTATTAAATTGATTACAACATTTTTGTAATTCTTATATTTTTTTTTATCAAAGTGATCGTATATTTTTGTAATGTTGTCAATGAAGATTTAAAATTGCGGTGGACAAAAATATTTTCGAACAATCTAAAAACGGGTCATCGCCTACAAACAAACAATATTAACATGGGTGATATCTGATTAGGATTCCAAGTCCAATCAAATGAGATCAAGGCCACTTGCTATCCTAATCTGAGCTGGGTTATCGATAACTAACCAAAAACGGTTTATGCAATACATGTAAAGCCATGAAAATCGTATTAAACTCATAAAAAAAAACACAATGGCAAGACTACCGTTTTCCCAATCACCGTTCAGTATATTGTACATTTATAGCAAATGAGCGTACCCCATTTAACGAGATATTCAACAATAATAACTGTCATGTTATTACCAAAACTGATGATTCTAAAGTAAATATCTAGCCCATAGAAACATCAATGATAAATAGTGTTAAGACCAAAACTGAAGATTCTGAAGTAAATATTTAGCCCATAGAAACATCAATGATAAATAGGGTTAAGAGATATTTAACAATAATAAATAATGTAACATAGATTAAACACTTATTTGGATTAGGAAAGACGCAATCACAAACAAAACGGAAGATACGTTGCTAGAATCGCTATGTCTTTATATGTATAAAAGTGGAGCTTCATCGACTATTCACAAGATGGCTGCTGTAAATGTCAAGCCATCCAAAATTCTGTCAATGCATAACTATTCGCAAAATGGCAGCCATAAAAGCCGTGCAAAATTCTGGCGTTGCGTTATCATCAGGGTGATGCATTCAAAATTGCGTGAGGTATAGAGCCGAATGCCACACATATACGAGATTATATATATACATTACATATATAGTCGCAAATAGATTGCGGTTATCATGTTTGTGGCTGAGAGTCTTGGCAACCTCAGAGAGTTCAGACTTGGTTTTATATTTGGACTCGTCTATCTCGATTCCTTTTTCCTTGGCTGCCTCCTCACCAGACATTCCCATCCTGGACAGCCCGCCTTTTCTACCCATCTCTTGATATCCTTCCTTCCCTATATGAGCAGCTCTTGTGCTCCCTCCCTTCTTTGCTCCCTCTATCAGCCGCTCCTGCTCAATAAATCATACATTCAATGACGTACAATTTCAAAACACACAGAATACAGGAAGTAATTGAAGGATCCAGAACAAGAATAAGAAAAGAATAAGGCTAATTAGTTACACCTGGGATTCCTTGGGCATGACCCCTTTCTCCTTGACTTCTTCGTCTGTTGGCTCACGGGTACCTTCCTTGCTGCTGAGCCCTCCTTTCATGGCTCCACGTTTGAGCCTCATTTGAGCTTCTTCTGACATGGGAGCGTCATCCGAACTCGTTTTTCCTACCTGATAATTAACTACCTATTTCTCTGGGATCACCCTTTTCACTGGTCGATATCTCTATTCAATTCCGAACAATCTGCAACATAATGTGCTCCATTGACACAATGATGACACAATGATGTATATATATATATAGGTTTCTATGGTTGTCTGAGATATGTTCTATTGGATAAGCTTTAGTATTCGAACGACATGCAGCATGACACGTATTATATAACGCGTCCATTTCATAGATGGGTACTTGTTTATCCACCACGTTTCGCTCTGCAACAAATATTCATGTTCGAAGCGTACAATCCCCTCTTCTGCATTTTCTTCCATAGGGGATAGTTTGACTCCACTAGCCTTAGACCTCATAGATGGGTACTTGTTTATCCACCACGTTTCGCTCTGCAACAAATATTCATGTTCGAAGTGTACAATCCCCTCTTCTGCATTTTCTTCCATAGGGGATAGTTTGACTCCACTAGCCTTAGACCTGGACCTGTAACGTTTTTTCAAAGAAAGTAAATTCATGAAATGACTTTTCGTAAGAAGGGGAGAATCATTAAACTTTCCATTTTCCAATTGTTTCTCCTTTTGTAAGTTCAATCTTTCTTTGAGAGCTTCAAAGATCATATTCTTATTATTGACATAGGATGCATCTTTTTGAGTTCCTTCATTTCTATCTATCATTGGCATAAATGAAGATAGGACTCCCGATAGCTTCCCTAAATTTGAAGTTAAATAATCTTTAAGGTTCCTTGAATCCTCTACCCCACTAGCTTCTCCTCGAACAAACATTCTCGAGCCAATATTTCAACATCACTACTTCTAAAACCCTTGAATTTTGTGTTTTGAACCACTTTTGTTTCTTCAAGGGATCCTTGAACACATTTTTTAAATAAAACTTCTGAGGTTTCCTTATTAGAGGGAGAAACTAGATCTTGAGGATCCTAGTCTCAAATTGACTTTTGTTTGTTGCTTCCTTCATCCAATTGGATAATTAATTTTCTACATAATCCTTAAAGCCATTTCCTTCTGATTCTTTGGAAAAAAATCATTGGATTTCTCTCTCTCTCTAGAAATTTAATGGCATTAATTTGTTTATTAATTTTTAGATGAAGGGCCAAATTTTGAGCAAGTTTTTTTCTAAGTAGCCTCCTGCCTACTTTTTTCCGCTTCCAAATAAGACACTTCTTTTTTATTTTGTTCCATAGAAACCCCATCCCTTGAGGGAAAACCCTTCTCTACACGCCCTTCATTTCGCATTGAGCCCACTCAAATCTTTGGACTATCGAAATTTACTCCCCTAACCCCATAGATTACCTCTAAAGGACACACACACATTTTGTGCCCTAACTTCTTGCAACAAGCGCACTGAAAGGGAACTCCCCAATAATCTTGGGGTTGGGAGAAGGAAAAATCCCCCCACCTAATCACAAAATCTACCACTAGCCCTTTGCTATTGACAACTTCCATGAGAACCCTTACAATGCATTAGTCTTCTAGCATTAGTTGATCTTCCTTTACTAACAGATTTTTTCCAACTGCATTCTCGATTGCAACGAGATCTTTCTTATTCCAAAACTATGGTAGGAGTCTAGGAAGCAGGAACCACACCTACCTTACTAAAAAGGCTTCGTGTCTTGGGTTGAATCCCCAATACCACTAATGAAGGATGAGACTTGAGTCCCCCCATAGCCACAAACCCTTTTGTTGAGATTTGTAGCTTGGGAGGTACTCCATAGCCCTGGGTATTGGGCTTGTGTGAATTGGCACCAAAAAATCCATTTGTGGGCCAAGTACCTAAGAGGTGGGTTTTGTACTCAAAGTGTTGGGCATGAAACCAAGATGAATTTTGTTGATTTGACCCTTGGATTGCATGTGGCACCCTTAGTGGAGCAAAGGGATACAAAGAAATTTGAGGGAGCTTTTGTCAAATGAGGAAGGAAATTTTTTATTATTTATATGTAGTGGGTTTGTGGCAAAATTTTAAGGTCGACACGACTTTAGGAGAGCCATAAAAGAGGGCTATATGTTTCCATCAAGTAGCATATAAGTAAGAGAGGGTTATAACCTCATTTGGCATCCAACAACACATCCTCTTCTCAAGAATAGACAGAGCAAGGGAGATGAATACCTTAGGTAGTCAAACTGAATAGGAGTAGGAAGAAGAAGATAGTTTTCGTCTTGTTTTGTCTCATGGTTTGGTACAGGTTCAAGGAGGACATTTGTTCGAGTTCTTAAGGGAAAATTTTGGGTGCGTTAAGGAGGAATTTTCTCTGTGATGTTGGCCAAAATTTTATGTGTATTGCAGGCGGTTGGATCCTTAATTTTTGGAGGCCAAGTAGCCTAGTAGGATGCTAGGACTAGGCCACATCCTTCTGAGCCAAGTGCACAGAAAATCAAGGTTTGTGGGAGAGTTTGCACATTCGTTTAGGGTTGCTACAAGGTGCCCTGGATAGGGCCGAAAAACTTAGAGGTAGTGTGCTCAAATATGAAGTGTTTTAGAGATCTGAAAGGACATCTTCAAGGAGAAAGGGTGTAGGTTTAGAGGTCCAATTTAGGACAGAAGTCGGGGGAGCCTGTGTACAGGGAGGAGGAATGTTAGAAGGTTGTCCAAAACAGCCCTAAGTGTAGACTTGTGAAGGACAATAACTCTGCTAGGAGTGGTAGACGTGTTGGCCTAAGCGTTGGCTCTTTGAAGGACAAAAGAAGGAAACCAAGTGGGATAGTGTCTAAACCCTAGTTCATTATTGGAGAAGTACATCTTCAGTGAAAAGAAGGGTAGCCTCCAAGCCCTTGACTTGTCATCACTGTAGCAACAGAGGAAGGTAGAAGTGGGCAGATCAAGGCACTGTTCCCAAATGGAGTTGTGAACATTTGATTGAAGTCCTTGTGTGTTGCATTCTTGGTGTACAAAGGAGCAGCAAGAGGGAAGGTTGTTTAGAACCAAGTTCAATGACCTAAAGGAGCATTGTTCATTGATAGAAGTATATTGGAAGCTAAAGGATCAACAATTTTGTTCAAAGTACATGGACCCGAAGGAGATAAGAAGCTAGCTACATTAGCAAGTAAGTCAATTGTATCTTGTTCAGGGTATATTGGTTGTCAAAAGACTAACACCAAGCCCTAGTTGTATTCTTGTATTAGTGATTGTATAAGGGTCATGATCCCCGGTACGAGAACCATAGATAGTTGTATTATAGTTTTTTAATATAACGAAGTTGGGCTGAAAAGGTGAAAAGTTGTCTATTGTGCACTAGTTGATTTAATGTCGTGTTTATTCTGTTGTGCAAAGTAGTCTTGTTGTGGCATTTGAGCGTGTTTGTGCCAGAAAATCTAAAACCAAACCCAAATTCGTGTCATGGAAATTCAACACCTATAACATTGCTTTAAAAGCCACCTTCGATCTGAATTGAAAGATAATCCAACAATCTTTTATGAGGATATGGAAGCACAACATATATCCAACCTTGGTCCCCAAAATTTTGACAAAAAATCACTGAAGTTTATTTTTTCAGAAAGAAAAAGCTTCATTATATTATATTGAGTCAATATAAAAGATCCAGATGATACAAAAACTAGTGCAAAAAGATGCAGCCACTATTTTGAGACACTGCGGTTAGATACACCATCGCTGATCCATAAAAAAACATCAAATAAAATAAATAAACAGTCATCTGTGCATCACTTGCCGGATCATATCAGATATGAAACTGAGATTTTTAGAGATTGGAGGACAGCCATAAATCATGACATATGCAAGAAAAACAAAAAGATAAAGAAAAAAGAACCTGTATATAACCAAAGGAGCTTCAAGATCCAGGGATATAGAAATCCTGGATAAAATAGCAATTGTCTCCCTCTTTTACTTCCATAGACCATGACCCTGTACCTAAGAGTAGACGCTTCTTTGACAGGCAGTCAGCTTGGAGATTTTGAGCACGACAGATGTGTTGCATGGAGCAGTCTCTCAAGAGCCCCCATAAGAACATTATCCTGTCCATCCAGCCTGCCAAGTGAGGGCTCCTAATGTGGCAGGCTCCTTTTACATGATTGATCATTGTTTTGGAATCACCATAGATTGGAATAGCCTGTATATCAAAAAACACACAGAAGGAAAGAAGACCCGCTAGAGCTCTCGCCTCAGCTATACTATTAGAACCTTTTCCTCCGTTCCATGAAATAAGATATTGAAGCTCCTCGTCCATAATAATGTGAACTCCACAGCCAAAAATGTTTTGTTGTTCAGCACCATCAAAGAATGCTCTAGGAAATCTGTTGAGGAAACATTCTTTCTCTTTCATGAGACCTTTCTTCATTTTGGGCTGCTTTTTTGGCACAGAATCATAAATAGATATGATATGTTACAAAATATACTTTAGGGGGTCCTTTGAATCTTTGAAAATTTTACAATTCCTCCATTTCCATGTGCACCATAGGACAATAATAATAAGAGATCTCCATGGCTCTCTTTGCCCACTCCACCATTCAAACGCTGCATGGGTCGAAACAAAAACAACATGAGGGAAACCATAAAGAATTGCCAGATCATACCAGATTTACAGAGAATATTTGCATTGGAAGAACATGTGATAATTGGACTCCTTAGCTGATTCGCACATCGAGCATCTACTTGGTCTGTGCCAGTTCCTTTTCCTTAAATTTTCCCATGTCAAATTTTTATTGTGGAACACCAACCACGAGAAGAAAATTAATTTAAGAGGGCATCCCGACTTGCAGAGGATCGGAGAATATATAGAGCTAGAGTGAGAGGCCTTTAAATTATCATATAAGAGTAAATGTCTTTTACCTGAACCAACAATTTTACATTTGGCACCATCCAAATCAGGTGGTCAGCTGACCCTGAGCGATGAAACCCACAACTACTGAGAGCATCCTTGACAGAATTCCATAACATAACCAGAGATTTTGGCATACGAAGATCATTGGCATCCTTCCATAGAGGGGTTGGGCCTTGCCAAACTGTTATGAGCTTGTCCCAAGTAAAAATGCCTTTCCTATAGGCTCCAACCTTCAAGAGGTTGCTACCTTAATTCTTGTACAAGCTACAACTTAAAGGAAGCTCCAACTGCCATCAATTTTTTGCAGGCTACAACCCACAGAAGGCTCCTACCTCAACATGCTCTAACCTATTCTTTTTATCAAGCTACAACTTGAAAGGAGACTACATCCCCTTAATACATTCAAGAAAACAATGTGCTAGTTACCTAGCCTATAAATATGCATACCTCCATCTCTGTTCCTATTTCTTCTACTCCTCAAATATGCTTCACATATGCTATATATGTGCCAAGCAATAAACAACTCAAATCAGTGCACACTTTCTCTAACTCTCTACCCATATGGCCTTGCAACCTCACACATTTTTATAAGAAAGCTTTAATGGATATTGGTATTCCAAATATGAATATGAAGTGAAAAGAATTGTCTCTTTGCATTCTACTCATTCATTTCACACTTTTTGAGATTTTGAATATTAAAATAAAATAAATGCTTCACCAAATATTAATTTCAGCCAAATGTAATGATTAAATCAACAAACATAGCAACCCTTTGCAACATACATTAGCAATACATCAAAAACTATAACATCACAACATCAAAAACATAACAATATTCTTCATGTTTTTGCCTTTGTCTTGCATTAAAACAATATTTGTAACACAACAATCTTTGATAACAAACCAACTTAATATATGCAACTACATTTCCATAATAAGTGCATCAAAACAAGCATAGCTCAATGCATCTCTTCACACAATTGTGCATACACCAACTGTGCCATGATACTTTGCTGCTCATTTGTTCTACTATCAATAGTTCTAGCATATCTAGCATATCTTGCACCTAAACACAACAGGTATACCAAGCATACCAAAATGCTTTGCAACCATAACAACCAAGCCATTAACTCAACCATATATAGCATACCTCGTTACTCCTTTGCCATAACAATATATGCAACACCATCAACATGCAATAACAATATGAAAGCAAGTTGTTTACTTCCAAGGCATAACAATACTTGTTCATTTATGCATACATTATCTATGCATTCAACTCGACATGCCTTGCCATCAAGCATAAGAGTGATCAACAATATAGTAACAAATAATTCAAAAACAACATAAGCATAACTCAATGTGATGACAAATAGTTCAATAACAACATAAGAATAACTCAATGCATCACATTGCCTTGTGTTGCCCTCTTCAAGTAATCTTCGTTACATAATATTTGGAGCAACACCTCATAAAATAAGCATACATCAACAAACATACTCAAGCCAACATAATAGACATGCAAACATTCCTTGTTGCTCCTGCTATTCATTTGTCATTAGTCATTAATAACGACAATACAATTAATCTCATTAATAACGACAATACAACTAATCTCATTAATAACGACAATACAACTAATCTCCCCCTTTGACATTCATGACAATATTGTGATCCTTTTTTTTCTGAGAAATATCTGCTTTACCTTTGTTTACCTCCCCTTTAACATCAATAACTCCCCTTTAACATCAATAATAAGAGGTTACTCCCATTTAACATCAATAAAATCAATAATAAGAGGTTTGGAAACATAATAAAATTCTGTGTAAAACTTTCTAAAACTTTCTAAAAAAAATCCCACTGTAAATAATTCATAGCCATTAATATCTTTGTACATAGGATCCAATTTCTAGCAAAAACAATCAATAATAAGAGGTTTGGAAACATAATAAAATTCTGTGTAAAACTTTCTAAAACTTTCTAAAAAAACTCCCACTGTAAATAATTCATACCCATTAATATCTTTGTACATAGGATCCAATTTCTAGCCATGTTGCTAAAACTTTCTAAAAAAACTCCCACTGTAAATAATTCATACCCATTAATATCTTTGTACATAGGACCAGGGATGGAATTTGACGGGCATTTTGCCCGTCATAAGGCTTTTTGAACGTATTTGACGGCTGGAATTTTTCAATGCCCGTTTTGAGTGACGTGCCTAGAGGAGTAAAAAACGTATTTTTGACGTTTGGAACTTTTTCCAAAACGTTCCTACGCCTTTTTATTTTTCATATAATAGAGTAATTTTTGGGCAAGTTTTTTTCACTGAAAATATGCTAAATTCTATTCAGCGTCGGTAACCAATAAGCATATTAAATTACGGATCGCATTATCTAGATACAGAGTAGGAACGGTAACTTTCCAGATGGTATATAGAAAGCCCAAAAAACTACCCAGAGTTTCTTTTTGTTTTTATTTATTTTTTCTTTTTGCAAAAATTGGGCTTTAAAATATTTGGGTATTTTTTCTGGTTTGAATGGGATTGATGTGATGAAAGATGGGTGCAGATTCATCGCTGCCAAGGGCCCCCTCAACTGCCCTTGTCCTTTCCCTTGCGTAGAGCAGAAAATAATAATTTAAATCAAACGCTGGGAAATTGTGTCATCGCAGTGAAAACATTTCGTCAAGTAATTTTCTTGCAAATTTGAGCGCTTGCCGATGATTTTATGGCGGTTTCTTGTGTTTTTCCGAGTATTCTTGTTTGAAGGATTTTAATGCATTTGACCTTCCAGCCAGCTAGGCGCCCGTATGGTCCTCGGGAATACGCACCCGTCTTGAGAGGACGGACAAAGGAATTCATCCGGTGGGGGAGCGCGGGGGATTCTTGGAATCGCAAAAGGCATTTTCACAGGATATGACAGTTGATTCGATTGCTTGGTTGGTTTGACTCTTCTGGGTCGAAGGAAGGAACTTAGAGAAGCGAATTTCTGTTGGATTTGGATTCTTGGGTTCTATTTGAGCGATGGATTGGGTTAGTGAACGCCTTCTACTGCTGTGGGGGTAATTGATGAGAATTTATGTCTATTTCTGGTGTTTGTGGTAGATTTCCATGGAGGTGGTATTGGAGCGGGGGTTAACAGTAAGGCAGCGTTGGGACTGGCTGTGGCTTGCGTTGCAGTGTCGTGCAAGGTTGCCTTTTTGCTGGCGGCGAGGCCGGTGAGGAGTCGAGGCAAGTGGAACCGTGTGTTGGGCATTCTGCGAGATTTCGAGGAGGGATGCTCTACTCCTTTGTATCGTTTGAGGCAGTTGGTTGACGCCATCACTGTGGAGATGCATGCCGGATTGGCCTATGACGGGAAGTAAGTTCAAGATGCTGCTCACCTTCCTCGTCAACCTGCCCACCGGGTATTTTGTATCAAACTTTATATTAGATAATGTCAGAAATTATCTCTGAATTTATATGCAAGTTAGTTTTATTAGAAATCTGGTTGATTTTAAATGATAATTTAAAGATTAGGCATCTAAATATTCATGTTGCATAATATAAATGGTTGGTTTTAAATAATAATTTAGATATATGCAATGGATAACCATTTTGTATTTTACGTAGGACTAATTATATACAACATAGTCTAATTAGCGGGAGGAATTGCCTGGAAAGTTATGGAAATTCCGGTTATATTTAGAAAAAATCCGGCAAGGATTTTTGTAAATCCAAGTTATAATTGTTAAACTTCAAAATTTTAGGTGTCCTAGATGTTTTTGATGGTGTTGAATCCATCTCCACCATCAAAAACAAGATTCAAACACTTCCTCTACAAGATCTTTTGAAATTTTTTTGCCCGGATTCCGGCCACTTTTGGCTGTCCAAGCAATTCCTCCGACAACTCTTATATATACTAAGCAAATTTCAAATGCTTAACATTTTTTTTGTTGAAACTTCCACAATTGAGTTACAAATTGTTGGTTTTAAATGATAATTTAGATATATACAATGGATAACCATCTTGTATTTTAGTTAGGACTAATTATATACTTTCAATCAACAAATTTCAAATGTTTAACACTTTTTTGTTGAAATTAGGTGTTCGACCATAAAGACCTTTAGGTGCTCGACTGTTAAGGAGAGGGAGAGGAGAGGAGAGGAAAAGGTTCAATTTACTTATTGGGTGGGGGGGCTTATGGTCGAGCCTGCTTGCGCATCCTTCGTGATTGATCGATTGATGGGTGCGTTAGCACACTCGACCAAAAGGCCGCCATCACCTACTATTTACCGACCCACCCCAATCCCCGGTGTGAAGCAGGTTCAATGCCTGCTGTATCAGAAAGAATGTATCGTATGGATGCATTCTAAGGGAAGGTGATTGATTGCTCACCCATCAAGGACCGGTTAGGTACTCACTATTCAGATGGTGATCCACAATTTAGTTTTTTCATATTTTGGTTTTTTGAAGGGATTTTTTCATATTTTGGTTTTTTGAAGGGATAAATATATGAAATTTTTAAACATTATTATGTTATTGAAGGGTAATTTTTTAATCAAACATTTATTGGTGAAAGGTTAATTTATTATGAGAACGTCACTCTTGAAGGGCAAAATTTTCAACATAACGTTTATTGACGGGAAGCCTAAATATCCAAAACGTCAAAAAAAAATTGTATGACGGGTAAAGAGAAATCCAAATTCCAACCCTGCATAGGATCCAATTTCTAGCCATGTTGCTATAGGACATAAACATAGGATAGGATAGGATCCAATTTCTAGCCATGTTGCTATAGGACATAAACATACGAACCTCTCCTTTGGAAATATAGTAGAGACAATCGGAAAAGCTCAAAATAGGCTCCATTAGGCTCCATTGTGTATTATGGAAGACCATGTAGAACTTCTATGATAAGTAGTAGTGGGGGCTGAGGATCAATGGATGACTAAATTGGAATGATTGAATCCTCGGCAAACCTAGAGAACCTGTGGGCTCCAAAGCAAATGATACCAATATTACTTATAACAGTGTATGTAATATAAATTTCCTGGAAAAACGTTTCGCAATAACAATGGGGGCTGAGGATCAATGGATGACTAAATTGGAATGATTGAATCCTTGGCAAACCTAGAGAACCTGTGGACTCTGAAGCAAATGAGACCAATATTACTTATAACAGTGTATGTAATATAAATTTCCTGGAAAAACGTTTCGCAATAACAATTCACTGTACTCGAAATATAGAATTGTAAGAACCATTATGCTCTCGAGGATTCTCCTGATTGTTATCATGATATGCTCGAAGTATAGAATTGTTGGAAATGGCCAACTTTGTATTTGGAAATTTGTCATGAAATATTTTAGTTAAGGAGATCCATTTCAGTTGAAAGCCGCGAAGATTGAGGTATTATCATTAATGACTATTATTATGGAGCTTGAAGTTACTTTCACAACAATCCTAAACTAGTCCCTTGTGATATGAGCATGGATAATTCTCTTGATCAACACAGATTCTATGGTTCTTATAGTACCGACATGTTACAGAATTCTATCCCCAGGCCCTCTATCGATAGTCAAAGCAATATTCATTATCAACATAATTAAAACCACGAGGGGTCCCCAGGAGTGCAATTTATCTGTTAAACATTGGTTCCAGGCGTTGCGACAGCTTGCATATCGGAAGACTAGATCCATCCATTGGCTGCAAAATCCAAATGCATATCATTCTACTTTTAATTTATATTGGTTTGATTTTCCTGGTAAGGGGATTAGTTTAACCAGAGCATGGTTATTGGCATGAACACCCAATTGCTCAGTATGCCATGGAAAACATTTAACCCTTCCTTTCTCTTGAACTTATTTCGTTAAAAATCCGACAAAAGATAAATGAATTGATCAGTGTGTTAATATTGTCTCAAGTTATCATTCACAAATCGATTCTAATGGATTTACAGGTTTGAACAACATATTTTACATTCACACATTGATTCTAATGGATTTACAGGTTTGAACAACATATTTTACACCAGGGCGAACTGGGTCCCTGATACTAACAATAGGTATACAGGTATAGCCATTTTCTGGGATTTGATCACTGGGAGAAAAATTATTTTCCAGGTCAACATAAACATGACACAGTGGTTTGGAGAGCTTCACTGATGCCTATTTGTTGAATCTAAAACCTTGTCCCATGTTTGCAAGATCATTTTTACGACTCCTTTACAATGGCAACAACACTTTCCACCAGGAAGCTCCAAGACTACAACTATTTTTTTTTGAGAGATTTGAAATAATCAACTTTGACAATTGTTGCTTCTTTACACTAACAAAATTTCCACCGAATAACAAGCCAAAATCCAAACAACAACATGAAAACATAAATCCCGGTCGATCAAGGTGCAATGCCAACAACATTGATTCACCATATGTCGATGCTCATTAGCCAAATATAGTCGTAAATAGATTGGGGTCATCATGTTTGTGGCTGAGGAGTCTTGGCAACCTCAGAGAGTTCAGACTTGGTTTTATATTTGGACTCGTCTATCTCGATTCCTTTTTCCTTGGCTGTCTCCTCACCAGACATTCCCATCCTGGACAGCCCGCCTTTTCTACCCATCTCTTGATATCCTTCCTTCCCTATCTGAGCAGCTCTTGTGCTCCCTCCCTTCTTTGCTCCCTCTATCAGCCGCTCCTGCTCAATAAATTATACATTCAGTGACGTCCAATTTGAAAACACACAGAATACAGGAAGTAATTAAAGGATTCAGAACAAGAATAAGAAAAGAATAAGGCTAATTAGTTACACCTGGGATTCCTTGGGCATGAGCCCTTTCTCCTTGACTTCTTCGTCTGTTGGCTCACGGGTACCTTCCTTGTTGCTGAGCCCTCCTTTCATGGCTCCACGTTTGAGCCTCATTTGAGCTTCTTCTGACATGGGAGCGTCATCCGAACTCATTTTTCCTACCTGATAATTAACTACTTATTTCTCTGGGATCACCCTTTTCACTGGTCGATATCTCTATTCAATTCTGAACAATCTGCAACATGATGTGCTCCATTGAGACAATGATGTATATATATATATATATATATATATATATATAGGTTCCTATGCTACTATGAGGTATGTTCTATTGGATAAGCTTTAGTATTCAAACGACATGCAGCATGACAGGTATTATATAACGCGTCCATTTTATATGTGGGTACTTGTTTATCCACCATGTTTCACTTTGCAAGAAATATTCATGTTCGAAGCGTACAATCACATAAAACTATTTAATTAAAAGTTATTGAATAATTTATAAGAGTGTATTTTTTTAAAAACAAAATATTAAAATAAATTTTTAAATGTCCACTTTATTAATGTCAATGAAACTTTCCAATTTTACATCAAAATTCCATAAATATATATTTATGTTTGAGTTTCTATAATATTTGAAGTTCTATTTTAACAACTAAGAAACGATTTGCTCAATTAATCTATATATTAAGACTACGGTTTTGCACATTTTAAAAATATTTTAGAATTTAATGAAAAATAAGGCTATCAATTTTTTGACAATTGATTTAATTTTAAAAATACATATAATTTTTTAAACTGAAATCAACATTAAAAAGTAAAATAATTTATCAATTTCAAACTCAAAATGTAGTATGTTTAATCGAGATGTAAAATGCATACCTCAAACGTCTAAAGTATTTAGATGCTTATTTATGCATATAGAAGTATCAATGTTCATATGTGTTTTGTGTATAAATATGTATATTTCATTTTTTGGTGAACAACTTCTATACAAGATCTAACTCTACCAAACAAATTATGTTAATATATATACACATAAAATTATTTATATTTTTTTATTATTAATTTTTTATTATTATTATGTAAACTTATCTTATAATGATGCTAACAATAACGCCATAACATTTCTCTTATACTAACTCTAAAATGTTTCTATTGACAATATTTTTTAAAATTCTTTCACCCTCCTCTTGCCACTTCTTTTCCCTTACCTTGACTTGCTCTATCATTGGAGGGGTTTATTGCCCAACTTGAATTTTTTAATGTTGTTTCAATCTTACCCTAGGCTTGATCAAATTTTCGAGGGGCCTTTACTGCAATTCAACTTAGTTTTCTTGATTTGTTGTTTTAGGATGTTTTCTTGATTTGTTGTTTTAGGATTAGGTTGTAGTTTTTTGCTTTATCTGGTCTCTTTTTATTTGTGAAAGTTCTATTATATAATTTGAATTCGTTTAGTTTTTTGAAACCAAATTTATTTCACTCATTTACTTAATGTTTAAATTTAATATTTTATTTATTTATTTATTTATTTTATTTTTAATAAATTTTTATTTTAAATATTTAATTCTAAAATATTAAATTTCAAACCATAATTTTTAAATAACAAAATTAATAACAAGAATCTAATTCTAAAATATAACTATAAATAATAATGTTAAGAAATGTATGTAATTTTTTTTACAACAAAATAGGTTGGTAACACCAGTATCTATAACTCACGGGGTTTTGGATTGACGGTGAATAAGTGCGATGTTAAGACACTCTTTACGATAGGTCACCAGTTCAAATCCCCGTGAGTACTTAGGTTAGTTTTCACTAAAAAACACCAATATCTACAAAAAAAAAAGGTTTATAATTAATATGCCTTTTTTATTTCTTAAAACTAGAATACATTTTATTATAAAAGGTTGAGAACTTTGGCGTGGCAAAAATGATATCATTATGGAAATGCAATGAACCATATCGGAGGGAAAAAATTTTGATTGGAAAAAAGTAGTTGTAACCTTGCCGTTTTAGATGGTTTATCCATTAGTCTTAACTAAAAAAACACCAATATCTACAACAAAAAGGGTTTGTAATTAATATGCATTTTTTATTTCTTAAAACTAGAGTACATCTTATTATAAAAGGTTCAGAACTTTGGCGTGGCAAAAATGATATCATTATGGAAATGCAATGAACCATATCGAAGGGAAAAAAAACTTGATTGGAAAAAAGTAGTTGTAACCTTGCCGTTTTAGATGGTTTATCCATTGATTTTAAGTCTTTTATGAGTCATTATTTAGTTTTCATTTATATGGTATATGTAGATATTTTAAATTAAAAGAAAAGGAAATTGAATGCGGAATCTCAATCTTGTATACGTATACAACATTTTAATGAAATTAAAAGTTGTAAATTTTATACCAGTTTTTACCACGTAGTTGTTTGAAATTCAGGATGCAATTTTCAATGAACAGAGAGCATGGTAGTGAATGAAAGTAAACAACCAGAAAAATCAATTATTTTTTCTGACAAAATATGATATAATCTCTACTCCACCTTCTCTTAGCAATTTATAATAGGAGTGTTTTTTTCTTAATTAAATAATTTATCAACTTAAATCCAGAATCTTTAAACAATGTGGCCAATATGCAAGGTCATATGATATCAAAATAAATTAAAATATAACAACGTAATAATAATTTTATTTAAACAAATGATTTGTAATATCAAATAATTAATTTTATGATTAAAATAATTTAAAAATATTTTATATAAATTATTATTAATTTACTTTTAAATTTGTTGATGTAAAATATAAAATTAATTGAAAATGTTATAATAATAATAATTTTATTTAAATAAATCATTTATTTTAAGTTAAAAATAATGGAAAAATGGTTATATGGTTGTCACGCATCTCCTTAGTTTAAGATTTGTTCCTAGAGTTTAGGAGGTTGTTTACAACTACCTAATTTTCAGTGATGTATTTAATATTGTAATATTCATTTGATGAAATATAGAATGAACGAGAGATAGAGTCTCCTCTTTGTTTGAGTGCAGTCTCCCAGGTGCTGTACACACCTGTGAGCTGCAACTCCTTTATTTAATTCAAAGTTTGATTTTATCTTGGTATCAGAGCTTAGGGTAGAGATAGCCTCAAATTTTTTAGGGATGTATCATTAGTTACATATCTATAGTGGTAGGAGAGTATGTAAATGTGTCTGTGTGATCAGGTGGAACTGCAGTAACACCTGAAACGAAGGGTCTTAGATGACTGATCATCTCTGAGCCGAAGAAAGGGTTGAAGCACATTTTTTTCAGAAGAAGTAGCAGTTGGAGCGGATTTTTTGCAGATAGTTGTGCCAATACAGAACAGAACAGACGAGCATGAGTTTTTAAAGAACAGACGCGCCCATTGGCGCGGGTTTGAGGCTGATAAGTGCGCCAGGTAAAAAGTAACTGAATTGGCGCGGATCCGTGGCTGTTAATCGTGCCAATTTTCGTGCACATCATAAATTTTCCTTATCCGCAATTGGCGTGGATTCGTGGCTGTTCAGAGCGCCAAAGAGCCAACCTCTTTCTCTCTGGAAATCTGCAATTTTTCGTTGCAGATCGGAGTTGCCCGGTGGTGGCACGTGGAGATTTCTGCTCGGTGGCAGCAGATTTGATTTGCCCGGTGGTGGCGAATTGAGGTTCCTTGATCCGCTCAGAGGTAGCAGATCGGACCTGCCCGGTGGTGGCGAATCAGAGCTCTGTGATATGCTCGGTGGAAGCAAATCAATTTTTTGCCCGGTGGTGGCGCAGTGCAGCTCCTTGATCTTTTCGGTGGAAGTAGATCGTCTTTGCCCGGTGGGGGCGTGTTGGAGCTTGTTTGTTGATCTGTTCAGTGGTAGCAGATCGGTTTTGCCCGGTGGTGGCACAGTGAAGTCCCTGATCTGTTCGGTGGCAGCAGATCGGACTTGCCCGGTGGTGGCACAGTGAAGTCCTTGATCTGTTCAGTGGCAACAGATCGGACTTGCTCGTGGTGGCACAGTGAAGTCCCTGATCTGTTCGATGGCAGCAGATCGGACTTGCCCGGTGGTGGCATAGTGAAGTTCCTGATCTGTTCGGTGGTAGCAGATCGGACTTGCCCGGTGGTGGCCGATTGGAGTGTTCAGTTGGGCGAAAATGAATAACAGTATAGAATCATATCTCCACGAGTCTGGCAAACTCGATGGATCGAATTTCTCCAACTGGAAATTCAAAATGCAAACTTTGCTGGAGAGCGTAAATGCATGGTCGATCGTTGAGGGAAATGAGCAGAGATCTGGAACAGCGACCCAAGAACAAGATTGGGATAAAAGAGAAACGAAAGCAAAAGTTATACTGAAGATGTCCATTAAGGACAATATTATCCCACATATCAGAGATTCTAAGTTGGCCGCTGATATATGGGCAACGATCAAGAACTTGTACGAGACTCAGAATACAAATTGTGTTCTAGCACTCAAGGGAAAACTGTTTGCATTGAAGATGGACGAGAATGAGTCCGTTGTTGGATTCATGGCCAGAGTCAAGGATTCATGGCCAGCGCTTCAGTGGACCTCTGTGTAGCCAATCCAATCTCACCCAGAGTTAAAAATATGAAATTCGGCCCTGAAAGAACCTTAAAGATCAGCTCATCCCTACCTCCCTCTCAGGAGAAGGAGCTTTGTAGCTTATTGAACCACCATTTGGATGCTTTTGCCTGGAGCTATAAGGAAATGAAAGGAATCCATCCTTCTGTTTGTACCCATCACATTTACATTAAAGAGGATTGTAAACCAGTGAGGCAGCCTCAGAGGAGAATGAATCCAGCCCTTAAGGACATCGTTAAAGAAGAATTGAAAAAGTTGTTGGATGCAGGATTCATCTACCCATCTCGGACAACGAATCAGTTTCTCCTATGGTGCTTGTACCTAAGAAAAATGGGAAGTGGAGAATCTGTGTATACTATCGAGAAATTAACAAAGCCATCAAGAAGGACCATTTCCCTTTATCGTTCATAGATCAAGTGCTAGATGGGCTCGCAAGGAAGAAGTTCTTTTCTTTCCTAGATGGGTTCAACGGGTATAATCAAATCCAAATTAGCCCGGAAGACCAAGATAAGACCACCTTCACTTGTCCTTGGGGAACCTTTGCCTATCGGGTCCTTCCCTTTGGGCTATGCAACGCTCCTGTCTCTTTCCAGAGAGCAGTATTGAGCATATTTGCTGAGCTGGTTCACGATTCAGTGGAAATATATATGGATAGCTTTACTCCTTATGGGTCTAACTTCCAAGAAGCATTGTCTAACCTGAGAAAAGTTTTAACCAAGTGTATTGAGATGAACCTATCCCTCAGTCCTGAAAAATGTGAATTCCTGATGACTGAAGGGACCGTGTTAGCTCATACCATTTCTCAGCAAGGATTACAGGTGGATCCTAACAAAATTGCTATCATCCAAAAGGTTCCACCTCCTCAAAAGGTGAGAGTTGTTCGGAGTTTTCTAGGCTTAGTAGGATATTATAGAAGATTCATTAAAGATTTCAGTAAGCTAGCCTCACCATTGTTTGGCCTCTTAGGGAAAGATGTTGAGTTTAAATGGACTAATGATTTTCAATGGGCTCTGGATGAGTTGAAGGATAACCTGGTGTCCGCCTCGATCTTGAGAGCTCCAAAATGGGCCCTACCTTTCCAGATCCACACCGATGCCTCGAACAGAGCTATAAGAGCAGCCTTAGGACAAGTTGAGGAGAAACTACCATATGCCATATACTTTGTCAGCAAAAACCTGTCCAAGGCAGAGATGAACTATACTGTAACCAAAAAAGAGTTCCTGGTTGTAGTCCATTCCCTAAACAAGTTCAGACACTACATCACTGGTTATCAAACATTCGTACACACTGATCATGCTGCGATTAGATATTTAATGAATAAGCCTGATGTAAATGCTCGTATCATTAGATGGTTACTTTTGTTGCAGCAATTTGATTTGACCATTGTGGACAAGCCAGGTAAGGAAAATGTTGTTGCTGACTTTCTGTCTAGATTGGATTTGCCTGCAGGTGAAGAAGGGACAGTGGATGACCAGATGCCAGACGAACACCTGTTTTCTATTTTAGTACTCTCTCCATGGTTTGCTAATATAGCAAATTACTTGGTCTCAGCACAGTTCCTTCCACACCTATCCTCCAGAGAGAAGAGAAAAATTGTGAGAAAAAGTGCCCCATTTACTTGGATCGGGGGAAACCTGTTTAAACTTGGCCCAGATCAGATCTTGAGACGTTGTGTTAGGGAGGAGGAAGCTTTTGACATCCTCCTGACCTATCACGATGGGCCCTGTGGAGGTTACTTTGCAATGAAAGGACTGCCTTCAAAATTCTACAGGCAGGTTACTATTGACCCACTCTTCATCAAGATGTCAGAAGATACATCAGCCAATGTGACTGATGTCAAAGGATGGGGAAACGGACTCCAAGGGATGAAATGCCCTTCCAACCTCAAGTGACCTTCGAGCCATTTGAGAAGTGGGGCATGGATTTTGTGGGTCCTATCAACCCTCCTTCAAAACAAAGGTCTTACATCATAGTGTGCACAAACTACCTGACAAAGTGGGCAGAAACCAAGGCAATCAAGGAAGCGACATAAGGAAAAGTGGCTGAGTTTTTAAGGGAAAATATCTTCTACAAATTTGGCTACCCAAGAGAGCTGGTCACCGATCAAGGAAGTCAATTCACCTCTAACCTAATTAAAGACCTGCTCGCTCATCATAAGATCAAGCACAAAACTTCCACCCCTTATCATCCGCAAGCTAATGGGCAGGTGGAAGTTACTAATAGATTGTTGGAAGAGATTTTGACTAAAGTGGTGAGCAGCAGCAGGAAGGATTGGTCAGATTTCTTGGTTGAGGCCACCTGGACCTACAACACCACTTGGAAAACTACAACAAGTTTCACACCTTATGAGCTGGTCTACGGGAAGAAGGCTCTGCTGTCCATAGAATTTGAGTACAACACATTGAGGATGGCAGCTCAGATGGACCTAGATCTCAACCATGCACAACGAGAAAGATTACTGCAGCTGAATGGATTAGATGAACAGAGAATGCAGGCCCTCCTCCACTCAAAAGTAGTTCAACTCCAGAGGAAGATATGGCATGACCGACACCTTAATGGAAAGAAATTCCAGCCAAGAGATTGGGCACTGTTGTATGACTCAAGATACAAGGATTTCAAAGGGAATCTGAGGACAAGGTGGTTAGGACCATATGCAGTGGAGAAATGCAACGATAATGGTTTAGTCCTTATCAGGACCATTGATGAAGAAGCCATCCCCATGCTTGTCAATGGGCATCGATTGAAAATCTATAGGAAACCCCTTTCAAGGCAGGAGTTCATTGAAACTTTGGACAAATCAGTGCCGGTAGTGGGGCAGGGCCCTGTCTCTACTCCACCCACACCTTGAGCATAAAAAAAAAAAACAGAGAAATGAAATAAAAAGATCCGTAGGTGAAAACTTATTAGAGGTGCCCGGGGCAGACAGTGAGGGTGAAAACCTCATGGAGGCACCCCAGCTGTCTCTCTCTCTCAAAAAAAAAAAAAGAGAGAGAGAGAAAAAAGAGAAAAACAGGTCTAATCTCTGTGGAATAATTGCAGGTTGCAGGGAATATCTTGCAGGTTAGGAAGGTCGCGCAAAACAAGGACAAGGGTCCACACCAGGCTATAGGACACCCTCACAGACACTTCCTCCATGACCACTCGCCTCTCCTAAGATTTGATCAGATTCAGGGGCAGATTTCACCTTCTACAGAAAGTTCTGCCTGTTCTACAGGTAGTTTATGTCTTCTACAGGAAACATCCTGTAGAACCTTCGGGCAAGCCAAAATCAATCTTGGAGGGGAATCTGAAGGTTGGAATCTGTTGGTTAGGCCTGCAAACACCCCTGTTTCCACCCATCACCATATGGCACCCTGTTCCATCTCTTTACAGCTCCGTCACCCACCTGGTTATGTGTTCCTGCACAGTCATACAAGAAACCCTGTTTTCCTCAGATTGACAGCAAGATTTTTTTGAGTGACAAGTCAAGTAACAAAGTCTCGCTCACCCTACCTGTCCAAAATCCATCTAGACTCTTCATCAACGAATCCCTCATCCGCAATATGGCCCTGCTCGTTTAGCCTACATCCCAGGAGGAGAAGTAGCTACAGGACATCCTATAGGAATTCTGTAGCGGCTGATCCCTCTAGAAGACATACTCTGGAGGCAGGGACAACCGAGATCAACAAAGGGAACATGCAAAAGGATCCTCTTGGACGTGAAAATATCCTCGGCAGTTGAAACCCAACAGAACCTGTGCATGCAGCGTTGATAACCGAAGGATCGGGTTCCAAAACCTGTGCATACAGCATCAACAAATGAATGAATGGGTTCTAACACCCGTGCATGAGGCAGCAACAAGTGAAGAAGTGGTTCCAAGGCCCAAAGTCTGCATAACGCATTCACAGACACGCAGGTAAGTGTCTAACCTCATTCGTCAATTGCATAAACTATATTTCAAAAACTGCATGACTATGAAAATGGTGCGGATTGAATGGGATCGGTGGCCAATCAACTGACCACCCTCAGCCAGTTACAAAGCTTCGTGGGATCCGAACAAGCTCAGTTACATTCAAATTTGCCACCGAGATGTGCAGTCGACACGTGTGGAGTATCTAGTCGGGGAAAAACCAGCGGGACTGGTAGTGGTGGCGACAGTTAATGGAAAAAGGGAGGTGATGGCGGTTAGAGATACGCAGAAAAATGATGGTCGTGACATTGGATCAACGGTTCGGTCCGGCCATCTCATTCCCTCGCCACGAATTGCGCCGCAGTTAAAAGATATTCGGCTGAAGACTCTCACCACCCACTGTTCATTTTCACTTGCAACGTCCTCGGCCGAAGTACCCATCCTCTGCTTCTGAAATCTGTTAACCCGTTGTCCTCCACCGAGTTTTTCAGCCTGTTCAAAAAATCTCCCGCGTACCGAGCTCGTTCAGAGGCACAGTGACATCCTATAGAAGCTGGCAAGAGTTCTACAGGAAGCAACTCTACAGGAAGTTCGGCACAGCTTTCCGGAGCAGAGAAGCCTGGACTTTTCTTCGTCAAATTTGGAGTTCCGAGAGAGGTAGGCTCGAAAACACTCTTCCATGCATGGTATGTTTCGAAAAGGTGGTGAATTTCACTGTTTCAAATTGGGGAGTCCGAGAAAAATCAGCCTGTGAGTTGGAAATAGCAGTTTTCCTGTGTGTTGAACGATATTCCTCAGTTTTTCTGCATCAAAATTCTTCTCCATGTTTCCTGTTGCTAAAATTCTCCTATAAGGAAGGCATACGCAGCTGTGAGAGCCAGCCTGTGGATGAAAATTTTAAAATTCGCATATCTAAACGTGTTCTGAGAAGAAAACTTGCTCTCTGTCCTCTATTTGTAGAAGCAAAACTCTTCCTTTCATAACCAGATAGCTGAGAGCTGAGTCACTACAGTCTTGAAACCAAGGAATTGTTGCTCATTGATATTAAACGGCCGAGGAATTATTCCTTGAGTCCAGGGAGAAACCCATAGACAACATTCCCTTTTCTGACAGAGCATAAAACAAGGCGCTCTCACCATGCCAAGAGGGTTTATTAGGAAGGAACCTTCGAATCCCAGCAAGCTGCGTGAGCATCCAGAGGTGGTAGACCTCTTCACTCGTGCCAATTGGATGTCCTTTTGTGACAAAATTTGGGGTCATGACGATGAGATAACGGAGGAATTCTTAATGTCCCTAAAACCTGAATCAAAGAGACAGGCCATAGTGAATTTTAGGGGTTTGACCTTAGAAGTTACCCCTGAGCTCATCAGTCATGTTACTGGTCTCCCATTAGGGCTCCCTTGGAGCAAAGAAGAAAGGTCATTGGGCCAGATAGCTAAGAAAGCATTCTTCTTGCCTGAAGAACATCCTATAGAAGACAAAAATGGAGTCCGGAGAACTAGCTTACCTCCTCTTTAGAGCGAAGTCAGCTTCCAAATCATGAAATACATTACCTGTGAAGGGAGGTTCAACATTGTCTACGGCTATCATTTCAGGTTGCTAAATGAACTAAGACATGGGATGGATTTACCGCGAGAAGAGAAGTTGAGCATCCCTTATTTTCTTTGGCAGTCATTAAGTGAATGTGGACAAAATTGAAGGAAGGAACACCGGATTAGTTAGCCCATCATGGGCTCATCAAAATTTTAGTGGAAGATGCCCTCCACACCTACACTATCCCCCTCTCTTGGGAAATTTTCCGAAACATGACCAAAGATGACGATATTAGAATTCTAGCCGAGGAGCTCACCTCATCCAGCAGTGAAGAAGGGGAACACACTGAAGCGGGAGAGAAAACCAGTGGTAAAGAAACACAGGACAAACAAGCACAAGCAGGACAAAAAGAGAAAGAGGGAAGGGGCCAAATTGTTGAGCCTAAAACAAAGCAACGAATAGTAGCACAAACACCAAGGGAAAAGAGACTGCAGAGGAGAGCCAAGAAGGCAGAAACATCCCAATTAAAGGCTGGCACAGCCACAGAAGTCACACCAAAACAAAAGGCAAAGAAAAATCCTAAAATGGCCGCAATACAGGCAGAAACAGTTGACACAGAGGCTTCTACAGGAAGCATGGATACAGAACAGCAAAGAGGAAAATCACCGGAAATATTGGCAAGAGAGGCAGCAGCAGTGTCGGCTGCCTTAAAAACACCTCCAAAACAAAAAGGGAAGCGAAAGAGGCAGACCTCCATGTACTTTAAAGCAAGAAGGAGCACACGGATCAAAGTAGGCAGACCCCAGCCGCAATCAAAGGAGCCAATTATCATTGAGGACACAACCCCTAAACCAAAGGAAGGGTCTCCTTCAAAGATTTATGTCACCTATGAGCAAGGAAGCCCAAAAACTTCTACCTGGAGAGAAAGACTAAAGACAATGGACACAAAGACAGTTCTACAGGACGCTGAGAAAGCTCTACAGGAAACTTCGGCTAAGCTAAAAGAGACCAAGAAATTGGAGGAAAAGGCGACAAAACGACCAAAGGAAGAAGAAGAAAACAGACAGTGGGAGGAAGTGGAAAGAAAAGAAGGATTTCATGACCAGGAAAAAGACATCACCTCGGAGGCCTGGGACATGAGAAAGGCAGTCAAAGCTATCAAGGATGATGCGCTAGATTAGTTGCTCAAAGGATGAGCAACCCATTTAGCAGGGGGGTGATGATGAGCCCCAAAAATGGGTAACTTATTGGGCTCATTTTGCCTATTTTTCTTCATCAATCCACCATTTTTCATAGTTTATGCATGTTTTTTGAGTATATTTATGTTAGTTGAACAAATGAGAACAATCACTTGACCAAGAAGGCTAACACATGGTTATTGCAGATTTTTGGACAAATTTTGGACCAAAGCTAAGCATTTATGAGCCAGAGGATAGCCAAGCATGAAGGAACAAGGGTGAGGATTCGTAGGAAGGGTGTCTCCTGCACTAAATGGCCCCTTCCTCGAATTTTCCACCCTCATCTCGGAGTTCAGCAGGCCACCAAAAAGGATTTCCAAGGGCAGCCGAGCAGTTTTGTGTAAAGTGACTGATCACTGGCAGTTTGAGTAGCCGAGCCCCTCGAGTTAAGGAGGGTTGTTGGAGACTCTCGTAGTGAATAAATAGGAAGGCTTCCAGCCTTCGTAGGTTACTTTTTGAACAGTTGTATTCTGCACTAGAGTGTTGCTAGTTTCTCAGCTCATTTTGTAGTTTCTGTTGTACAACTTTCTTTGTGACATGGTTATTTTTGAATAATGGAAAGCAGTTTCATTTGGCATCATATCTGAGTTTTTTTTAGGAGCCTGCAGCTCTTGGGGTTGGGCCCAACCCAAGTTCCAAGGCTTCCTTGTGTACTGTTATGTGTTTTTAGTGTCTTTGCAAAAGAATTTTTGTTAAGTAGATTACAGTCTTGCTTGGTTACCTAGGTCACTGTTGATGATTAAAAAGGTTTTTCATGTTCAGATTGATTTGATAGGTTAATAACAGAGAATATCTTCATAAAAAGGCCATCAAGCACCCCTGATCTCACCTCTCCCTCTGTGGGACCATGAGCTGAGACCAAGGTGTCCTTGCTGCCAGCAAAAACATTGTCTTTGCTTCATCATGCAATTGTTAGTGTTAAATTCTCATTTGCAGAATTTGATACCAGTTGTGGTTACATGTTCAGGTTCATGATTGCTTAGTTTGCATAGCTATTTCACATTATTTCGTTGTAATAAACTGCTGTTCATTTTCTTTGCTGATATTCAGGTCAGATTAGGTTAAAGTAGTTATCTCTTTGGTTTTCTTAGTCTTTGTTGATTAGTTTTGAAAAAATAATGTGTAGAGCACCTGTGAAACCTCCTCTCCTACCCTTACCCCATCAATGAAACCTTCTTCGTCCTCTAACTCAAATTCTTGCCTCTCATTTGCCATGTTTTCTCACTTTGCCCTAGCTCCTACATTCTCTCACTACATTGCTTCTCTCATCTTATAACCAACTCAATCACCTTAATCACTCTTCATCCTCATTCACCAAGTCCTAGACCTCCTCACACCCTTATCTCACCTCCATACCCACTTCTTCACCTTTTTCCACCATCAGCCCTTCAAAATTCCCTTTCGGAACATCCTGTAGAAGCCACAGAACATCCTGTAGAACCCCTGCAGACTTCCTATAGAAGCTCACGAAAGCGGTTTCTTGAGATCCGATTATTGTGAAACTCTCTGGAAGGGTGCTAGGGACCCCTTAGGCCCTCTTCTAACCTTCCCAACCTTCTGCAAGTGCCTAGTCCATTTCCTTTCGCCAATCAACCTCTGCACAGTCAAAAACAGTTAAAGCACATGCAAAATAATTCTGACAAATCACTCTAAAATGCAAAAAGATGTTTTCTTCGTATTTCTCTTCAGAAGTAGCTTAGTCACATGCATTTTACCTTTCTAGAAGTTAATGGCATCCATTTCTATAGCTTTCATCCTTTTACTTGCACCAGTAGGGTTAGTCAGTACAACTAGGGTTTGCTAGGGTTTGTGTTCCTTTCTAGCTTTCAACTTCTTTCTGCAAGTAGATTAGCCTCTGGTTGAGTTAGTTTTCGCCCATCACAGTTAAAAGCTTCTTCTGAGAGCTCATAGAAGTTGGCTTAAGCTCCTAGCGGACTTATGCCAGCTGATCAAGTGACAACCTGCGGCAAGAGCTAGTACTTGTGCATATAGCACCATCGCTTCCAAGTTTGTTACGAACTACCGGGTTGATAAAAGTAAATAAGGGAGTCCCAGGATTTGCAGCATTATTGCTGCAATACTGGAGCCCATCACTAGTGGAGGCAAACTATCCCCTATGGAAGAAAATGTAGAAGAGGGGATTTTCCGTATTACCAAATATCAGAGTAGGAGAGGAAGGGGCATAAGGGAAAATGCATCTATATGTTCATGCCTCTCTTTTTCTTAATCCCAAAATTCTTTTAGGGCCCTTAGAGTAGAGTGTCGTGGACCAATAATTACACAATGCATATTCTGTTTTCGAACATGAGGGGATTGGGGGGGTCCCTTAAGCAAAATTCTCTTAAACAAGTTTTCTTTGTCCATAATCTAGATGTTGTGTTTCTATAAGAGACAATGTGTTTGAGATCAAAGGCGATTGATTTGTTTTCTTATGTGACTACCAAGGTGGAATTTTAATGTTGTAGATGATTGTGGATTGTAAGGAGGATTACTCATTTGTTGATCCCCTAGAGTGAGATACTTTAAAAGTTCAGTATGTGTAGGTGGGATTCTTATGGAAGGTAATGTTCCTTCAATCGTATTTCCATTAACAATACTAAATTGTTATGGACCCTATGAATTTATGGAATTTATTATTGGTTGGAGATGTTGAATAGTGACTTCATCCACAAAGATAACCTAATCATAGTAAGGGACTTGAATTTCACCTTTCAAGGAGAGAAGTGTGGAGTCAAAGTAGTAGAGGAAACAATTTGGCTGGTTTCTTCCGTCATTGGTTGGAATCAACTAGTGTGGTGAATATAGAGCATTTGAAGTTAATTCCAACATGGTCAAACAACAGAAGAGGTGATAGTGCAGTAGGGAAGAACTTGGATATATTTCTAATTAAAGAGTCTCTTCTGCCTAAATGTATGTTGATTTGTTCTATGATAAGTAATGAAACCATATCTAATAAAAAACCAATTTGGTTAGAAATGGGGGATGTTGATAGGAGGAATTATCCATTTCGATTCAATCGAGGATGGCTTGATGATGCTAATTTTAGGGCCCTTGTTTATAAAGTTTGGAAAAATATAGATAAGTTGAGTAGAGTACCTCATATGGATCAATTTACTAGGAATGTAATTTTTTTGAAGGAAGTTGTATGCAAATGGTTTAAAAAGGAAAAGGAGGAGACTTATGGTTCCTTGGTTAAATAGAGGAGAAAATTTTAGATTTTTACATTTGAGGAGACGTCCTTTTAACTAATTATGAATAAGAGCAAGTTAGATATCTAGAATCAAAGAGAGCAGGAATTTTATGGGATCAAGAATTATATTGAAAATTTAAATCTGAGCCACCTAGATTGTTGAAGTGACAATAATACTCAATTCTTCTCAAGTATGCTAGTCATCATAGGGTTGTAAACCATGTATAGGAAATTTTTACATTAAATGGTTCGAATGTTGTTTTTTCCTTTGATGAAATTGCATTGGAAGGAGTCAAGTTTTATGAGAAATTGTTTGAAGAAAGTGGGCATATAAATATTATGGTTCAAATAAAAGCTATCCGAAACTTCTCCCAATTCTTCATAGATGAATAGTCATATTGGATAAGGAGACATGCTACATAGGATGTTGTTTTACATATTCTTGAGAAGATGCCAAAAGACAAAAAGTTTGGGGCCTAATGGTTGGGGTGCACAATTGTTCTTGTCTTTCTTTGATTTAATGGGGAAAGATATCTTAGAGGTGGTTGAGGATTCTAGAAGGTGATGAAAACTTAACTAAATTGAGAGGGGGTGAAAGGGGTGAATTAGTTTAGTACATTCATGGAAAAATTTTCTTTTTCATTTAATGTTTATCTGAACTATTTAATGAGCAGTTTAACACCATATAAAAGGCAGATTTATATGAATTTTATGTAATTTACGAAGCACAATGATAACATAAAATCAACACATCAAATCATCACATGGAAACTAGATATAAGTTGAAACCCATAAAGAGAAAAAACCATAACTTTGCTATTGTTGTGATGCAAAGGCAAGCTCCTACTTCGTTATTACATTTGATTTTCTATAGGCTCCAACCTACAAGAGGTTGCTACCTCAATTCTTGTGCAAGCTACAACTTAAAGGAAGCTCCAACTGCCATCAATTTTTTGCAGGCTACAACCCACAAAAGGCTCCTACCTCAACATGCTCCAACCTATTCTTTTTATCAAGCTTCAACTTGAAAGGAGACTACATCCCCTTAATACATTCAATAAAACAATGTGCTAGTTACCTAGCCTATAAATATGCATACCTCCATCTTTGTTCCTGTTTCTTCTACTCCTTAAATGTGCTTCACATATGCTATATATGTGCCAAGTAATAAACAATTCAAATCAGCTCACACTTTCTCCAACTCTCTAACCACATGACCTTGCAACCTCACACATTTTTATAAGCAAGCTTTAATGGATATTGGTATTCCAAATATGAATATGAAGTGAAAATAATTGTCCCTCTGCATTCTACTCATTCATTTCACAATTTTTGAGATTTTGAATATTAAAATAAAATAAATGCTTCGCCAAATATTATTTTCAGCCAAATGTAATGATTAAATCAACAAACATAGCAACCCTCTGCAACATACATTAGCAATACATCAAAAACTATAACATCACAACATCAAAAACATAACAATATTCTTCATGTCTTTGCCTTTGTCTTGCATTAAAACAATATTTGTAACACAACAATCTTTGATAACAAACCAACTCAATATATGCAACTAAATTTTCATAATAAGTGCATCAAAACAAGCATAACTTAGTGCATCTCTTCACACAATTGTGCATACAACCACTGCCATGATACTTTGCTGCTCATTTGTTTTGCTATCAATAGTTCTAGCATAACTTGCACCCAAACACAACTGATATACCAAGCATACCAAGATGCTTTGCAACCATATATAGCATACCTCGTTGCTCCTTTGCCATAACAATATATGCAACACCATCAACATGGTGTAACAATATGAAAGCAAGTTGTTTACTTCTAAGGCATAACAATACTTTTTCATTTGTGCATACATTATCTATGCATTCAACTCGACATGCTTTGCCATCAAGCATAAGAGTGATCAACAATATAGTAACAAATAGTTCAATAACATAAGCATAACTCAATGCATCACATTGCCTTGTTGCACCTCTTCAACTAATCTTTGTGACATAATATCTCTGTAGCAACACCTCATAAAATAAGTATACATGAACAAACATACTCAAGCTATCAAACATAATAGACATTCCTTGTTGCTCCTACTATTCATTTGTCATCAATGACAACAATACAACCAATCTCCTCCTTTGATATTGATAACAATATTGTGAATTTTTTTCCTGAAAAGTATCTTCTTTACCTTTGTTTACCTCCCCTTTAACATAAAAAGTTTAGAAACATAATAAAATTCTGTATAAAACTTTCTAAGGCTTTCTAAAAATGTAAAAAACTCCTACAGTAAATAATTCAGACCCATTAATATCTTTGTACATGTTGCTATAGGACATAAACATACGAACCTCTCCTTTGGAAATATAGTAGAGACAATTGCAAAAGCTCAAAATAGGCTCCATTGTGTATTATGGAAGACCATCTAAAACTTCTATGATAAACTTTATAAAAATGTAAAAACAATACAACAAATCTCCTCCTTTGATATTGATAACAATATTGTGATTTTTTTTCCTGAGAAGTATCTTCTTTGCCTTTGTTTACCTCCCCTTTAATATAAAAAGTTTAGAAACATAATAAAATTCTGTATAAAACTTTCTAAGACTTTCTAAAAATGTAAAAAACTCCTATAGTAAATAATTCAGACCCATTAATATCTTTGTACATGTTACTATAGGACATAAACATAACGACCTCTCCTTTGGAAATATAGTAGAGACAATCGCAAAAGCTCAAAATAGGCTCCATTGTGTATTATGGAAGACCATCTAAAACTTCTATGATAAACTTTCTAAAAATGTAAAAAACTCCCAGAGTGAATAATTCAAACCCATTAATATCTTTGTACATAGAATCCAATTTCTATTAGACCCATTAATATCTTTGTACATAAGATCCAATTTCTATCTTTGTAGATAGGATCCCATTTCTAGATGTTGCTGTAGGACATAAACATATACATATACATATGAATTAATATACATATGAATTAATATCTAATTCATATCTTTGTACATAAGATCAAATTTCTATCTTTGTAGATAGGACCCAATTTCTAAATGTTGCTATAGGACATAAACATATGAGGTTCCATAAACATATGAACCTCTCCTCTGGAATTATAGCGGAGACAATCGCAAAAGCTCACTCCATTGTGTATTATGGAGACCATCTAGAACTTCTATGATAAGTAGAGTAAAATAGGACATAAACACACGAACCTCTACTTTGGAAATATAGTAGAGAAAATCGCAAAAGCTCAAAATAGGCTCCTTTGTGTAATATGGAAGACCATCTGTACCTTCTATGATAAGTAGTCAAGTAAAACATTTGCACTTATATTTCTGTAAAACATAAGTTCATGTTCACCATCCTTCTTTAATGTCTGAAATGCCAAAGTAGTTCGCGCGCCAACCTCCTGGGCGCTGAGGATCAATGGATGACTAAATTGGAATGAGTGAATCCTTGGCAAACCTAGAGAACCTGTGGGCTCTAAAGCAAATGAGACCAATATTAATTACAACAGTGTAAGTAATATAAATTTCCTGGAAAAACGTTTCGCAATAACAATTCACTGTACTCGAAATATAGAATTGTAAGAACCATTATGCTCTCGAGGATTCTCCTCATTGTTATCATGATATGCTCGAAGTATAGAATTGTTGGAAATAGCCAACTTTGTATTTGGAAATTTGTCATGAAATATTTTAGTTAAGGAGATCCATCTCAGTTGAAAGCCGCGAAGATTGAGGCATTATCATTAATGACTATTATTATGGAGCTTGAAGTTACTTTCACAACCATCCTAACCTAGTCCCTTGTGATATGAGCATGGATAATTCTCTTGATCAACACAGATTCTATGGTTCTTATAGTACCGACATGTTACAGAATTCTATCCCCAGGCCCTCTATCGATAGTCAAAGCAATATTCATTATCAACGTAATTAAAACCACGAGGGGTACCCAGGAGTGCAATTTATCTGTTAAACATTGGTTCCATGCGTTGCGACAGCTTGCATATTGGAAGACAAGATCCATCCATTGGCTGCAAAATCCAAATGCATATCATTCTACTTTTAATTTATATTGCTTTGATTTTCCTGGTAAGGGGATTAGTTTAACCAGAGCATGGTTATTGGCATGAACACCCAATGGCTCAGTATGCCATGGAAAACATTTAACCCTTCCTTTCTCTTGAACTTATTTCGTTAAAAATCCGACAAAAGATAAATGAATTGAAGATCAGTGTGTTAATATTGTCTCAAGTTATCATTCACACATTGATTCTAATGGATTTACAGGTTTGAACAACATATTTTACATTCACACATTGATTCTAATAGATTTACAGGTTTGAACAACATATTTTACACCAGGGCGAACTGGGTCCCTGATACTAACAATAGGTATACAGGTATAGCCATTTTCTGGGATTTGATCACTGGGAGAAAAATTATTTTCCAGGTCAACATAAACATGACACAGTGGTTTGGAGAGCTTCACTGATGCCTATTTGTTGAATCTAAAACCTTGTCCCATGTTTGCAAGATCATTTTTACAACTCCTTTATAATGACAACAACACTTTCCACCAGGAAGCTCCAAGACTACAACTATTTTTTTTTTTGAGAGATTTGAAATTGAGAGATTTGAAATGATCAACTTTGACAATTGTTGCTTCTTTACACTAACAAAATTTCCACCGAATAACAAGCCAAATTCCAAACAACAACATGAAAACATAAATCTCGGTCGATCAAGGTGCAATGCCAACAACATTGATTCACCATATGCCGATGCTCATTAGCCAACTGATTCATCCATTGACTATTTGCCAGACAAAATTTAAGTTGTGTAACTCACGATAACAATTATTAGCACTTATTTATGATCTAAAAAAATCCACCTACATTATCGTAAGCAGATCCCTAGCTTAGCTCTTCTAAAACACTACGATCAACCTTCACATTTTCGTGATAAAAGTTGGAATTTCCAGTGAAACTCTGTCGTCGAGAAAATCCCTTACATAATAATTCTCAAGGTTATTTATTAAATTGATTACAACATTTTTGTAATTCTTATATTTTTTTTAATCAAAGTGGTCGTATATTTTTGTAATGTTGTCAATGAAGATTTAAAATTGCTATGGACAAAAATATTTTCGAACAATCTAAAAACGGGTCATCGCCTACAAACAAACAATATTAACATGGGTGATATCTGATTAGGATTCCAACTCCAATCAAATGAGATCAAGGCCACTTGCTATCCTAAGCTAGGCTGAATTATCGATAACTGACCAAAAACGGTTTATGCAAAAAGGTTGTATTTGCTTTATACACGTAAAGCCATGAAAATCGTATTAAACTCATTAAAAAAAAAAAAACCAATGGCAAGACTACCGTTTTCCCAATCACCGTTCAGTATATTGTACATTTATAGCAATGAGCGTACCCCATTTAACGAGATAGTCAACCATAATAACTGTCATGTTATTACCAAAGCTGATGATTCTAAAGTAAATATCTAGCCCATAGAAACATCAATGATAAATAGTGTTAAGACCAAAACTGAAGATTCTGAAGTAAATATTTAGCCCATAGAAACATCAATGATAAATAGGGTTAAGAGATATTTAACAATAATAAATAATGTAACATAGATTAAACACTTATTTGGATTAGGAAAGACGCAATCACAAACAAAACGGAAGATACGTTGCTAGAATCGCTATGTCTTTATATGTATAAAAGTGGAGCTTCATCGACTATTCACAAGATGGCTGCTGTAAATGTCAAGCCATCCAAAATTCTGTCAATGCATAACTATTCGCAAAATGGCAGCCATAAAAGCCGTGCAAAATTCTGGCGTTGCGTTATCATCAGGGTGATGCATTCAAAATTGCGTGAGGTATAGAGCCGAATGCCACACATATACGAGATTATATATATACATTACATATATAGTCGTAAATAGATTGCGGTTATCATGTTTGTGGCTGAGGAGTCTTGGCAACCTCAGAGAGTTCAGACTTGGTTTTATATTTGGACTCGTCTATCTCGATTCCTTTTTCCTTGGCTGCCTCCTCACCAGACATTCCCATCCTCGACAGCCCGCCTTTTCTACCCATCTCTTGATATCCTTCCTTCCCTATCTGAGCAGCTCTTGTGCTCCCTCCCTTCTTTGCTCCCTCTATCAGCCGCTCCTGCTCAATAAATTATACATTCAATGACGTACAATTTCAAAACACACAGAATACAGGAAGTAATTGAAGGATCCAGAACAAGAATAAGAAAAGAATAAGGCTAATTAGTTACACCTGGGATTCCTTGGGCATGAGCCCTTTCTCCTTGACTTCTTCGTCTGTTGGCTCACGGGTACCTTCCTTGCTGCTGAGCCCTCCTTTCATGGCTCCACGTTTGAGCCTCATTTGAACTTCTTCTCACATGGGAGCGTCATCCGAACTCATTTTTCCTGCCTGAGAATTAACTACCTATTTCTCTGGGATCACCCTTTTCACTGGTCGATATCTCTATTCAATTTCGAACAATCTGCAACATGCTGTGCTCCATTGAGACAATGATGTATATATAGGTTCCTATGGTACTATGAGGTATGTTCTATTGGATAAGCTTTAGTATACATGCCGCATGACACGTATTATATAACGCGTCTTGGGTACTTGTTTATCCACAACGTCTCACTATGCCAGAAATATTCATGTTCGAAGGGTATAATCACATAAAACTATTTAATTAGAAATTATTGAATAATTTATAAGAGTGTATTTTTTTAAAAACAAAATATTAAAATAAATTTTTAAATGTGCACTTTATTAAAGTCAGTGGAACTTTCCAATTTTACATCAAAATTCCATAAATATATATTTATGATTGAGGCTCTGTAATATTTGAAGTTTTATTTGAACAACTAAGAAGCTATTTGCTCCATTAATCTATATATTAAGACGACAGCTTTGCAAATTTTAAAAATATTTTAGAATTTTAAAAATATTTTAGAATTTAATGAACAATAAGGTTATCGTGACAATTGGTTTAATGTTAAAAAAACATATAATCTTTTAAATTGAAATCAATATTAAAAAGTAAAATAATTTATCAATTTCAAACTCAACATGTAGTATGTTTAATTTAGATGTAAAATGCATATCTCGAATGACTAGAACATTTAGATGCTCATTTATGTATATAGATATACAGGGATCAATGCTCATGTGTGTTTTCGTGTATAGGTAGGATTCCTTAGGGCTTTGGGGAGGATGCATTGCACAGCGGCAAGCATAGAGCTCATGTTTTGAGGCTGTGTACATCCGCCAACTCCACTGACTAAGGCGAACAGGGTGACAGGGGGACTGGTTGGGTTTTGAATAGAACATAGCTCATTTTTATGCACGATCATCTCAGTCGCATCTAATATACACTATTCCATGGTACTACACATGCTCCTGATGATGTTCAATATTTTGCTCTCATTTCTCTCTATTGCACACTCTAAGATTCTTCATATTGTTATTCTACTCTTCATTGCCACTTACCTTCTCATTTGTATTATTTGCCTACACTTCCTGTCAACTCCTAGGCATCCACATGCCCCTCTAGAGTGACCTCTTCCGCCTTAACTGTCCACAGTCCCTTTTGGGGGGGATTGATTGCCTCCATATCACCGGCTATAACATCCTCTATCAACGCTGGATAAATTCTTTCACAGTATCCCAACCATGCAACTCCTTTGGATTTCGTCATTACAATAAATGGTGGACATGCCCTGGATGTTGTTGTTGTTGCTGCTGTGATGGCGATGATTGCCCCCAATCCTTTTGATCCTCTGTATTTCCTATTTTTGGCCACCACATTTGACTCTGTCTCGGCTCTGATCTACATCTCTTTTTTTCCGGCAACCCATTGCCCCTAAATCCAGCTTGATTTCAAATTAGATGACAACGTATCGGCCTCTCTGCAATGACACGACTCGGGACACTTTCCCACATACATGATCTGGAAGATCTTATCTTCTCACCCTGACTAAGATCTACTATCACTGTCCTACACCATTTCTACATTTATTCTTCTCCTACCTCTAGGTACTTACCTGATTTGGACTTCAATTCTCGCGACGTCCATATCTGGCCCCTCCCTTTGCTGGTACCTTTTTTAATGCTTCCTACTGTGATTATCTGACATAGGGGATCCCTAGACATTCCCTGACAGAGGCACATTTATCCTTCACCTACCACCTGACCTCTCATTATCATCTGCCCCTACACTCTCCCGGTTGTATTTGCATAGTTTATGTGCTTCTCGAGGTGATGGACTACGTGGCATCGAACACCTCAACACATGAGGCGCTCATCCATGCTACGGTGGATGTTGAACAATCATTTGGGAGGGGGCCACACCCTTGGACAAAGGGCTTCCATCTTCTCCAACGCACTCACTACCAGATGGCTCACATGCGCCATTGATGATGCATGGATGCTCACACTTGATGCATGGACGTCGAACTCGCCACCCCAACCGTGCTATTAAAATTACTGAACCTGCACCCATTTTGGCTTTTGGACATGATGTGCTATTAGACCACATAATTAGCTTACAGAAGTGTGTTATGGTTGGGAAGTGATAGTTTGTCGATATGGAGGACTCGGACATGCGCACTTGGTTACATTCTAAATAGCACATTCTGCTCGATTATATGTCGACGGTGGTTCGCCTGCTCAATGGATGGTACAACTTCCATTTTCTCTGTCAGGAAGACCCCAACAAGATTAAATCATTTCCTTGGGTTAAGGGGTGCAACTTCCTTGCTCTATACTCCTAGTATATTGGCTTTAACCCGCTACGGGATACACCACAAAATAATCTCATATGGGTTAAATTGCCTGGTATCCCCATTGAATTCTGGTCGAAGTGGGTATTCACTGATATTGGAAATGCAATTGGGAAGTTCGTATATGTGGATCCTCGGTGCCTTGGGGCACCTGACAAAAGGGTGGCATGGATTCTTATCGAAAAGAGTTACAGAGGAGGCTTTCCGAATCATATTTCACTCAGCTGGAACGAAACTAAGTTGATTGAGAGATTGGACTTTTGGGGCGTCCCCTTCTGTTGCCTAAATTTACACTGCATAGGACACCTTCTGGCCCATTGTCCTCGATGTTAGGGGCCTAGACCTATGGCATATCAACGCCCTCAGAAGGGTATATGGCAATAGGAAAAAGATATATTCGCGGATGGTTCATCATATGGGGGCACTGAGACTCCGTCGCACTGCTCTAGCTCTCCACTGTATACAGGTACTTCTCCACTCTCTCCACTTGGAAAACCGCTCCATCACTCTGCTATTATTCCGTTAGAATCTGCACCTATTCACATCCTATCCACCTCACTATCCAAAGGTTCGGGCCCCCTCCCATAGATGCCACATTACATGGGCTTTCTTCTCCTTCACGTGAATACCTGTCACCGCCACCTAACGCTCCGCCACATCCGAAGCACCATGACCCCCTATCCTCCACCCATATCATGTACGTCCAGGTGAATTCTCCAACTCATATCATACCCTCCTCCCCGACATTTAAACCCTCTCTTGAACCAACTCTCGTATCACCACATTCACCTTTTATTTCACCCACAAATTTTGTGGACAGGGATCTCGTTTTCCTTCTCTAGAAGAAAACCTTGGACCTCCGGTCACTCACCATCCACAAACCATCTAGTCCTTCATCCCCTCACATTAGCCCTACATCTTCTGGTTACATCACCATCCGAAAAAAAAAACCACGAGACAACAGATACTTCCGTGGACATCCACGTCCCCCACTATATTTCTGTCCTGTGGATTCTCATGCCCTTATTAACGTCCCCATAGTTGACTCTATCCCTACTCGGGCCCTTGGAGCATGGAAGCCTGCTCAAGGACAAACATGACCTTTATTCTTTCACTAAATATGAGGGGACTTAGAGCCGCCCCTAAATTTTTGTCCCTAAAGGATTTCTTTTCTTCTAATCGTCCCTACATTATTCTACTACAAGAAACAATGCACCCTGCTCCTCACGTGATTGGTTATTTTCGGAGAATGCTACCAGACTGGCACATGGCAGCCACTAATGCTCATGGTCTCTCGGGTGGTCCCATTGCTATCTGGGATCCCAGATGGGTTAGGGTTCGGGATTTTTCCTATTTTGCGGGAACACTACTTGCTGGACACATCCACAGCCTCTTGGGTCACATTCATATACTAAATGTATATGCCTCATACCATGACCAGGAGCTTTTTTGGTAGCATCTATTTGAGTCAGAGCTACTGGACCTATCTTCTCTTGTTTTGGTGCATGATCTAAACTGTACTGTTGGCACACATGAATGATGGGGTCGCTCCAAAAGAGCCGACGCCATGAGAGACATACTAAAAACTATTATCATGGACCATAACTTGGTGGATATTTGTCCCTCCACTATTATGCCCACTTGGGATAATGGACGGTCGAGAGAGGGTTATATCGCTAAGCGACTATACCACTTCCTCATTCATGATCAGATAATAGAGCAACTTGGGATGGTATCATTTGAAATTATCAGTTGCTAAATATTTGACTGTCGCCCCATCACTCTCCACTGGCATCGGGATGAATTCCGTGGCGATCTATCCTTCAAGTTTAACCAAATTTGGTTGGAAGATCCCACTTATTCTGATCTTGTCTGGTATATTTGTCACAGAGAGGAAAATCAATATCCCTCACATATGCAGTCCTTTATTGATAAACTAGGGGTCTTGCGGCAAGAGACCAAGCAGTGGGAGATAAAAAAGAAGCGGCTTTTGAACAGAGAACATGCAGCTATAAATAAGGAACTAATGGAGATCAACCCACTCCTATCTGGTCACACACTCCCAAATGAAATTCGGTGTCGCATACAGGCATTAGAAAAACAAGTTAGGATTTGCTGCTCATTAAGGAGACTACATGGAAACTAAAGAGTAGAGCTATTTGGATCAAGGATGGTGACCGGAACACCAAGTTCTTCCACATATATGCAAATTCCAGGGGTCGAACCAATTCCATATGGGAGATTTATGACTTTGAAGGTAATAGATTCCAAACGCAAATGGAAATCAGTCAGCCCACCTCTACATTCTTTCAACAAGCCTATGACCGAATAACTATGGACTACCTGGAGGATCAACTTTGGGGAATACAACACTACCCCAACATGTTCGATGAAGATGTGAATCATGCCCTTTACAAACCAGTCTCTGCGGCGAAAAATCATGAGGTATTGCATTCCTTCCATGGTGACAAAAGCCCCAGCTCCAACGATTGGACCATTGAGTTGTTCACTCATTTTTTTGACCTCTTTTAGGCTGATATGGTATTTAATCAGTCGATGAATCCTAGGTTATGGGATATGTTCATCCCCTTCTTAACTCCACCTATATTTCTCTGATCCCGAAGAAGCCTCTTACTCATTCCTTCTCTAATTTCCGCCCCATTTCACTCTGTAATCTTGTTTATAAAATTATCTCCAAGACTGTTGCAAACAGTTTGAGACCCACCCTCTCCTCTTTCATCACCCCTCAGCAATTTGGTTTTCTTAAAAATCATCAGATACATGACACAATAGCAATCACACAGGAATGTCTACATTCCATCCATACTAAGAAATTAAGTGTAGTGATTATGAAGGTGGACCTTAAAAAAGAATTTGACTATCTGGATTGGGGGTATTTGCGATTGGTCCTCCACAAGGTTAGTATTCAGCCCTCGGCTGCTGAGTGGATCATGGCATGCGTATCAAATGTACAATTCGCGGTGATCATAAATGGATACCCGACGACATATTTTAAGGCCAGGAGGGGTCTTCGACAAGGTTGTTCTCTATCACCCCTCCTATTTATTCTGGCTTTAGATGGTCTGAGTCTTCACATTACAAATGCAATTGCTGAAGGACATTTTCAACCTCTGAACATCGGGAGAAATATTCAGATTTCCCACAGCTTCTTTGTTGATGATGTGCTCATCATGGGGATCCTCAACAGGTTTTCTTGACTTCACCTTTTTCACACTTTCATTAAATTTGGTAGTGCTACTAGCTTAATTAAGAACCAAAGTAAATTGGCTATTGTACATGATCAAGGTGATACAAATATTACTGATTATATTGCTAATCTATTTGGTATTGCATCTGAGCTCATGTCTGGTGGATTGAAATACCTTGGTTTCCATATTAAGCCTTGTAATTATAGAAATTTAGACTGGCAATGGTTGGTTGACCGATTCGATCTGAAAATATCGGGCTAGGAGTACATATGTCTTTCTATGGGAGGGAATTTCACTCTTGCTCAAGATGTGATAACTCAAAGGGGCGTGTACTGGGAACACTTATTCAAACTGCCCACTTCCATCATCAAGAAATTAAATGGGATCATTGCACACTTCATCTGGTCTGGCATGTAGCAGAAGCACAAATACCACCTCACAAAGCTGGAACATATCTCTATGTCGAAGCGACTGGGGGTTTGGGGCATCCTACATCTGAAGAGATTTGGTCACGCACTACTACTCAAATCAATATAGCGCAGGATCTTTGGCACTGGCACTTGGAGTCAAATTATAAATCATAAATATCTGAATGGTATTGATTTTAAAGTATGGATGCGCAGGGGATGTATTGGTCGTAACTATGGCTCTGCGGTCTGGCACAGTTTTGTTAAGACTTGTCATTTATTTCAAACATTGCTTACGTGGAGATTGGGCACGGGACACCACATAGCAATTGGTCGCGACAACATCTAGGGACTGGAGGACGTCGACACTATCCTGGTTTCTCTCATACAGGGATTTAATGACCTGGGCATATTCTTCTGGCAATAAGTCATTGTGACATGGAAAAATAGTTTCCTTGTATGGAAACGTTCATTGGAGTTGATTCTAAGTGGACAGAACGTTATGGAGTGGGATAAGATCTGCTCGCAATTGCAACTTACTAGTATCCGTAGGGACTCTAAATGTGACTTGATTTCATGATAGTGTAAGATGAAGGTGGACAACATCATGGTGGAGGATACATATCAAAGACTTTGCTGTCTGGATGACAATCAACTGAAGGTTGGATGGTTTTCAAAATTCTGGAACACCCACATTCCTACAAAAAATACTATTTTTCTCTGGCTGGTTTGGAGGAACAAAAATCTGACATGGGAAAACCTACAGAAAAGGAACTCGACAGGGCCTAGGTATTGCATACTATGCAAGAATGCAAAAGAGGATAATGGGCATTTGTTCATCAAATGCCCTGAAGTTTCTATATTCTAGAAAAACCTAGATGCCACATATGGATTAAAAATTCCACGGTTCGCATGCATTACTAACTGTCTTGAATGGTGGAGTAACCAACACAGTGTGATACATTCCTCCTATTTTCATTTGGGAAATCTGGAAATGGAGGAATAATATCATCTTCAACAACCACAGAGAACAGTGAGCTCGGGTGTTGCAAATAATTAGAAACAAGATATATGTTGAAATACAAGTGGATAACACAAAAAGGCCCAAAAAAACCAACACTGGCCCTGAGATAAATTACCCAACTAGATTCTTCGATGGCGTATCACATATTATGTCCACTCGGGGGCGAGTAAAGGCACCAATTTAGAGGTTGAAGCTATGGCACTATGGGGACTTCTCTGGTTTGTTCATTTCCTGGATATTCAATCTATCCACATCTATGGTGACTCTAGGGTCATTATAGACTATGTTGGTGACAAGGCTACCATTTGCAAATCCTCCATACAAGGCTGGTTAAATCAGATCAAAACACTATGGAGCTCATTACAACACTCCTCCATACAACACATTAGCAGGGATTTCAACAATGAATCGGACCGTCTCTCCAAGAAAGGCGCAAAAAACAATTTGGATGGTCTTCACATAGAGATCAAAACGGGTGAGACTTGGCTTGAGGCTAGGATTATACCATTTCCAGAATGATTTTCTAACCTAATAACTCTTTGTTGACATCGCATAGGTCCATTCTGTTATTTCCTTTTTGAGTCTATAGTTTTCAGATTTCCAGATATACTATATATATGCCTATAAATAAATCAGATGTTGTTACTATTTTTATGGAACCATCTAAATTCACAAAGTTCAATCAGTTTATGCTTTTCAGGTTGGGTATTGGGAACTTTTTGTATGAAGACATCATGAAAATTGCACTAAACATCTAAAAAGAGCTACTATTGGGATACTCTGCTATGAAGAAGATGTAAATATTAATCTTCAATGAATATATGCTTTTTTCATCTGAGAATAAGAAGAAGAAGAAGAAGAAAAGAGAAGAAAAGCAGAAAAAGAAAAAGAGGAAGCGAAAAGAAAGATAGAAAAAAGAAAAAAAAAAGTATTTTTATTTCATTCTTTTTAGTGAACTTCTTTTCATTTCATGAGAGCCTTCTTTTTCATCAAATAGGAAAAACCTTCCATGTAAAATAAACTCTCCCAGACAAATTGTGTTAACATATATGCAAATAAAATTATTTGTATTTTTATTTATTTATTTTTATATTAAGTCCTTTTTTATTATGTAAACTTATCTAATAATGCTAACAATAACGTCGCAACATTTCTCTTATACTAAACATAAAACTTACCATGACTTGCTCTACCATTGGAGGGGTTTATTGCACAACTTGACTTTTTAATGTCGTTTCAATCTTACCCTATGCTTGCTCAATTTTTCGATGGCCCTGTAGTGCAACTCAACTTAGTTCTCTTGATTTGTTGTTTTAGGATTAGGTTGTAGTCTTTTGTCTTATCTTGTCTCTTTTTATTAATGAGGGTTCTATTATATAATTTGAATTCGTTTAGCTTCTTTAACTAAATCCACTTCACTTATTTACTAAATCCATTTCACTCATTTACTTAATGCTTAAACTTAAGCTATTTCTTTTTTATCTTTGAATAATTTTTTATTTTAAATATTTAGCTTTAGCATTCCAAATTTTAAACTATAGTTTTTAAATAACAAAATTAATAACAAGAATCTAATCCCAAAATATAACTATAAATAATAATGCTAAGAGATGTATGTAATGTTTTTACAACAAAACATGTTGGTAACATCGGTATCCACAACAAAAATAGTTGATAACTAATATGTATTTTTTATTTCTTAAACTAGAATACATCTTATTATGCTGATAGGCATCCTTCTTATTGGAATTGGGTATTTTAATAATTTTACTAATTAAAAAAATTGATCGGACGGTTTAAATTTGAAGATGCCAGTATGTTCTCGTCATTGCCACAATATCAATGGATTGAATTCACACCACTAAATTCCCTGCATATCTAAATTGCACGATTAAACCTTGTTTAAATTAATTTTTTACAAAGCTTCATTAAAAATTTACCATGCCATTTGTTAATTGACACCTATCACGATTAACCATAATGGGAAGACTACAAAATGTAACACACACCTTACACATACACTTGTCATAGTAGTGGAAAGGTGTATTTCCGAATAAGATGATCATCCGTTTCAAACCATTGGTAACGTGTGTCCAATTCCAAATAACAGGTGTCGGTAGTTTCATTAACTTGTCCATCAATTTCACCCTTTCATGCTCTTAATAATAACTCCGCCACTCCATCTAGGATTGTAACGTGGAGGAATAAAGCAACTTGAGCGTTTCAAATTGTGATTAAATATTTATTGTACATTTTATTCATCACCATTCCATCTATTATAAGCAAAGTAGTGCTCCGTGGATGCATGCATTTCTTAGTGCTTGGGTTGTTGGAATTGTTGAAGGATTACTGGAAGGATTGTTGGAAGGATTACTGGAACGATTTGAAGGGGCTTCTCTCGGCTTCTATCTGCTAAGAAAGGTGCACAATCTGTTACCTAGATTTGGAAGATTAAGACTCTATGTATTAATATTGTTTTCAATGGCCACTGTTACCTAGATTTGTCATTTAAAAGACCAATAACACTCTAATATGGAATGGATTTGATCATTTTTGGTGAAGTCATGTTGAAGTTAAATGTAAATTGTAAATTAAAGGAACACTTACATGATGTTAATCTTCATTATATAATCCAGGAGTTCCATCTCTCGAACCAAATGGATTCCCAATTGATTCTGGAGGACCAAGCCCACTACAAAACCCAAGGGCTTATGGAGTTTTCATACAGTCTATACACAATTCGTTTGTGGTCTCCCCACCTCATGGTCCAGTGATAGATCCATAGGTAGGGGGAAACAAAATACATGCTATCCATCCAAACGCTTATAATACGCAGACCATCCCTAATAATTAGTAGTCCAATATCGAGAAGCCCCAGATTTCGATATAGATATTTGTATTTCTACAACTCACAACAAAAAAGGAATACAATCGAATGAAAGATGATCATTTCTAGGATTTAAATATTTGTTCCACACTTTCACATCTGCATTATTCTCCAAATTGTTAGATTAGAGATCCAAGTAGAATGCGAGAATTTAAAATATCTTACATTTAACATTTTAATTCTTTTTATATCGAAGGCTCTAGGGTTAGATGTACCTTTTGTATGTTTTGTTGAAATGATTTGATAACTTCTATGATCAAAATCTGTTACCCATGTGCTCACTGCTAAATCGTTGTGCTTATTGTTAATACTCCACTCCCACTCAGAACACGTTTACCTGCTGCACCCCAAGTTTCAATAAAACCACTCCTACACCTTAAAGATTGGTATCTATAGGCTTTCCTCTGTTAGAATTGGGTATTTGAATGATTTTGTTAATTAATGTTTTTGATTATTTTTTATTATTATCTTATAGCTACTTTATGAAGATATGTATAACCATTTATGAAATATGTATTGGGATTAGTGAGGGCAAAATAAAATTAAAAATAAAATTGGAATAAGTGGCTTTGTGTGTTGAATTGTGTGTGTTACATTAGAAACTTGTGATTTTAGATTACTATCATGCCATTCACTAAGCCACACCATGAGCTACTACATTGCAACGGGTGTTTAATGCATTTGATGATGAAATTCCATCGACTTGCTGTAATCGTTGGATTTTCCAAATGCCACTGTTCGGTTTTCCAAATAATTTTGATATTCCTCGCTTTAAACAACATTATTAAATACATAACTATTTTAATAATGGAATGCTATTACCATTTCATCTTCTTGCTGCAAGTCTATTATTATGTGTTTGCTTTTAACAAACTCACATTTATTAATTTCTATGCCCATGAAAATATTTTGAGCATTTCACAATTTTTGCTTCATCAAAACGTTTGCAAAAAACGTATATACACCAACTTATTAATTATTCATTATTTAATTTGACAATTATCTTAAGATTTATACTAATCTGAATGAAATCAATTAAGCTCTGTAATAATGGTTAAAAATGTATTTATTAAATGAGAAATTTTTTAAATTATAAATACTTAATAAATATTTAAATCAAAATTATTTATTAAATCAGAAATTGTTTATTCACATACCTAAATTAGTATAAAGTACTCATAAACCTGAAAACTAAAACATAAACTTAGTCAATTACTCATAAGCTAAATAACTCATAGTTAATGATAACTAGTCATAAATCTAAGCTACTTATAATTGTTTACTATAAATTATGCATAAACCTAAAGACCCTATAAATTATTGAAATATAAAATTAACTATGTAGCATTCATTATTCATGATTTAATTTGACAATGATCTTAAGGTTTATAATAATGAAATAAGATAAGTTTTGCAATAGTGATTAAAAAAATATTTATTAAATGAGAAATTGTTTAAATCACAAATAATTAATAAATATTTAAATCAGAACTGTTTATTAGATCAGAACTAGTTTACTCATATACCTAAATTACTAGAAATTACCCATAAACCTAAAAACTGAAACATAGAATTAATCAATTACTCATAAAGCTAAATAACACATAGTTACTTTAATTACTCATAATTACTCATGAATCTAAATTATTGATATAATTAACCTAAATTACTCATAAATTACTCACAAACCAAAAAACACTATAAATTATTGAAACATAAAATTAACTATGTGGCACTATAAATTAACTTTTGCACCCAAACAAGTGGAATATGGCTTCTAAAATTTAAAAAAACTCAATATATGAAACATTGAATTGAGATTTCTACTACGAGCTATATGTTGTTCTATTCACTGTTCATTATAAAGAATGTTACACCTTTTTCTACTTTTCTCTATTCTTTGTTTAATGGAAAACTCACTCCACTTCAAATATATTAAAAAAATTGGTAGACATCCATTCCACTTCAAATATATTAAAAAAAAAAAAAAGCCTAAAATCTCTATTCTATGCCATCCTAAGGATTTTCATTTAATGATATATATTATAAACCTAAAATTATATTGAGTTGTTTTTGAATTTGTAAAAGAATAATATTATAAACTTAGAACAAAGGACTAAAACTTAACTCCATTTAAAGAGTTAAATGTTTAAAAGCCTTGTAAAATATTTTTTTGAAAAAAATCATCCTAAATCCTTGTAGATCTAAATAACCTTAAGAATTTTCTAATTCTAGATATAGCTCTTAAACACTATTCTATTCAATTGGATGGATGTCTTACTCCTGAAATTTTCACATTGCATCTATTAGAAAATGACATTGGCAACGTGATCAAAGGTATATCTATTCATATTAGCAAGTTATCAAGGTATATCTATTTGTATTAGCAAGTTATCAATATATTTAAATTCTCCTTTGGCATTGAAAACATCATCAAAAGTATATACATTTCCATTAGCAAGTTATCAATATATTTAAATTCTCTTTTTTGGGTTTTTAATATTAGCTCGCTGGGTTTATTGATTCCTTGGGTATATTGATCCCTTGCATTTATTAACCATTTGTTTTTATAATATTAGTGCCTTGGGTTTGTAATATTAATAATATCTTGGTTTTATAAAACCCTAATATTAAGGGTTAAATATTTGTCCAACTATTTATGATTATGTTAATATCACAATAGATTAATCTAATATGGAAATAAACCATGGTCAACCGTGTTTATTTTAGAGTTTATAATAGTCATCTTAGGGTTTTTATGCATTGGGTTTATAATTTTTATCCCGTAGGTTTGTTATTCACTTGGGTTTATAATATCAATCCTTTCAGTTTATTAATCTAAGGGTTCATATTCCTATGGTTTAATATTATTCAACAATGGTCAACAATAAACAACCATGTTCGACCATGATCAACCATTGTCTAACATCAATCACTTGGGTTTATTATTCCCTGTCAATAATGATTTATTATGATGTCAACCATGGTCAACCATGGTCCAACATGGAATTGTGATAATGATTGTCCCAATATTAAAAACAATGATGGTCAATCATGTTTATTTCAGTGTTTATAATATTTGTCTTAAGGTTTATATACGTTGGATTTATAATATTAGTCCCTTAGGTTTAATATTATTCCCTTGGGTTCATAATCCCTTGGGGTTTTAGTGTTAATTCCTTGGGTTTATTATTCCTTTGGGTTTATAATATCAATCCCTTGGGTTTATTATTCCGTTAGGTTTACAATATCAATCATGGTCAGTTATTATCAATCATATCCAACCATGGTCAACCATGGTTGAATGTCGCATTGTGACAAGGATTGTCTCACCATGAAAATAAACCATGTTTATTTTAGTGTTTGTAATATGTATATTGGGGTTTACCAATGTTGGGTTTATAATATTAGTATCTTGGGTTTAATATTATTCCCTTGGGTTCATAATCCATTGGGATTATTATTAGGTTGGGTTTATAATATCAATCATGGTCAGCTTTATTAATCTCTTGCGTTTGTAATCCCTTGCACTTTTTGATCCCTTAGGTTTTTAATATTTATCCCTTGGGTTCACTAATTCGTTGGGTTTTTAATATTAAACGGTTGGGTTTATTAGTTCCTTTGGTTTATAGTATTAATAATCCATTTGGTTTATTAATCCCTTGAGTTTAAAATATTAATTCTTAGGGTTTATTAATTCAACCATGTTTATTTTAGTATTTTTAATATTTATCTTAGGGTTTGTATACCTTGGGTTTATATTATTAGTCCCTTTTGTTTAATATTATTCCCTTAGGTTCATAATACCTTGGGGTTTTAGTATTAATCCCTTGGGTTTATTGTTCCTTTGTGTTTATAATATCAATCGCTTGGGTTTATTATTCCTAAGTCAAACATGGTTTATTATGATGTCGACCATGGTCCAACATGGAATTGTGATAAGGATTGTCTCAATATGAAAATCAATGATGGTCGATCATGTTTATTTTAGTGTTTATAATATTTATCTTAGGGTTTATATACATTGGGTTTATAATATTAGTCCCTTAGGTTTAATATTATTCCCATAGGTTCATAATCCCTTGGGGTTTTAGTATTAATCCCTTTGGTTTATTATTCCTTTGGGTTTCTCATATTAATCCCTTGGGTTTATTATTCCCTTAGGTTTATAATATCAATCATCGTCGACCATTGTCAATCATAGCCAACAATGGTCAACCATGGTTGAATGTTGCATTGTGACAAGGATTGTCTCACCATGCAAATAAACCATGTTTATTTTAGTGTTTGTAATATTTATATTTTACCAATGTTATGTTTATAATATTAGTCCTATGGGTTTAATATTATTCCCTTGGGTTTATAATCTCTTGGGGTTTTAATATTAATCCCTTAGGTTTATTATTCCTTTGGGTTTATAATATCAATCCCTTGGGTTTATTATTCCCTTAGGTTTATAATATCTATCATGGTCAACCATTGTCAATCATAGCCAACCATGGTTGAATGTTTCATTATGACAAGGATTGTCCCACCATGAAAATATTCCATGTTTATTTTAGTGTTTGTAGTATTTATATTTGGGTTTATCAATTTTGGGTTTATAATATTTGGCCCTTGGGTTTAATATTATTCCCTTGGGTTCATAATCCCTTGGGGTTTTAGTATTAATCCCTTGTGTTTATTGTTCCTTTTGGTTTATAATATCAATTCCTTGGGTTTATTATTCCCTTAGGTTTATAATATCAATGATGATCAACCATTGTCAATTACAATGAACCATGGTCAACCATGGTTGAATGTCGCATTGTGACAAGGATTGTCTCACCATGAAAATAAACCTTATTTATTTTAGTGTTTGTAATACTTATATCTGGGTTTACCAATGTTGGGTTTTTAATATTAGTCCCTTGGGTTTAATATTATTCCCTTGGGTTCATAATCCCTTGAGTTTTAGTATTAATCCCTTAGGTTTATTATTAACCTGGGTTTATAATATCAATCATGGTCATCCATAACCAACCATGGTCAACTCTGGTCAATCATGGTTCAATCTCACATTATGAAAAAAATTATCTCCATTTAGGGTTTATATACCTTGGGTTTATAATATTAGTCCATTGGCTTTAATATTATTCCCTTAGGTTCATAATCCATTGGTGCTTTAGTATTAATCCCTTGGGTTTATTGTTCCTTGTGTTTATAATATTAATAATCCCTTTGGTCTATTAATCCCTTGAGTTAAAAATATTAATTCTTAGGGTTTATTAACTCAACAATGTTTATTTTAGTATTTTTAATATTTATCTTAGGGTTTTTATACCTTGGGTTTATAATATTAATCCCTTTTTTTTAATATTATTCCCTCGGGTTCACAATCCCTTGGGATTTTAGTATTAATCCCTTGGGTTTATTGTTCTTTGGGTTTATAATATCAATCGGTTGGGTTTATTATTCTCGAGTCAACCATGGTTTATTATGATGTCAACCATGGTCCAACATGGAATTGTGATAAGGATTGTCTCAATATGAAAATCAACGATGGTCAATCATGTTTATTTTAGTGTTTATAATATTTATCTTAGGGTTTATATACATTAGGTTTATAATATTAGTCCCTTGGGTTTAATATTATTCCCTTGGGTTCATAATCCCTTGGGGTTTTATTATTAATCCCTTGGGTTTAATATTATTCCCTTGGGTTCATAATCCCTTGGGGTTTTAGTATTAATCCGTTGGTTTTATTATTCATTTGGGTTTATAATATCAATCCCTTGGGTTTATTATTCCCTTTCGGTTTATAATATAAATCATGGTCAACCATTATCAATCATAGCCAACCATGATCAACCATGTTTGAATATCGCATTGTGACAAAGATTGTCTCACCACCAAAATAAACCATGTTTATTTTAGTGTTTGTAGTATTTATATTTAAGTTTACCAATGTTGGGTTTATAATATTTGGACCATGGGTTTAATATTATTCCCTTGGGTTCATAATCCATTGGGGTTTTAGTATTAATCCCTTAGTTTTATTATTCCTTTGGGTTTATAATATCAATCCCTTGGGTTTATTATTCACTTAGGTTTATAATATCAATAATGGTCAACCATTGTTAATCATAGCCAACCATGGTCAACCATGGTTGAATGTCACATTTCGACAAAGATTGTCTCACCATGAAAATAAACCATGTTTACTTTAGTATTTGTAATATTTATATTTGTGTTTACCAATGTTGGGTTTCTAATATTAGTCCCTTAGGTTTAATATTATTCCCTTGGGTTCATAATATGAATCTATTGGGTTTATTATTAACTTGGTTTATAATATCAATCATGGCCGACAATAACCAACCATGGTTAACTGTGGTCAATCATGGTCTGATCTCACATTATGAAACAAATTGTCTCCACTTAGGGTTTATATACCTTGGTTTTTTAATATTAGCCCATTGAGTTTAATATTATTCCCTTAGGTTCATAATCCCTTGGGGTTTTAGTATTAATCCATTGGTTTTATTGTTCCTTTGGATTTATAATATCAATCGCTTGCGTTTATTATTCTACAGTCAACCATGATTTATTGTGAAGTCAACCATGGTCCAACATGGAATTGTGATAAGGATTGTCTCAATATGAAAATCAATGATGGTCGATCATGTTTATTTTAGTGTTTATAATTTATCTTAGGGTTTATATACGTTGAGTTTATAATATTAGTCCCTTGGGTTTAATATTATTCCCTAGGGTCCATAATGCCTTGCAGTTTTAGTTTTACTCCCTCGGGTTTATTATTCCTTTGGGTTTATAATATCAATCACTTCGGTTTATTATTCCCTTAGGTTTATAATATCGATCATGGTCAACCATTGACAATCATAGCCAGCCATGGTTAGCCATGGTTGAATGTCACATTGTGACAAGGATTGTCTCACCATGAAAATAAACCATGTTTATTTTAGTCTTTCTAAGATATATGTTAGGGTTTACCAATGTTGGGTTTATAATATTAGTCTCTTGGGTTTAATATTATTTCATAATCCCTTGGGGTTTTAGTATTAATCCTTTGGGTTTATGATTAACTTGGGTTTATAATGTCAATCATGGTCAGCTTTATTAATCTCTTATTTGTAATATCAATCCTTTACGCTTCTTGATCCCTTAGATTTTTAATATTTATCCCTTGGGTTCACTAATTCCATGGGTTTATAATATTAAACGGTTGGGTTTATTAGTTCCTTGGGTTTATAATATTCGTCCCTTTTGTTTAATATTATTCCCTCGAGTACATAATCCTTTGGAATTTTAATATTATTCCCTTTGTAATAATAATATAATATTGTTATTATAATAATAATATAATATATTATTATAATAAAATATATTTATTATTATAATAATATTATTATATAAAAATATGTTTTTTTATTTTTTATATTATTATAATATAAAAATAATAATAATAATAATAATATATTATTTTTTTTTTTGTAAGCTCAGGTATTACTCATTCTATTACTGAAATTTTTTTCAAAAAGATACATCGTCCAAACCATAGAAGCCCGCCCTCAAGGGGAAACCGAGTCAAAACCATCTGTAATTTTTCAGTCCAGCCCAGAAGTAATAGGCTCTCAGTCTAACCAAAGTAGCTAACACAGCATAGCAGTTTTGAAACTTACAGTAAACCCTATTCATGACTATATTTCTGTTCCTACTATTCATCTATAAAGACACGAAACAAAATCAGAACAAAACAGAGAAACAGTATTCAACATATCTCCCGTCATGCATTTTCCTTTTCCACTGGCCGGCTGGCTCCTTGCGCAGGATTCGGCTGGCTGTCTCCTTGAACAGGATCCTGACGATCACTCTTCAGAAGGTGAAGAATCTCATCCATTTTATCCTCCTGTCTTGACAAGGCTGTACGAATATAGCCTAGCTCCTTGCTCATATCCGGTTTCTTCTGAAGTAAATCAGCCACTTCTTTGGCAACCTGTTCCAAGGCCTTCGCCATCAAGCCTTTCATTACCCAATACATGTGAAGGGACTGCTTGAACAGAGTCCTGCGACCACGAGTGTGGCCCGGGTCGTGGAGGATTGTTGCCCATTCTTCCATCTCGTCTGACGATTGCTCCTGAATGGCCTCCTCTTCAAGATATTGCATTAACCTACGAATATCAGGGTCAGCATTGTTTTGAAAGGCCTTTTCTGCCTCTCGAATTTGGTGCATCACTGTTCTTTTAGGCTTCGCAGATTGCTGCTGTCGCTTTCCAGAATTTTCCCCTTCCTCGTGCTCTGTCGTGCTCTGGTTCCTATCCCCCTTCTGCGTTTTGCTTTGACCACTGCTCAGTGGACGACCCCTCTTGCGAAGCCCCGAACGTCTATCATCAGAGGCATTCAGCATAGGCGAATTTGTCTCCGGCTGGGGCGTGCTACCTTTCGAGCTCCTCTTTTGCATTTCCTTAAATCTTTTCCCAGAGACTCCAACGTCTTCCTCTTCTGAATCATCATCTATATCCCAAATTATGAATGGGGAGTCTCGTTCTATGGGGCTTTTGCCCTTCCCTTGCTCCCGATCTTCATCAATTGCATTCCGCTCCCCTACACCACGGCCTCTCTGTCGAGTTTCCATACCACCTGCAGTCCTGTCGCTCTTCCTTCTCTGATTATTTCCCCCCTTTGAATGCCTCTGCTGGAGACTATGGAAATGTTTCTGAATTATCCCTCAAGGGTAGTTGTTTCTCGGTCTCTGTTTCTCTTAACTTCGGAGATTTATAATATGGTGAACATAGGATGAGGCCCGAATTTTAATTCCCGGCTGCTTCCCATCCGGATCCGGTACCCCACTACCGTCGGCCGTTCCATCCGTAATCACGTCCACTGCAATGTATCCTGACGCCTCGTTAATCTCCCCTCTCAGCTGATGCCTATTAATTATCGCATCAAATGTGTAATCTTTGGTACTCATCCCCTCTGCCACCATAATACCTCCTTTTAATTCCTGCTTCATCATTGTGTGGATTTGCATGCCACTTAGCACCTTATTCAATCGAACCTTGGCCATGGTTCGATCGTGCCTCTGCCAATTAATAATCCCTTTCATTGATCGAAGTGTGATCCCCGATAACACCATCATGATCAACCTTAATGAGCGTAATCAGATCTTTCCACTCTCTATTTGCCTCCGCATTCCTCCACTGACTATCTATCCTGCTTTGCTGGCCACGGCTGCCCCAGTTGGCAAGCCAGTCCGCAGTTTTATTGCCATTTCTTCTAACATGATTAAAGATACAGTAGTCTATTCTTTTAATCATATCCGCTATCTCCTGTACGATACCTGCTGTGCACCAGCTCTTAGTCACCTTTTCCCACCCCTTGCCATTCCTGAGTTTCTTTACCATTTCAATGGCAATTTGGGAGTCGCCCGTAATTTCCAAGTTGGAGTACCCATTTCTGATAGCAATTCTCAATCCAGTATGGAGAGCCCAGAACTCGGCCTCATTGTTGGTCATCTTCCCTCCCCAGTCGACATATATCCATCTTACTTGTCTGTTGCTGTCACGGAATATACCCCCGAACCCTGCATCCCCAGGGTTGCCCTTAGAGGCCCCATCGAAATTTAGTTTTATAAATTGTCCCCTAGGATAGGTAAACTTGTCTGGGCTTTTAATCCTCATGTCCTGCTCTCTCCTTAATTGATAATGCACCATTTCAAATTTAAGGTTGAGTCTGTTCAAAATTTCTTGCTCCCTTGGATCTGCTTTCCAATCCTCGTCCTGCCATCTCTCTACCAGAATGGTTTCTCTCATCGCCTCTACCACCCGCTCACAGATTACCTCAGGCTCCTTATTGATACTTTTGAAAATTCTAGCATTGCGTTCCTTCCATGCCATCCATATTACAAAACCTGATACAAGATTCCAGGCTCGCTGTATGACTTTGCAGTGGAAAGTTTCTTCCCTCCAATGGAAAACCATTTCGAGAAAATCTCTAACCTCCACCCCAGGTTTATTAAAGGTGCGCTTGGTATTAGACCAGAGTTGATTAATAAACGGGCAGTGGATCATGATATGATCTCTGTTTTCTTCGTGTTTTCTGCACAGATAGCAGCTCGAAGGTCCCGAGAAACCCCGTTTCTGGATGCGGTCCCAAGTTAAGATTTTGTTTTTCGAAGCTAACCAAGTGAAAGTGGTCACTTTGGGCCACCAATTTAGATCCCAAATTTTCCTCCAATCCTAATAATAATAATATATTATTATTACTCAAGGGATTAATACAAAAATCCCAAGGAATTATGAACCCGAGGGAATAATATTAAACAAAACATACTAATATTATAAATCCAATGTATACAAACCCTAAGATAAATATTAAAAATACTAAAATAAACATAGTTGAATTAATAAAACCTAAGAATTATAATATAATAATAATAATATTATTATTATTATTAATTACTATTACTATTATTATTATGAGTTTATATTATTATAATAATATTAATATAATAATCATAAATATATAAATATATAAGAATACCGTTGTTATTATTTATATAGTTATTAATAATCATAAATAGTTGGTCTTTAAAAAATTATACATAATAATTCCCTTATCACAATTCTAATTATTATTGGATCATGGTTGTTATTACGAGTTATTATTATTATAATAATAATAATAGTTCAATATAATTGTGATTATTATTAATATTATTATTTTATATTATTGTTATAATAATATAATAATAATCATAACATATTACTATAATAATAATAATTAATATAATAGTTGTTAGATCTAAGACTTTTGTGATCCATAGTGTGGAATAGATGTCTTTCCAATTAATCACATAATTAGAATTTGGTCGATGTTTCGAACCAACTAATGTGGTACATCCTCAGGACAAGGTGAAGAATCAATTGATCTCAACGAATAAATAGTGTGGATGTATCATTGCCCAGAACTAGCTGTTGGTAAATTAGTTACTAAGGTAAGTCAAGTTACAAACAGAGTTAGAAGCCATGCTGGAAAATAAATTCACATCTCTTGAAGACAAGATCCAAAAACAAATAGAAAATAAAATAGAACTATTGGAGAATAAAATGGAGGCAGTAGAGACTAGGTTGCAAGTTATAGAAAAACAAAACCAAGATACGAACCAAACATCCCAGCAAGGAGATGTTGATACTTTAGAGAGTCTTAAAATGAAGGACGTGATTAAAGAACTAGAAGAAAAAATTAATAGCCACCTCACCTTAAATAGCGTGGTAGATAAATTAGATATCAAACCAATTAAAGATGAAATGAAAAAATTGACAGAATTAGACCATGAGCGTAACGAAAGGGCCTTGAACCTTATAATATTTGGTTTGAAAGAGGAGGTAGACAAGGATACTTTAGCCATAGCCCAGACAAAATTACATAATAGATTACAAATTGAAACAACATGTCTCACAGAAGCAACAAGGTTGGGGAAATTAACTGAAAATAAAGAAAGGTTGATCCGAATAAATGTGAGCTCTACTGACCATAAGTATGACATACTTAGTAAAACCTCAAGTCTAAAAGGAACGAGAATATTTATAAATGAAGATCTCATTCCAGAAGATCAAGAAGAATTAAGAAAGGAGGTTCAAAAGGTAAAAGAAGCTAGGAAGGAAGGAAAATGGGCAATAATCAGAAATAGAAAAGTCATTATTCGAGATAGAAACCAAAAAGATAGTAATAAATAGCAATTCAACATGCTCTGAATTCTTTCTTGGAACTGCCGGGGCTTTCCATGGAACAAAGGCCCCAGGCTAAGTTGGATCTTGAATGATGTTGATATTATATTGCTTATTGAAACTTGGGAGGACGGACAATCTAAGATCCCTAACATAGATGGCTTTGCACTATGGTATAACTGGAACAAGTGATCCTCTTGTAGAGGCATTGGGGGTATAGCTTGTTACATTAAGAAGAACATCTCCCCCCATGCTAGGATTTATAAAAACGACCCTTAAAACCAATATAGTTGGATAGAGATTACTAACATTAATGATAAAAATACCTACATAGCAATCTGTTAGTTCCCCCCTGTCAATTATAACTTCTATAAGAAAAATAATCTAGATAAAAATAGTCCTTAAAATGGTTTAGAGAATGATATTTCTAGCCTAAGGAATGAAGGTAATATCCTTTTAATGGGTGACTTTAATGCTCAAACTTCAAGCAACCAAGCTATTCTTCTAAGCAATCATTCCAACCCTAATCCTCTTTGGTTAGACGAAGACCTTACTCTGGCTAGACAGTACAAAAAGAGCTCTAACGACCTCGGGGAGAATTTGTTTGGGTCGGAGCTAGTCAAGCTCTGTAGTGCTCAAGATCTCATAATTTGCAATGCTCTAAAGGAGTGGCCTAAATCTAGCAATATGACCTACATCCATGGGCTTGGTAGTAGCGTGGTAGACTATGTTATTTTTGATCTCCCTTTATACAATGAAATAATAAATTTTGACATCTTAAACGACCGCGAGCCTGACTCTGATCATAGACCTTTACTTATAACTCTCAATTTTGTCATGCATAGAGATCCCATAGAAGATAATACTTATAGCCAAAAGAACTTAATCTTTGATAGAAATAAAAACGATCTCTTTCTAAATGAATCAAAATCTATTTTTCTTCCTTTATCTAGTATAGACAACATAGAAGCTCTCTATCATAATTTTACTACAACTCTCTCATATTCTATTAACAAGTTCTCAATTGAAGTTTCAAGTAATAAAAAAAATAACAAAACCAACCCATGGTATGACAAAGATTGTAAAAGTGCAAGGAGAGCAATTAAGGAAGCTGTTGACGAATCTCTTAAAATTGGCAAGATAAAAATATACAAAGCCCCAACTAAAAGGAAAAAAAAGCAATATGTTTGTAAAAGACAAAAGAATCTCTTACACCTCTCTAAGGTAGCTCCTAAGAAATTCTGGAGGCAGATTCTAACTAGGAAAACAAAATATAATAATAAAATTGCTTTACACAACTAGAATTCCTATCTTAAAAATCTTTATGAATCTCTAAATGTCATGGATAAATTTGAAACCTTGCTCACAACAAAAGAAGTTTTCTTATTAGAAGACATTGATTTTGGGGTTAAATGCCTGGAAAATGGGAAAGCTAAGGACATTGAAGGTTACCAGGCAGAAATCTTAAAAATTGGAGGTCCTGTCCTCATCCCCCACATCCACAAGCTTTTCAATCAAGTGGTCAAGCAAGGGTTCCCTAAACCATGGACTTAGAGCTCATTATCCCTATTTTTAAAAGTGGGGACAAATAACCCCTCTAATTATCAAAGAATTATGATCAGCCCTCTCTTAGCCAAGTTATATGGTATTATTTTGGAAAAGAAGTTGAGCATATGACTTGAAAGTGAAGGTAAGCGGGCTAAAGGCCAAGCGGGTTTTAGAAGGCAAAACTCAGCAACAGACCACCTCGTTACACTTAGGATCATTGGAGGAATGTGGCAATGATAAATCCAATCCCTTTTGTTGCTTTGTGGACTTTAGAAAGGCTTTCGATACGGTTCCTAGAAACAACCTATGGAATAGATTAGAAGAGCTAAGGTTCCTTTCGAGTTGAGCATTGTCGCTATAAGGTTATACGAGAATGTTATTGCCAAGTTAAAGAGAAATGAGGGGTGGTCGAAAGATATTAAGTGTAATATCAGAGTTAAACAAGGTTGCCCCCTCTCCCCTACCCTATTTGGAATATACATCGACAAGCTAGAAGGTTGTTTAGAGGAAGCAGGTTGTGCTGGCACGATTTTAGCTGGGATAGTCATCATGCTTCTTCTCTATGCTGATGATATAGTTCTTCTCGCAAGGTGCCCATCTGATCTTGATAAGCAACTTGAACTTCTTAAGAATTTCTGCTCTACCATGGGTATGAAAAAACAAAAGTTATGATTATCAAATCCAAGGACACTTACACTAATTTTATGTATGACAATAGTAACTTGGAGGAAGTGTCTTCTTACAAGTACCTATGAATTGATATTCATCACAAGCTCAACTGGAACTATAGCATTGAGAAAAGGATTAATGAGGGGTGGAAAGCCTATTTTGGTCTTGAAAATAACTATAAAACGACAAACCTCATAATGTGGGATAGAAAGAAGTTCCTCTTTGAAACTTTAGTCACTCCTGCTATCTTATATGGATGTGAGGTTTGGGGTTGCAGCATATCTAGAGAATCCTGGAGAAAGATTGAGTAAATCTAGAAGCATTTTATAATGTATAACCTCAAAATTAAAAGCAATACGCGCTATCCTATTCTCCTTATAGAAGTGGGTCTTTCCCCTATCGAGAGCCTAGCTATGACTAGGCTTCTATTGTACTAGCACAAACTCAATAACATGGGAGACGATAGACTTCCTAAGCTAGCTTTAAATTCTATCCAAAACGACCTAAGGCTCAAACGAGGTTGGTACAAAGACACCAGGGCCTAGTTAAACCATTAGGAGATCGACGAGAATGTTGCATTGCAAAACATTGATAGCATTAAAAATATTGTTACTTCTAAGTTCAAAGATAAAATGTGGTGTGAGAAAGATTTAACAACTAAAAGAAAATTAATATATTATAAGGAGGCCATCAGCCCCACCCTAGACGATCAAAAGTATCTCTCTGTTTTAACTAGTTCAAAGAAGAAAATTAATATAGCCAAGATTAGAAAGAACTCTCATGAGCTCCATAATGAAACAGGTCGTTGGACAGTTCCTAAAACACCATGGATGGAAATGATCTGCAATCTTTGTGAGAATATAAACATTGAGGATGAAAATCACTTCCTCTTAGAGTGCCCTGCGTACAACCACATTAGATTTTAGTTTCATAATCTTCGTTGCAATACTGGCCTTCCTAGCCTTTTACGATGTCAAAGTTATAGCGAGCTCGAGAGGCTTCTCTCCAAGCTTTTTGAGCATATGAATACAATCTTAAATCAAACTGAATAATTCATTTCTTTAGGTCCGATAGACCAAAGTTTGGTCTAAGTGGACGTTAACCATCATCATCAATAATAAAATATCTTTATTATTAATACCATTATTATTATTATTATTATTATTATTATTATTATTATTATTTACTTACTTCAGTAATTAATTTAACTAATTTACCAACGGCTAGTTCTGGGCAATGACGCATCCACACTATTTATTCCTTAAGATCGATGGATTCTTCACCTTGTCCCGAGGATAGACCACATTAGTTGGTTCGAAATGTCGACCAAACTCTGATTATGTGATTAATCTGAAAGACATCTATTCCACAATATAATAACTATTATATTATTATTCTTATAATATAATAATAATAATTATTATTATTAATATAATAACTATTATATTATTATTATAATAATATTATAATTATTATATTATTATAATAATATAATGATAATTTAATATTATTATGAGTTTATATAATTATTATAATATTATTATAATAATCATATAATAATATATATAAATAATATGGTTGTTATTATTTATATAGTTATTAATAATCATAAATAGTTGGTGTTTAAAAAAATACTCATAATAATTATTAATGTGGTTAATATAAATTTATGAGGTGTATATTAATCATATTGAAAAATGTGCTTGTATATAATTGTGCTAATCTATATAATTGTGCTAATTATAAAAATTTGAAAACTTTAATGTGACAAAAATAATATCATTATAGAAATGCAATGAACCATATCAAAGAAAAAAATCTTTGATTGAAAAAAAAAAATTGTAACCTTGCCCTTTTAGATGGTTATCCATGGATTATAAGTCTTTTTATGATTAAATAATTTTTGATATCAAATAATTAATTTTATGATTAAAATAATTTAAAAGTATTTTATATAAATTATTTTTAATTTTGTTGATGTAAAATTTAAAATTATTTGAAATGTTATAACACTAATAAATTTATTTAAATAAATAATTTATTTTATAATTAAGGGGATAACTTATTTTATTTTATTGTTTTATGTTAAAAAGAATTACATTTTTATTGAATTATTTTTTTGAGATATTTAACCAATTTAAGTGTAAAATAAATATGAAGATTAATTTTAATTTTAATTTTAATTTATTCATTAAGGCATGTCTATTTTGGAATAGAGATTCTAGAATTTTAATTTAATTATCAATAATTAGATGTGAATGATAAGAATTTAATTTCCATAGAATATGTTAAAATATTTATAATAGTATATCATTATACACAATTAAAAGGTTAAGATTTATTTCCAAAGTAGCTATGTAATTTTTTTCCTGTTAATTAAATTGATTAATCAAAAAATGTCATACGAAGTGAGTTATGGTTTTTTGAGCATATGGTATTGATAAGCCATGGTATTGCAACAAAACCTATTTACAAATTAAGAATCTCCCTAGTAAAGTAGTTGTAAATCTTCATGGTCAAGAATCATTTTTATATCTTTTTTAAATGTATATATATTTAACTTATTATATATATTATTTTTTTATAACTAATAATAATAATAATAATAATAAATTTAAAATAGAATAATTTAGCTAGTTTTTATGAATTTTTTAATTTTAGTAAAGTGAGACATATCGTGAAGTAAGCATTTTGATGCTTCCATCTTTACCAACCATTTAATTTATATAGTTGTATATATATATATTTAACTTATTATATATATTATTTTTTATAAATAATAATAATAATAATAATAATAATTTAAAATAGAATAATTTAGCTAGTTTTTATGAATTTTTTAATTTTAGTAAAGTAAGACATATCGTGAAGTACGTGTTTTGATGCTCTCATCTTTACCAACCATTTAATTTATATAGTTGTGCTAGTTCTATAAATATATAACATGTAACCTAACTTGTCATCTATATTCCCAACTATATAAAATACCATGAATAATATAGAAAAGAAAATATTTGATAAGCCATTTTAAATTAATTACACTTGACCCCTATGCAAGGTCACATTACCTGTCAATCGTCTTGCATTCGAATTAAATAGCAATAAATGTATATTTTACCAAGAGGCATACTACTGCATTAAACTTTGCAAATGAATTTAATGAGGAAATCACTGGTTAAGTAGCCATGCCTTAACTAAACCCAGATCATTTATCTGAAGGGTCGAGAAAGGTTTGTGCCTTACCGCTGGCTCCCATCTCGGCGCTTGATGATCATCAATTCCTCAGAGTTTAATCTAATGACAAGGGTACGCTTGAGGTTGGTTGGGGTTCTGGTCGCGGTGCCTGAGGTTTCAGTTGGTCATTTCTCCTCTGCTTCTCCGCCTGGACCCTGCTTTGCAACTCAACATTGTTTCCGCCCCAAATGGGGGTCACACCACTATAAACTAGATGAATCCTTTTGCCTACCCGCTACCTTCATGATGTTGTTCACTCCTTCGCCGGTGGATGTATTCTTCTGTCGACTTGCAGTATTCATGACGTGGTTCATTCCTCCGCCATTGGATTTTGCTAAAAATTTTGGTTATGTCACCCCTTTAAACCTCTGCAAGATTTTGAATGATCAACTGCTCAGGTAATCCGTTAGGGTCCTTGTTACCTCTGGTTTACAGTTCAATATGGTTCTTTCGAATCTATAAGCTCTTAATCATCTTAGGATGTCGTGTTGCAGGTGCTCCTCCTCTGGTGAACCACGTTGCTCCGATGAAGCAGTGCCCCCAAGCTCAGGATTTGGGAACGGAGTCTCAGGTTCCGGAAAACCCAAACCCACGTAATATTTTTGTGTTTTGTCTACACGTCGTATTATACTGTTTTCATAGTTTAACCTCTAAATTTAATTAAAGTTTTACCCTTGGCGTGGTTTCTAATTGCAGGAATCTTTTCACCGGGGTCTCGGTTGACATTTCCCAGGCTATGATATCTTATTTGCTCTAGGTGTTAACTACATCTTGCAACCTTTCAGCATGTAGGTTAGACTGCGTATTTTCTTAGGGTATTACCTCTGATATGGAAAGAATTAATTATATGAACTATTGCTTTGTTTAAATTAATTATTCTTGCCTCTGGATGAATGCAGAGTTTCTGCTGCAGAGTTGCTTTATATGTTTATATATATATTTATGTCACCCAATTTTCGAGCTTTTGGACCGATACTTAATTTAAGTGTTATGTATGAGGTTCCCGTTTTACTCATTCCAAAGTAATTATTGTGTGTAGTTTCATTCTTACAGAGTCCTGTGGATATGCTCTTTAAGCTCTTTTTTAGTTGATTCAGAAATTCATTCGGATTATGATGTTATAGTTTTCTTTGAATGGGCTTTATTTTGGGCTATGATGCTTATACCAAGAGCTTCGCTCTATCTATTACTATAGCATATGCGTTGAGCGTTGGTTGTTGATTATCATGGTTTATTTTCCCCATTTAAAATGTGGCGTGCAACCTTCAGATTTATTTATGTTGACATGTGGATTCTTAAATGATATTTTATACATAAAGAGTTAATCTTTTAAACAATTCGAGTTCTAGTTTTATCATTTATAACTTTCTTGTTGGCTACAGTTAATACCTAGTTATTATTTATGATTTAAGTATCTTGAATACGTGTAGTGTGTATGAACTCTCAGGTCTCCAAATATGCATAGCCCGGGACTGAGTTGATGCCTAGGCGATGGCTCGATCCTAACCCCTGACTATGGTCGTGTGTATCCATAACTTACTCTGAATTTCACTGTAACTTAATAACATCTCAGTTTCTTTAACAATGCATTCCTAATGTTTGTTTTCCTTCACAAAATTATTTACTATGCAACCACATTACAAACTTACAAGCATTTCTCTTGTTCGATTTCCTTGCTCTGCGATTTTCTGGGTTATGGTTTTCTATATTCCAAGGTTAAACAATTTTTCCAATCATGGTTCTGTTTGGGTTCAGGGTTTAACATTTCTCCCTTTCCTGTCTCTTTGCTCCACTTTTAATTGATTAGTTTACATAAATGCTAAACTTACTCTCTTCATAACAAACTGCAACAACATGATATAAACATAAACCCTAGGCATATGCCAAATCATTTTATCTTATGAACATTAATAAGCATAGGTTATAGAGTTTATTGATACAACTTCCACTGTGAAATTTAATAAGTATTCTTTCATGCAAAAATTACAGATTAAAGATCAAGCATAAATACTTATTCTATGAAATTTCCTTGAATTTGATAGGGTGAGACCTTCTCCTCCCAACCGTAAGAAGGGAAATAACGTCCTCTTCTACCCCCGAGCTTCTACTCCAGAACAACAGGCAAAAATTCTTATTGATGCTGGAATCAAGCTATAGACCTCATGACTATAATCCAATCTTCTAGCTTCTGATTCATTTTTGTAACAGGGCAATCCACTGGATCAAGTTGAGCTATGGATACTCCTTCCGTTACATTTCTTCTACTTCCTTTTTTAATATAGAATAAACCCCTTTTGTTCCACTGAGGTTTCTTTTTATTTTCAAGAAGAAAGGTGTAATTGTTTTAACCTTCTTTAACTGCCTAGAGATTGGAATTCGTTTCCAGTCTCCCTTCTTCAATTCTAAAATTTCATAATATAATATAAAAATAAACAATAATATTACTACTTAAGTTATTCATTCAAAATGTCATTGGGCTTCCAGAGTCCCATTTATCAACAAAATAAAAATAGTTCTGACTGTTAACTAGATGTTACATCTCCCCCCTAAGTAGAACACCGTCCTCGGTGTTTTACTGTAGCTCATGAAACAGAAAAGGATAAGCTTGTCTTAGTAGACTTTCATCTTCCCAAGTAGCTTCCTCCGGGCTAAAGTGCTTCCGTTGCACTTAAGCTTGGGTGATAACTCGTTTCCACAACGTTGTTTCTCTCCGATCGAGAATATGCAGGGGTTCTACAAAAACTCCCCATCTGGTTCGACCTGTCAAAACACCATTATCACCCTTAGTTACTTTTTTTTAACGAGCTATAATATAACTTCAAATTCACACATACTTACTTGAACATCTTACCAATTAATAATATGTCTGCCATCATACACATATTTTTTTAAGAGGGATATGTGAAACACATTATGTACTTTTATGTGATGAGGAAGAGAAAGCTAATAAGCTACTGGTCCTACCCTTCCCAAAATTTAAAAAGGGCCACAATAGCAGGGTGCCAATTTAGCACAAGTACCCCACTGTAAAGTGCTCTTCTTGGGTTTTATCTGGACATAAACATGATCCCCGACTTGGTATTCTTTGAAACTTTGCTTTTTATCTGCATATATTATTTGTTTTTCATGAGTTGCCTTCAAGTTCTGTAGAACTTTCTTCACTTTCTGTTCTATTTCAGCTAACAGTTCAAGTCCTAAGATCATTTTATCCTTCGGTTATGCCATCCAGCGGGAGTCCTACACCTTCCGTATAACACTTCATAAGGGATCATCTTTAACGATTCGTGGTAGATATTGTTATAAGAAAACTCAACCAAATTGAGGTAATCCTCCCAGTTGGTTGGTTGTTGCATCACATACATTCAGAACATGTCTTCCAACACTTGATTGACCCATTCTATTTGTCCATTCATCTGAGGATGGTAAGCAGTGCTAAATTGGATCTGAGTACCTAGCCCTATAAAAAAAGCTTTCCAAAATGTAGATGTAAATTTTACATCTCTATCTGATTACTACTTTTGGCATACCATGAAACCGAAAGATCTTCCTCATAAAGATGTCTTCTATTTCCATAGTCTTGTAAGTGGACTTTATAGGTATAAAATGAGCAATTTTTCTCAGTTTGTCCACCACAACAATGATGGAGTCATTCTTCTTCCATCTTTTCGGAAGTCCAGTTATGAAGTCCAATGTAATCATTTCCCATTTCCACTCAGGTATAGGGAGCGGTTGAAGTAATCCAATCGGATGTTGATGTTCATCTTTAACCTGTTGGCATTCCAAACACTTAGCCAAATATAACATGATGTCCTTCCTCATTCCAGGCCAAAAATACCTTCTTCTTTTTTTTATTGCAGAAAATAGCTTCTAATAACCTCGATGCACAGGATAAGGACTTCGGTGAAATTCATCCAACAACATTTGCTTGAAACTTAGCTAATTGGGAACATACCCTCTTCCTTTGAAGTTCAACAGTTCCCGATCATCAATGCTATACTCACTTGTTTTTCTTAAGTTTTGCATCTACATAGTTTGCTGCCATAAAAATTTATATTCATAATCCTTAAGAGCGGCCTCCTTAAGCTACTCTGTTACATCAAACTCCACATGATGGTATCGAATTTCGAATACACACTAAACTTTTCTGCTTAAAGCATCTACTGCTCAGTTTTCCTTGCCTTTAAGGTGTTTTATATCGAAGTCAAATTCGCTCAGAAATTTTGTCCATCGAGCTTGGCACGCATTTAAATTGGGTTGCTTAAATAAATTATTTAAACTACTATGGTCCGTCATAAGCACAAATCTCTTCCCCAATAGGTAATGGTGCCATACCTTCAAGGCATGTATTATTGCAGTAAACTCTAGGTCGTAAGCTAAATATCGTTGCTCATGCTCCTTGAGCTTCCTCGATTCATAAGCCAACACATTACCATCCTACATCAGAACTCCCCCAACTCCTTATTGCCAGGCATATGTGAAAACGATGAAGTCCCTCTTTGGATCAGCTACTTTAATAATTGGGGAAGATGTTAACAATTTTTTTAATCTTTCAAAACTAAGTCGACATTTTGTTGTCCACTTAAAATCTTTCCCCTTTTTATGTAGTGATGTCATAGGGTACGCAACCCTAGAAAACCCTTCAATAAATCGACGATAGTAGCTTGCCAAACCCATAAAGGACCAGATGTTTGCTACATTTTTAGGAACAGGCCAATTTAAAATGGTTTTTATCTTTTCAGGTCCACAACACCTTCGGAGGATATCACTTGCCCCAAATATTGTATCTATTCCTTCAAAAAATCACATTTGCTAAATTTGGCGTAGTGTTGATTCTCTCTTAAAGTTTGGAGAACCATCTTCCTGAAAGCATGTTAATGTGTCTCATTATATGGCAAAAGCAAAAAAGTACTCAAATAAAAAAAGATAAAAATTAAAAAAAAATAATATAAAAATATCAATTAAATGAGTTGAGTTTCATACTTGTTAATTATAAAAAATAAATGCTAAATTTGTAACAAAGCTAACTCACAATAAATTTTGGTAAAAGCTATAGTGAACCTATTTAATGGGTTTAGAAAATATAAATAATGTTATAAAAAGTAAATACTAAATTTGCAAATAAGTCAACTGATAGTAAATATTCGTAAAAGCTATGGTTAATCACTCACAAAATATAAATAACTTGATGTAAAGTTAAATGAAATGCTAAAACTCCTTAAATATATATATATATATAAAAATAGAAGTAGAATTTCTAAACAAATAATTTTATATATTATATTTTGAATAATATAAAATACGTTATTATAATCATAATTAAAAATTTTATTATAAAAAATATAAAATATATTTTAAAAAATTTCAAAAAATAATTTTAACATTTTGTTATATGTTATTTTCAAATTTCTATTAAAAAAAATGATTTTATAAACTTGAAAGGGTAGTTTCTTGGGTCGCGGTTTTATATATACGAAAATATGATCATTTTTACTAGTATTTTAATAATAATTAAAAAATATGCTTACTTTTTATTTTTAAATTTGTTTAGCAATCTTTAGAATGTTTACAACACATCTCTTAAAGAAATTGGAATTAAAAAACATAAATCAATAGAGAAATGGGGGGTCGCGGTTTTGTCACTACTTAAAAATTTATGTAAAATACTAATGATACCTTTTAAAGAAAATGAATAAATTAGATAAAAATTTTATATTAAATTTTAGAAAAAATATGACATGAAATTGAATTTAAAATGACATGTTTTGTCTTCTTTCACCACCACCTAGTTTTTGATGATTTTGTGAATTTAAGAGTAAACATTCCAACTCCATTTATTTTTATAAAACTTCCTTGCCACAAAAAGGGAAAAAGTGATACACATTAACATGCTTTGTTGTATTCCTAGAATAAATTAGAATATCATCAATAAAAATTAGGACAAACTTATCCAAGTAGGGATGGAAAATTCCATTCATCAAACTCATAAAGGTTTTCAGAGCATTAGTCAACCCAAACAGTAATACAATAAACTCATAGTGGCCATAACGTGTTCTAAACGTTGTTTTACATACATCCTCATCTTTAATGCGGATTTGATGATAACCTGATCGCAGATCAATTTTAGAGAACACGGTGGCGCCTTTGACCTGGTCAAACAAGTCATCTATTCGAGGTAATGGATATTTGTTTTTAATGGTTAACTTGTTTAACTATCTATAGTCAATACAAAGTTTGAACGTTCCATCTTTCTTCTTGACAATTAATATTGGCACTCCCCAAGGCAATATACTTGGTCGAATGTACCCTTTATCAAGTAATTCTTGTAACTGCATGTTGAGTTCAGTTAACTCAGGAATACTCATACGATAGGGTTCCTTGGACATCGGGGTAGCTCCAAGAATAAGTTCTATGGTGAAGTCAATACTTCTCTTTGGAGGTAATCTAGGTATGTCTTTTGGAAATACATCAATAAACTCTTGGACAATCGATATCTCTTCCAAAGCTGCGAATTTATCCTTCGAGTTAGTATATCCAACCTGTACTGCGTATTTTTGACAACTCTTATGGATACACTTCTTTAACTCGTTAGCAATGATTGACCGCAACTTAATATTTCTTTTGATGTCTTGTATCTCCTATCTATTTCCTTCTTCGATGAGGAAATTGGTGGTTTTATCTTTACAATTCACTAAGGACCAGTGTCCTTCCAGCCAATCCATTCCAATTAATACATCATAAGAACCGAAAGGCAATATGTTTAGATTTACTTTTGTAGGCTGCTCTGCAATTTCCACAGGGAAATTATCTACCTTGTTTGTTACTCTATATTTTTCCCTTGTGGCCAATTGTACCAACCATGAGGTTTTAAATTTCATACTTGATAACTGACATTTTTGACTATTTTTCAACTATTTTTTGTAACTCAATTCTTGGCTTTTTAGGTCCTCTACCCCCGAAGTATTCCTGGATTCTGCCTCATTATTATTCATTCGAGTTTCCTCCACTTCCATTGAACCTCTCCGTTGTTGCCTTGTCTCCTTCCTTTGTTCGTTGTCTACAGTAGGACTTGGATCCCTCATATTTTGTCAATCTGAGAGACATTTCAAGATTTTCTCTTGCTCCTTGGTTATTAACACTTCTTACCACAAGGCCACAAAGTTTGTACTTGTGGCTTTGATACCACTTGTAACATGTAACCTAACTTTCCATCTATATTCATAACTATGTAAAATACAATAAATAAAATAGAAAAAAAAATATTTGATAACCCCTTTTAAATTAATTACACTAACCCCTATGCAAGGTCACCTTACATGTTAATCATTTTGCATTCGAATTAAATAGTGATAAATGTTTATGTTACTGAAAGGCATACTATCACATTAAAATTTGTAGTTGAATTTAATGGGGCAATTATTGGTTAAGTAGCCACGCCTTAACTAAACCTAGATCATTTATCCGAAGGGTCGAGAAAGGTTTATGCCTTACCACTGGCTCCCATCTCGGCAGACAGCTGGGCGCTTGATGATCATCGATCCCTCAGAGTTTAATCTTATGGCAAGGGTATGTTTGAGGTTGGTTAGGGTTCTAGTCACGGTGCTTGAGGTTTCATTTGGTCATTTCTCCTCCGCTTCTTTGCCCAGACCCTGATTTGCAGCTCAATGTTGTTGCTGCCTCAAATGGGGGTCCCACCACTGCGAATCAAATGAATTCTTTTGCCTACCTGCACCCCTCATGATGTTTTTCACTCCTCTGTTGCTAGATGTATTCTTCTGTCGACTTGCAGTATTCATGACATGGTTCATTTCTCCACCATTAGGATTTGCTAAGAATTTCGGTTCTGTCACCCCTTTAAACCTCTGCAAGATTTTGAATGATCAACTTCTTAGGTAATCTGTTAGGGTCCTTGTTACCTCTGGTTTATAGTTCAATCTAGTTATTTCTAATCTATAATATCTTAATCATCTTAGGATGTCGTGTTGCAGGTGCTCCTCCTTTGGTGAACTGCACTGCTCCGATGAAGCAGTGTCCCTAAGCTCAGGATTTGGGAACAAAGACTCAGGTTCCGGAAAACTTGAACCCAGGTAATTTTTTTTGTGTTTTTTCTACATGCCGTATTATATTGTTGTCACGGTTTTAACTTCTAAATTTAATTAAAGTTTTACCCTTGGCATGGTTTCTAATTGCAGGAGTCTTTTCACCGAGATCTCGGTTGACATTTCCCAGGCTACGATATCCTATTTTCTCTAGGTGTTAACTATATCTTGCAACTTTTCAACATGTAGGCTAGACTGCATATTTTCTTAGGGTATTACTTCTGATATGGAAAGAATTAGTTATATAAATGGTTGCTTTGTTTAAATTAAGTCTTCTTGCCTCTGAAGGAACGCAAAGTTTCTGCGACAGAGTTGCTTTATATATATATGTGCGTGTGTCACCCAGTTTTCGAGCTTTTGGACCGATACTTAATTTAACTCTTATGTATGAGGTTCCCGTTTTACTCATTCCAAAGTAATTACTGTGTGTAGTTCCATTCTTACACAATCCTGTGGATATGGTCTTCAAGCTCTTTTTCAGTTGATTCAAATATTCGTTTAGATTATGATGTTATAGTTTTCTTTGAGTGGGCTTTATCCTAGGCTATGATGCTTATAGCAAGAGCCTCGCTTTGTCTATTACTGTAGCATATGTGTTGAGCGTTGGTTGTTGATTATCATGGTTTATTTGCCCCACTTAAAAGTGTGCAACCTTTAGGTTTATTTATGTAGACATGCAGGTTCTTAAATGATCTTTATACATAACGGGTTTCTTTTAAACAATCCCAGTTTTAGTTTTTCATATATAGCTTTCTTGTTGGCTACAGTTAATACCCACTTAACATTTAAGTTTTAAATCTCTTGAATACCTGTAGGGTGTATGAACTCTCAGGTCTCCAAATACGCATAGCTGGGTAGGGGACTGGATTGAGTTGTTGCCAAGGCGGCGGCTCGATCCTAACCCTTGACTATGGTCGTGTGTATTCAGAACTCACTCTGAGTTTCATTGTAACTAATAACATCTAATTTTCTTTAACATTGCATTCCTAATGTTCGTTTTCCTTCACAAAATTATTTACTATGCAACCCCATTACAAACTTACAAGCATTTCTCTTGTTCTATTTCCTTGCTCTATTATTTCTGGGTTACATTTTCTATATTCCAAGGTTAAACAGTTTTTGCAATCATGGTTCTAATTGGGTTAAGGTTTTAATAGTTTTCCCTTTTGTGTCTCTTTCCTCCAATTTTAATTGCCTAGTTTATATAAATGCTAAACTTACTTGCTTCATAACAAACTGCACTAACATGATATAAACATAAACCCTAAGTATATGCCAAATCATTTTAGCTTATGAACATTAACAGGCACATGTTATAGAGCTTATTGATACAACATCAACTTGGAACTTTAATAAGTTTCTTTCATGCAAAACTACAGATTAAAGATCAAGCATAAATGCTTATCTGTTCTATGAAATTTCCTTGAATTCGACAAGGTGAGACCTTCTCCTCCAAACCGTAAGAAGGGCAATAACATCCTCTTCTACCCCTAAGCTTCTGCGCTAGAACAACAAGCAACAGTTCATATTGATGCTGGAATGAAACTACAGACCTCAGGATTACAGTCCAATCTTCTAGCTTATGAATCCTTTTTGTAACAAGGCAATCCATTGGATCAAGTCTAGCTCTGGATACTCCTTCCATTGCTTTTCTTCTATTTCCTTTTCTAATAGAGACTGAACCCATTTTCTTCCACTGAGATTTCCTTTTATCTTCAAGAAGAAAAGTGTAACTGTTTTAACTGTCCTTAACTACCGGGAGGTTGGAATTCGTTTCTGGTGTTCCTTCTTAAATTATGAAATTTCATAATATAATATTAAAAAAACCAATATTATTATTACTCAAGTTATTCATTCAAAATGTTATTGAGCTTCCAAAATCCCATTTATCAACAAAATAAAAATAATTCTGACCAAAAGATGTTATAAATTATATGTAAAAATTTGTAAATTTTGTTATAAATATATGAATATAGATATATGGATAAAAAAATCATGGAAAAAAAAAATATCTAATTGAAAATAATAAAATTTTATTTAAATAAAATTTTGGTTAAAAAATATGTGTAATGAAACTTGTCTTTTATTAAACTATTTTACATTTATTTATTTTATTAAACTATTCGACGTCTATTTTAATTATAAATTTATAAGTATCAAGAAACATTAAATACGAAAGTGAAAAGCTCTTTTTAATCACACATTATTTATATCAAACTATAGGCAATTATAATGTTCTTTTAATATTAAATAATCAATGTATTTTATTTTTTTATAAAATACAAGTACGTAATAAATAAATTATAACATTGTCATATTTTATTTTATAACATTGTAATATTTTATTTTTAAAATTATATTTGTTATTTTTTATTACGAGAAAAAGAATGCCCATGGACAGAGAATTTAGCTTTTCATTTTTACGATTACGATAAATAAATTCATGAATATATATGTGTGAGAATTTAAACTTTTCACTATTCTTTTTTGTGAGATTAATTTTCCATTAGCTAAAGACTCCAGTAATATATCTATTCATATTTTATCATCATTACTTTCCTAATCTTTGAATATTCCCGCACAAGGCACAAGCATGAAGGAAACCTCGAAAATAATTAACTTATGTATGGTAAATGTTAGATATTTTGGAGAGATATGGATATTCAATCATTTTAAAGTTTTAGATGAGATAACAATTTAAAATTTGGAAAGAAATCCAAAACGATCCTGTTTTATGGAGAGGCAAGATATATACTCCAAAAGATACATATTCAAATATACTAGAGTAGTTAGATGCGTATATGTATGTATGGGGCAGGTATATTTCATTCTTTCTTGTCTATATTTTTCTATTTCATTAATTCATGATTCTCAAGTTTTTTTTTTAAAACCTTCTACTTCACCAAATATGGAAAAGTCTTCAGTGCAGAATGAAGCTCTACTAAACTAATGGTTAATATATTTGCACATGCAATAACTTGTATTTTATTTTTACTTTTAAATTTTTAATTTTTAATTGAACCATTTTTTTATTTAATTTGAATTTAATTTTTAAAGTGATAACATTTTTTAATTAGTATTATTTTTAAAAGAAATGGATAGGGATTTATATAACAAAATTTGGGTTATGGCAAGATTTTTTTATATAGTATTTTTTATTTCAAACTATGCAAATATTCATTTTACTATACAAAATTAATGCTAGCACTAAGACTCTATTTCTTCTTTAGGATAAAGATGTATCTACTTATAACTCTACAAAAGACCCCTAAAACCAGGAAATATTTACATTGCAACATAAAGCAGTTGGATGACATGACCATAAACAAAAAGATCCAACCAAAGAAAACCCATCAACAGAGGCCATTTCCAAGAGTGTTATTCCTTCGTTGGCGTTAAGACCTCCTTTTGTTAGGCACAACACTGGAATTGACACCACCATTATTTTTGTATGCATTGCCACCCATTGAATTCCGAAGTGCAGTAATCCTAGCCATAAGAGGTACAACTTCATCATAAAGTTCATTGAATGCAATTTCTAGGCTACCTAGAATCCTAAGAAATTTTGCCTCCATGAGAAGCTAAGAGGACTAACGTTCTCATTTAGCCATTTCATCTTGTTGTTGGCTTGCCACCCTCAATGCCTCAACCACAACCAGTTTTTATTTATTATCAATTGACTAATAGCGTTGTGGTCTGAAGAGGGTTGAGAATCTACCATGCCACGAGAAAATTGTTGCACCCAAAGCCTAATCACTCTAGAGGAATTCTCCCATTCCGCAATACCAACCAAACATAATTCACCATGGAAATATTGAGAGGCCACATAATCCCCTTTATAATCTAAAATTAGACATTTCCATGAGCCCATCTGAGAATGCAATTCTGAATCCAACCTATATTTTGTCGGAGGACGTTGAGAGAACTAGGAAATGAGCACACAGGACAATTAACTTAGTTACACAACATGAAAAGGAAATGCAAGTGACATATCGACTTCAAACTAGGCTTGCATAAGGTGATATAAATGTTGATACCACAATAAACGCAAGGAGGGAGAGAATTCATAACACTTATGAGATGGGGAGAGACACATGGAGGAGAAGTTTAAAAATCAAAGCTGGACAAGTCTAATAGTCCAGATCCCAAAGTTTCTTAACACTGCAACAATAGCTTGGGACCAATTACTTCAAAAGAAGGGAATCTCCTCCTTCTGACACAAGGGATTTCTAGCTGGATTGGGATTTGAATTCAAAAAATGATATTTGGGAATTAACATAGTTAAGGGATGTAAGCATATTTATATGATCCAACTCTATTTGACCTTGGGTCATCGCTGAGCCACGTTTGGCGAAAGCATCAACCATAGAATTGAGATGCCTATAAACATGGATAAATTCTAAATGCTTAAATTGAAAGGATAACAAGAGGATCCATGAAGGATAGATGGGAGATCAGAGCTTAACACATGTCTAGCCTTGGCCACCAAACAAATTATTAACATCGAATCACCAAAAACCAAAATATTAGATAAATTTCTTTCCAATGCTAATTCTAGGCCTTTCCAAAGAGCCAAAAATTATGCCTAATTGTTTTCCTTGTGTCCCAGAGCCCATGCAATTTGTGCTTCAATTTTTTCGTCAGGGCCAATAAGAACCCTCCAACTCTTGCCTCCCCCTTTTTTAATATTTTTTTAACAATAATGGAAATGTGTATTAGTTACATCTTGCCTATTTAACTTAAAAAAAATTATCCATATAAATACAATTTTTATTTTTATTTTTTTTACATTTATTTATTTATTTATTATTATTATTTGTGTGTGGATTCACCAGAGTCCCCCCCCTACTATCATTGGTGTATTTCTCCAGGTCTGAGTTTTTTTTTTGGAGTTTTGTTGTTGCCCTGTTTGTGCCTTCGTTGCCTAAGACCCTCCATTGACGCATCGACTACAATTGTGGTCGGAGGCCTTTTTCTTTTTCCTTAGCAGACATCATGTTTCTTATGTAGGTACTCTCTCTATGTGGAGCTCTTTTCATCGTCATCTATTCCCTATGCTTTTGCTTCCATTAGTCGGTTTTTTGGAGACGTCATTGGCTACTTGCTAGGCTTCATGGCCTGCTACTTGTTGCCCAGGGTTCCTTGATGTCATTTCCCTATTAGTGTAACACCCTCCTCCCACATCTACCCAAGCAACTGTCCAGCCGAGATAAACATGCACCGAGAGGCCACTATGATATGATTCAACCTCCTAAGTCATGTTAAGGAAGTGGAACTGACGGAAACATACCATACATACATTCAACATCAACATTAGGACCCTCAGGAGCCAATCCAACCTTGCTTCCAACCAGCCCCTGGGTCCCACTTAGCTTTTGGACCACTTGATCTTTGGAATCTCTCATGCTATGTGCATGCCAATGTCTAGGGACCTTTGGACGCTCTCACAGGTCTGCAAGCCAGTATCCAGGGACTATTTTGCTCAGTTATGTGCTAGCGTCCCCGAGATTTAAGCCACATTTTTAGGCCTAGAGCCTAGGTCACTGCCAAGAATTGAATGACACCTTTACACTCGTAAGATAACATGGAAATAACAATGCTATTGTAATAACTTGAGTAAGACCTTGACTAAACCCCTACTAGCCATGATAGGTGTTTCGCCAAACATATCACGAATATGTAATCTACATGTGTAAATAACAAATCTGAGCATAGGGGTATCATACTTATCTAAGATTTTCTATGAGGCATTGTTTCCTTGTCACTCTAGCTGCAGTTTCATCCATTAGTCCATAGATACATTGTTCATTCATATACAAGTAAGAACATGATGGGAGCCATACATAGATACTGTCATAAAACACATACATAACCAACATAATAACAACATAAATACCAATGATACAACAACCATATAATCCACATATAAACTAGTATAATACTCATGAGATAACAAGGAGAAATAACCTCATATTAAGGATGCAAAAGCCAACCTAGTATGGGACTACCATGTTCCACCCGACCATAGAATGGCTAAGCCAAATCTCTCTACAACCATTCACCCCCATGCAATATTCCAAGCATGAATGTGGGATCTCATAAAATAGATCAATCCAGAACCATCCAGGGCTTCCAGAGGCCAACCACCTCAACCCATCAAATAGTGATTCCACCTCACGATCATACATCACAAAACCATCATCAAATTGGTCTCTACCCAAACCTTCTAGGGTTCCAGAGCATTCGTTCCAACCGAGGCTTCCAAGACTAGTAACTCAACCCACGGTTACTACTGGGCTCCAGAGCGTTTGTCCAACCAAGGCTCTAGGACTAGTAACTCAACCCACAACAACTATCGGGCTCCAGAGCATTTGTCCAACCAAGGCTTTAGGACTAGTAACTCAACCCACCAAGGGCTCCAGAGCATTTGTCCAACCAAGGCTTCCAGGACTAGTAACTCAACCCAAGATGTTACAGGGCTTCTAGAGCATTTGTCCAACCAAGGCTCCAGGGTTAATAACTCAATCCAAGCCATTATAGGGCTTCAAGAGTGTTTTTCCAACCAAGGCTCCAAGAAATAATAACTCAACCCAAGCTAAAGGAAACATGAGAACCAACCAAAACAAAACAAAGAAATGAACCCACAACACCATGTCTATCTAGGAAATGGAAAGGCTAAGCAAATCCATTGTTAATCCAATAAGTCCTCCATGCCAATGACAGATCATAACCAAGAAACCACATGTATGTGCCATGCATGCCAAAAATAGTGAGGAAAACACACATACAACTCAGTACTTGCAAGAAAAACCCGTTATAGCTACTGATCCCGATGTGCTCTTACACTTTCTTGTTCTTCCTTTGCCCTCTTTCTCCAAAACTCTAAGTATGCCACACTCTCCAATATTTCTCCAAGAAAACTCTAAGTATCCAAGAGTATGAGAGAGAGAGAGAATAGAAGAGAGCTCCACCAAAACTTGTCAAAATATTACCAACTAATCCTATGAAGCCTTTTACCAATGAGGCCTCTATTTTCTTCGATTTCCATTATTTTCTTTCATTTTCCTCCTCACATGCAACTTGTGACCTTTCACCTTCCTTTTCTCCTAATTTCCATTATTTTCATAATTAAATGTGCCAAAAATACCATTTTTCCTTTGCCATTGCTTTTTCTAATTTCCTTAGCCATAATAAACGGAAGTGAACACCCACTAGGATGTTTTGCCCACCATTCAACTTGGAATACATGTCCCATGACTGTGGCCTTATAATTTTACGTGGATTTTTAACCAGGGTTGTTACAGAACCCTCCCCCTTGGGGGAACAACGTCCTCGGTGTTCAATGACACATATAACCAACAAGATTGCTGAAAACAAAACATACTGCCCATGGATCTTTATAGCATAGCTCGTTGTAGTATTTACAATGAACATTTGCTAAAACATGACAAACATATCATTTATTGGAGCTTTATAACACAACTCATTACGATATTTACAATAATAACCACATATATACACATACACATTTGCTTCACCCAACAAATAATCATACTATCTATGGAGCTTTATAAATCCAGCTCGATACAATATTTACAATAATATACACATATGCACATTTTCTCAACTAGAAAATAAAAGGATACGATGCTTGCATCTGCAACAAAGGAATCCAGAGGCTCACACCTCCACCCTCAAAGAAATACCAGGATTCACCTCGTTTCTAGAAAGTCTAGAATCCAGTGCAAGGTCAAATCTGCATCCAATGTCTAGTGCTATAATCCTGCACCACTTGTCCTCTCAGTGAACAATTACCGGCTCATTGTTCCAGGGTACACTCCCAATGTGCATTTGATTCCATCTGGAAATGCTAATGACCAAAACAAATATATCCCCGACCTTCCCTTCTCTGCTACATAGTCCTTCGAGAAATCTAGTCACCCCCTTCCATGCAATCACACATCTTCCAAGTTCTGTTGGCACCCCCATCCTGGGTAGTCCATCCCTTGGCAAGACTTCCTCGCATCGGAAGATACAAAAACTAAGGTATGACCCTGCCTTAAAACTATCATATTTATCATATCATGCTCATGGAAATCAGTGGACACTATTGGGTACCAGTGTCCCACAATAGCCCTACTCCTGAAGTGCTTTACCAGCATACTGCTGCATTTTCCAATTCCTTTTGTTGTTTCAATTTCTTGCAATCAATTTCAACCACCCAATCGGGCATGTTCATGCATTATTGTACCAAGCACATAATTTCCATTAGATTTAAAATAATTTGAAATAAATTCACATCATACCTCATTGGTAGCTCGTCAATAAGGTACACTTGCAATTTTGTTTACTTCCTGTCACAACAAATCAAACTAGCATCTTTGACCAAATCAACATATATAAAATTATCACATCAGGTTATCTCAAAACAAAACCATCATAGATAAAAATCATGAATCACATGCAATCATCATAGACTAGAATCATAAATCACATGCATAATAAAACTGAAATAAAATACTGATACTTATCGTTCAATAAATCCTTAGCTTCTACCTTTCTCCTTATTTCGTATGTGCACAAGTTCGGTTTCCACTCCTGACAAACACCCAGTGCCTTCTCCTCAACCATGTGCACATACACATAGTGTGCATCACACACATACCACCACACACGACATACAACATCATGCAATACATGCACATACACCCAAGGTACAACACAACACATACATATACCTACATCCAGGGTACAACACAACACAATACATGTACTACAAAGAATACAACACAATGAGTACACGTATCACGATACATCAACTACACAATGCACATACATAGTACTGCATGTACACAACATAACATGTATGACATGCACACAATACCACATGTACACTAGTACCATATGTACAAAACGTACACAATACCACCTGTACAAAGCACCACTTGCACAACAGGTGCACATCATCACATGTACACGACACCACCTGCACAACATGTACACAATGCCACATGTACATCGTACCATCTGTACAACGTGTACATAATGACAAATGTACACAGCACCAAATTCATGACATGTACATGACACCACAGGTACACAACACCACCTGCACACGACACCATATGTACAACATGTATATAGCACCACATGTACAATCATGCACACAACACCATATGTACATAGTACTAAACGTACAACATGCACAGAACACCATATGTACATAGCATTGCATATACAACATGTACATAGCACCCTATGTACACAACACTGCATATCCAACATGCACACAACACCAAATATCCATCATGAGCACAATACAAATTATATGTACACAACACCACATATCCAACATGTACATAGCATCATCTATACCTAACATTGCATATGCAATATTCGTACAACACTATCTGTACCACCCTGTACATAACATTGCATAAAAAACATGTATCTGCAAGCAAAAACCAATGTAGCTACTGATCCCGATGTCCACTTGCACTTTCCTTCTCTTCCTTTTCCTTCTTTCTCCAAAACTCTAAGTATGTCACACTCTCCAAGAGTGCTCCAAGAAAACTCTAAGTATCCAAGAGCATGAGAGAGAGAGAATAGAAGAGAGCTCCAACAAAACCGTCAAAATCTTACCAATTAATCCTCAAAAGCCTTTTTATCAATGAGGGCTCTATTTTCTTCAATTTCCATTATTTTCCTTAATTTTCTTCCTCACATGCATCATGTGACCTTTCACCTTCATTTTCTCCTAATTTCCATTATTTTCATAAATAAATGTGCCAAAAATGTCATTTTTCCTTTGCCGTTTCATTTTCCAATTTCCTTAGCCATAATAAACCGAAGTGAACACCCACTAGGATGTTTTTCCCACCATTCAACTTGGAATATGTGTCCCATGACCATGGCCTTATATTTTCACATGGATTTTGAACCAAGGCTGTTACAGTTAGGGGATGTTGGATTTGGGGTTTGCACCAATTTTCTTAGAGCATTTCGGCTTGTTTTCATGCATCCTGTTTTTGGGCTTGTTTTTCAAGGGGTTTTAGCCTTGATGGACTACTTAGCATATATGTGTGTGATGAGGCTTGTCAAGGCATCTCCAAGTGCATCCAAGCCCATCAAAGCAACTTCTAGTTGTTTTTTTTTTTACTATTTTGCACGTGTGCATGTGGTGAGGCCTATCTGAGCATCTTTAGGCACGTCCAAGCTAATTAGAGCATCTTCCGGTTATATCGTTGTTTGTGGGTGTTGCACCCTTTTTTCTTTTAGATTTATGTTGGGGTTTTTTGACCCACATTGTAATGATTGGTTGTTGGTTTGTTGGGCTATATCTAATGTTCCCTATGGGGTTTTTTCTTTTTTTGAAAAAAAGAAAGAAAGAAGTGAAAGAGTATTGAAATACCCAATGATCAAATTGCAAATATAAACAATCCTTCTACCAAGAGATCACAAGATGAAGAACGAAGAGAAAACACACTTCATTGCTTGAGAAAATGAGCTATACATGAGCATAATTTATAGGAACAATAAAGGCTTCTAACAATAGCTAGAAGATAAGACCACTGACTCAATAGATAAGGATAAGACTAACAACGCAGATGATAAGATCGCTATGTAAGCTTACAAGTTTCAATATTTATTGGAACTCTAACAACCCCCCATAAACGAAACGTAGGGAGGAAAATAAAGAAAAAAGAACACAAAGAATGGGTCTCGATAACTAGGCCTTTTTAGGTACCCATGTACAACATTTCATAAGAAATAAAGAAGGAAATAAAATGAAGAGATAAAGGAAGGAGGACTCAAGATGAACCCCCAAGGACAACTTCCTTTACTCCAAGCATATGTCGTAACTAAAGAAACCTTTGTGATGCCAAGGACTTTGTAAAAATATTTGCTATTTTTTCTTCAGTAGGTACATATTCCAGGTTGAGAACACCATCTTGAATAAGTTGGAAAATGAAGTTCATATGAATCTCAATGTGTTTTGTCTATTGATGCTCCACAAGATTTCTAGAAATTTGTATTGCACTTTGATTATCACACCATAAGAGAGTAGGTTGATCTTGTTGAATTCCAAACTCAAGCAATAATTGTCATAGCCAAAGAACTTCTTGACTTGCGAGAACTACAGCTCTATACTTAACTTCTGTCGTAGATAATGCAATTATTGATTGTTTCTTGCAGGGCCATGCAATTGAAGCAAATCCAAGACAAAAAACAAATCCAGAGGTAGATTTCCAATCATCCACTAATCTAGCCCAGTCAAAATCAGTGAAACCTACAAGCTCAGGAAAACCAGCAGTATACTGAATGCCAAAATTGGAAGTTCCTTGAATATATCTGAGAATATCCTTTGTTGCTTTCCAATGACTCTGATGAGGATCCTAAGAAAATCTAGATACTAGTCCGAATACATAGGCAATGTCAGGTCAAGTGTGTGTCAAATAAAGTAGACTACCAATAAGTTGGTGATACAATGTAGGATCCACCCTAGGAGTGGTGCAACTAGCAGTAAGAATAACACCGAACTAAAAAGGAGTAGGTGAAGGCTTACAATTAGCCATCCCAAAACTCTGGAGTAAATCAAGAGCATAATTTTGCTGGAAGATGGTGATTCCATTTGAATATTGATGAACCTGCATGCCAAGAAGGTAGTGTAGAAGACCAAGATTTGTCATAATAAACTGTCCCATCAATGCTTCCTTAACATTTTGAATCATAGATGAATAACTCCCTATGAGGATCAAATCATCCACATACAAAACTAGAATCAATAAATTAGAGCCCTATCTTTTAGTGTATATTGTTGGATCAAAGTGACAATGATTGAACCCTGAGGAAAGTAGAAAATTATCCATGTTCTCATACCAAGATCTAGGAGCTTGTTTGAGACCATACAAAGATCGCCTAAGCCTGCAGACAAGTAAAGGATCCTACAGAAAACGAGGGGGTTTCTCCATGTAAATATCCTCATGTAGATGACCATGCAGAAAAGCACTCTTAAAATCCATCTGGTAAATTGGCTAGCCTTGGGAGGTTGCAAGAGAAACCACAATAAGAATAGAATCCATCTTAGCGACATGAGCGAAAGTCTCAGAATAGTCAATTCCTTCAAACTGTGAAAATCCCTTAGCCACAAGATGTGTCTTATGTTTTTCTATAGATTCATTTGTTGCATATTTGGTTCTGTAGACCCACTTGCAACAGACTAAATTGTGTCCCTTTGGAAGAGGAACAAGATCCCAAGTATGATTCTTCATCAAAGAAGAATAATATTTTGTCATGGCAACTTCCCACTCAGTTTTTCCAATAACATCAAAAAATTATTGTGGATCCTCTAAAATGGCATGACTTAAAAGGGAGATTCCTTCATACTGTGGTTGATTTGAGGCTAGATAACTAAAATCAGCTGCATCATATCCAAATCTATTAGGACGCTTTCTCTAACGAAGACTCCTCCTCAAGGAATTATCCAGAACAAGTTACTCCTACACGAGTTTAGTTGTTACTGTGGAAGATTTTCTTCTGGATGAGGAACTTCAGTAGAGCTTTCTTCTTCTGCCAAATATATAAAAGCATCACAATGATTAGAACCATAATCAACAATTGAAGATGAGGTAGTAGGGTAAGAAGATGATCCTGAACTGATATTTTCATCAAAATGAACATCTATTCATAACAAAACTTCCATAGAGTTAGGATCAAAGAGTTTATAAGCTTTTATGTCCTCACAGTGACCAACAAATATCAATTGCTGAATTTTATTTTCCGTGGCTTTGTGTTTTTCATCTAGAATTGATGCCCAAGAAAGACTACCAAATACCTTGAAAGGAGATACATCAAGCTTCTCTTATGCCCAAGCTTCCATTGGAGTCATATTTTGAACTGCCTTATGAGGCATCCTGCTTTGAATGTAATTAACATAATTAACTGCTTCAACCCAAAAAGTAGCTGCCAAGTTCTTGGAATGAATCATGCAATTAGCCATCTCCTTAAGTGTTCTATTCTTTCGTTCAGCTACACCATTTTGCTTAGGGGTGTAGGGAACAAAATGTTGATGAAGAATGCCATGTTATTTGGAAAAAAATTGAAATGCCTTGCTGACATATTCCCCCCCATTATTTGTGCGTAGATTTTTAATGGAGCATGAATATTGTTTCTTAGAAAGAGCTTTAAATGTATTGAAGGTTGCAAAGACTTCACTCTTGTACTTGAGAAAATACACCCAAGAGTACCATGAAAAATCATCAATAAAAGTTAATGCATATTTGGCCCCTGAAAAAGAAGGAGTTGAAAATGCCATTAAATCACTATGCACCAACTCAAGAGGTTCTTTTTCTCTTGAGGATTTCCCTTTAGGAAAGGGATCTTGGTGTTTTTTTCCAAGGGCACAACTTTCACATACTCCATCAATACATGAAACCTTAGGAAGATTTGAAACCAAATTTTGAGTGTACATTTGCTGCAAATATCTATAATTGAGATGACTAAAGCTTTCATGCCAAAGCTTACTCAATGAATCGACATGAAACGTAAAATAAGATTCAGAGGAAGGCTCGAAGTAGACAAAATTATATAATCTATAAGCATGATAAACTTTTCCAATAGAAACAACAATTGCAGGATCATGTAGCTATCTAATGACTACTTCATTTGGAGAAAACTCTACAATTTTCCTATTACTAGAATGACAAATCTGATAAATGGACAATAAATTTGTGGAAATTTCAGGGACTAGGAGCACATTGTTAATTCACCCATGTGTCATCTATACAGTTCCCAATCCCAAGACTTCAAGTTGTGTAGAGTCACCAATTGCAATTTGTGAGATGTTGTTATGAGATGTAGAGGGAAGCAAGTCTTGACAAGGAGTCATATGATGTGAAGCTCCTGAATCAAGTATCCAATTGTCTGTACATTTACGCATGTCTTGGGTTGATAGAGCATGTCCATTTCCTATTGAAATATTGTGCTTCTTCATAGCCTCTTCTAACGCATTCAACTTTATCCAACATGTTGCTTCAATATGTCCCTGTTTGCCACAAAAAGTACAAATTTCATCTGTTTTGGTCTTCTTCTTTTCCTTTTTTTTTGTTTGTCTTAAAGGAGGATTCTTCATTCTTAGAAACTGGAGGAGAAGAATTAGTATTCTGCTTAGGCTTGGAGGGAGACTCACAGGATTGTGCAGAATTTTTCTTTGGTTGAATTGAGATTTTTGCTTACCTTTGGAGTTATGAGCCACCAAACCCTGATTTGAAGAGATAGAGAGAACATCTAGTTGGTTGAGCTTAGATTGTTCTCGTATGAGGTGATCATAAAATATCTCAAAGCTGGGCATTTGAAAATTTTCACAAGGGCATCCCTTAATGCATAGAAGGTAGATGCAAAAACTGAAAAGGACCCTTTAATTTTGACAAAATCAAGATAATACATTTAGCATTTTTTTTCTCCTTGCCACATGCCTTTAATTGACACAACAAAGACCTGAATTGAGCAAGATACTATTCAATAGAGGCACGTTCATCAGGTACTAGGGATGATGATTTAGTTTCCAATTCTAATGCATGAAACTCATTGATACCTTTGAATACATAAGCCAGGTTTTCCCAACTTTCTTTGGGTGTCTCACGTTCTTCAAGATAAAATAAAAGGTTGTCTGAAACATGCAACCCAATCAACCCCTTGCTTCATCCAGTTTTTTCTTGTAGGAAAAATTTTCAACTTCTTTTGTAAAATTGGGCTGGTTTTCACTTAATGTTTGCCACAACCCTTAGATTGTAACAATTGTTGCATTTTTATTTTTATTTTCTAGGTATGATAATTGTATGGAGTAAGTAACTCTATTATCCTTAACTCCGTCATAACATCAAAACTCAAAATTTTCACTTAATGTTTGCCACAACCCCTTAGATTGCAGCAATTGTTGCATTTTTATTTTCCAGGTATGATAATTGTACAGAGTAAGTAACTCTGTTATCCTTAACTCCGTCATAATATCAAAACTCAAAATTTTCACTTAATGTTTGCCACAACCCCTTAGATTGCAACAATTGTTGCATTTTTATTTTCCAGGTATGATAATTGTACGGAGTAAGTAACTCTATTATCCTTAACTCCGTCATAATATCAAAACTCAAAATTTACAACTATTGCATCATGCCAAAAAATATGCAACTTCTTTTTAATCCAGTAAAAGAAATGCCAAAAATTTCACTTAATGTTTGCCACAGCCCCTTAGATTGCAGTAATTGTTGCATTTTTATTTTCTAGGTATGATAATTGTACAGAATAAGTAATTCTATTATCCTTAACTCTGTCATAATATCAAAACTCAAATTTACAACTATTGCATCATGCCAAAAAATATGCAGCTTCTTTTTAATCCAGTTAAAAAAATGCCAAGAAATGCCAATAATATTATCCCAGATTCTCCTTTTTACCCTAATCAATAATTTTTGCACAATTCTTCTTTTACTTCTTTTACTGAGGGGAAAATTTTCCAATAATTTTTAGGTTTTTTTTTTTTTTTTTTTTAAAGCCACAAAGATTTGCCCAAAAATCCAAAGAATTTCAAAATAATTTTATTGAGGGCCCAATCAAATTAAACCTTTTTTAAAAAAATTACACATATGCTTTCCTCCTTTACAATTTGTGGGAAAACTTTCTCCAGCCAAACAACACATTCATAAATTCCTTTCTCCTTTTCTAAATACCCTTTCTCATCTAAAAAAAATTCACAGGAAAATTAAAAAGAGAGTAAATTAATTATGGAAAAATTTGTCAAATATGAATGAAGCCTTTGAGAACTTACGGTAAATTCATAGATTCTTTGAATGAGGCGTCAACAAATTCCACGCTCTTATCCGATGGCTTCAAGGACTAAACAACAAACTTCAAACCCCAACAGATCTAGATCCAAAACTAGATCTTAAAATAATTAAAATAGATCTCAAAAAAGATGAGAAGGGAGCTCAGAGTATAGCTCTGACACCATGAAAGAGTAAAATACCCAAGAATCAGACTGCAAAGCTAAACAATCCTTCTACCAAGAGATCACAAGATGAAGAATGAAGAGAAAACTTCATTACTTGGGAAAATGAGCTATACATGAGCCTAATTTATAGGAACAATAGAGGCTTCTATCGAGAAAATAAGACTAATGACTCAATAAATAAAGATAACACTGAGAATACAACTTATAAGATGGCTGCATAAACTTACAAGTTTTTATATTTATTGGAACTCCCATAAAAAGAAGATAGTAATATATATTTTTTTATAACAAAATATATTGTTATATTAATGTTCATTTAATTTTTTTATAACAAAATATATTGTTTTTTTTTTTCCAAGAAAAAAATCGGTAACTTTTTATTTAAAAAATGAAAAGTTACACTAGCATATGCATTGAAGCATTTCCATAAGATGCCCGTTGGGCTCAAGTGCTTTCGCACCCCACGCAACGTTACAAAACTAACTTGCTTTAGAAGAAGAAAAAGAGAAAGAGAGAAGAAGGGAGAAAGAGGCAGAAAAACTGGAATCCGGTAGTGAGTAAAGGACTCACCCTTCAAGTTTTTCTCCCCTTTTTCTTTTCGACCTTGTGCCACTCTCCTTGAGTGGGCTCAATCGAAGCTATGACTAACTGTGTTTCTGCTTTCTGTGAGGTTGTTTCCTTGTCTGAGTCTGAAGTGTCTGAGTGGTGATGCCTTTTGATCCCTCCCATACTCAGATCCTCGCTTGCCTTCTCTGCCTGATTTGAGTGAAACTGTGAAGCCTTGTTGTCTGATGTGGTTCCCTTCTGAGTCTCCATTTCTTGAGAAACCTCACCATTCTCTGCGGGGGTCTCTTCCTCCTCTGCTTCTGATTCTTCGTCCTCTGAGTCTGGGGGGGCAAATTGCCATCCTTTCCTCTGCTTCCCCTTCTGCTTCTTTTTACTGTTTACTTTCTTGGCTTCTGGACATGTGCTTTGCAAGTGTCCTGTTTGCCTACAGAGCCTACATCTGAAAGCAGTGTTTTCATAGTCTAGTGCTTGCAACCAATTTTGTTGTTTGTAGATTAGCCTTATGTTGTCCGGCAGCCCTTTACTTAGATCTACTTCCACACAAATGCATGCGAAAGTGTATACCCTTTCATCAATCCTTTCCAGATCTGTTTTGATATATTTCCCTATGTTGTTCCCAATTCCTTCCAATACTCTTTCACTCCAAAAGTGAAGGGGAAGGTTGTATAGGCGGACCCAGACCGACACTTTGGATACAGTCATTTTGTTTAGATCGAAATCTGGAAACCATGGGGTCATAAACAGCCCCGATGTTCCCCAAAACCAAGGCCCAGCACTGATGATTGTATCTCTGACTTCCTTGGATGCAAATCTTACTATAAAAAACCCCTTGGAGCATAGATGTATATCACATTCCATGGTCCAACTGGTGAAGATCCAGTGGAATAGATCCATTGGTTTTGGCCAAAAACTGTTAAAACGACAGATTAGGGCCTGCGTTTCATAGGACATAACGAAATCATCAAGCCCTGTAGAATCAAAGTTAAGGGTTGGGGTTTGCCCTAGCTGATCTACTATGTATGGCCTAGGTGTATATCTGCCTTGATCTGGAGAGGACCCTGAGTCTCTGTTGCCCTGTAAAATGTTTTTGTAGGAGGAACCTCCCTTGGGTTGATGCTGCGGTGCTGTCTTTTTCCCCTTGTCTCCTCCTGATGAGCTTGGCTATCCCTGAGGTAGAGCCCCTCCTCTCAGCCTAAGGTTTAAAGCAATGATTGTTCTTGGACTAATCTCATAGCTTTTCAGCGTTCTACTATCCTGGAGGGACCACCTACCACTGACCAAATGTTGAATCTGAACTGGGTATCCCGTCACTTCCCATATTTGTTGTTTCAGCTGCAAGATGGTGCTTCCTGCATGAACCCACACTAAACGGGTTTTCCCCTCAGGGGATTTAATAAAAATCTGAAAACGAGTTGTTGTTACCTGTAGCCTGGGTTTTTTCTGAGATCTTGATCCGCCTAAACTGGTGTCGCGGCTAATTTCCGTTGCTCTCGCTGTAAACAATCTTCCAGATCTGGCCTCGTATTGGGTCGTTTTTCCTTGTGCATGTCTAGATCTACAAACCCTCTGCTCGATCTATGCTTATTGCCACCGATCTGTTGCCTGGGATCTGGCTGTTCTCGAATGTTGGCCAGATCAGGTAGATCCAGGCCGGATTTGTAATGTTTGGGCCAATGCATTGAGAGAGGGAGCAGATCTGCACCATGCAGTCCCCCTTCATTGATTGCAATGACCGAACCAGTGTGAAACCCTGTAGATCCCAACCCTGCCGCATCCCAGATTTCTTTTCTTCTTCCCCCCCTGCTATTGCTCCGTGCGTTCTAGGTATGGCGCGACCTGGCCTCTAAACGCGTTGCGGCATGATGGCTGCATGGCTCAAAGCCGCAGTTGGGCACCTCGATTCTCTGCAACCCGAAAACCTCCTCGTATAACCGCGCAAGGCGGTGGTCTTCCGTTGATGACCTCGCCGCATGATCCAGTTGGAATCCTGGCAGAAGAATGCGGTCACACAGGTCAATAACCTCGGCAGCTTCAGCTGAAAATTGGTTCAGAATATAGGAAGAAGAACCAATTGCGTGGATCTGATCGGCTTTTATGAACAGAGCCTCGTTAGCATAAACCCTGAACTCGGGATCCATGGTCACTATCATGGCATTGCGGATGAGAGCGCTCACACTTACAGGTTGTTTCTAGTCCAAATTCACATGATTTCTTGTGGCAGAAGACCCCACAGATACATACCCACGCTGACCTAGGTGGGTTTGAAGCGTTTGGCTGCAAGAGAGGAGCCATTTCTCTGTAGGCGATTGCACTAAAAAAGCCCTTTCAGTATCGTAAGGAGAACCATTCACCGGAACCCCAAGCCATGGATCGCCATCGACCCCTGTAGCAGGCTCAGGGACGGCGGCGGCGACAAACAAAACTCTGCAGGAGAAAACCCTATTACTCGCCATCTCTCCTAGTTTTTTCGGAAGGCGATCAGTCTCGTCTAACAAAATATATTGTTATATTAATATTCATGTTTGATTTATTAACCAAGATAACTTTTTATATTATAGAATGTTGAGAATCTTCTTGTGCAAAAAAAATACCATTATGGAAATGGAGTGGATGATATGAAATAGAGAAAAATGTTCGTTTGGGAAAAAATTGGTGGTGATCACACAATTTTAAATTATTGTTTCAATGGTTATAAGCCTTTTATATGTGGGAAGAAAAATGGATGCAAGAGCCCAACTTTATATAACTTTGTATATTAGTAACACACTGTATTAAAATTAAAATTTATACAGTATTAAAATTAAAAATTATACATTTTATACCATCTTTTCACCAAATTTATACCGTATTAAAATTAAAAATTATACATTTTATACCATCTTTTCACTAATTTTTTCAATTTCACAATGCATATACATTTTTCAATAAAAGAGGAGTGGCATAATTTTTTTAAGAAACATTAAAATAAATTACCAACTTAACTCCCAAATCTATCTAACCATTTATTTATTTTGAGGGAAGTATGAGATAGACGGGAAATAAAAATGTAATGTATATCAAGGTTAATAGGATATCAATAAAAAATAAATTAAATTACATTGTTAATCGAAGAAATTAAAATACTAATAATGGTTTTAAAAAGTGTAAAAAGACAATAATAATATTGTTAAATTGAAAAAGTTGTGTAAGTTTGGTTTCCATAATCAAGCAAATAATAATTGATATATATATATATATATATATATATATATATATATATATATATATATATATATATATATATATATATGGGGGTTTCAACGATGTTTTAGGCTTTGACGTGACTGCAGGCGGGCAGGTGGTGCACGTGCATCCCTGTACCTGCACAGAGACAGAATTAAACATTTTTTACCACAGTAATTATGGGCTCCCGCGATAGCTGTTACCATTTCTTCCGACCTATCGACCTCCGGGTCCCTGTGCGCGCGGTCAACAGACTCTCCGATAGTTTCGGTGGCGGTTTCCGTCTATGGACAGAATGGATATCGAGGAGGAGGCGTTAGATTACTCCCTGGACCCGTATGAGGGTCAGTCTATCTTCGGCAGTTGCAGCCCTAACCCTAATGTAGAATGCCCTACTTTGAATGGGTTATCATATCCGATTTCCATGCTAATTGTTTCGTTGCCTGGATCTTCCTTGTCTCCATTACACTTCGGATCGCTCTCCCTGGACACTTTGGGCCTTGATTGCCCCCCTCTATCCCCCGATACTCTCAATTTACTCACCGTTGTTTCGCCTCCATCCCCCGCTTTCGATCTGCTACCTGCACACAACCCTTCGCCCCCTCCATGTTCTATCCCCCAATCTTCATCAAACCCTAACCCCCTCCCCTCGGGCTGCTTCGACTCACCGGTCATTAAGGCAAAAGCCTCAACTCCTCTACCGGATGCAGGATTGGATCCACTGAAAGAACACCCATCAGCGTCGAGAACGGGAAAAAGAAAGGTTAAGTGCATGAAAGCTTCAACGAAGGACCTCACCATTACATTCGACGAAGATATCCCAATGGGCGAGGTGGTGGACAAGGTTAACACGGTTCTTGTCGGGCATGTTAGAGGAAGAGCATACTCAGTGACCAGGCTCACCAGTTGGGTAAAAGAAATATGGGGGGGCATGCTTCAAGAATTACAAGAGGTTCAGAGCCTCGCTAGAGGATGGTTCGCGTTGCATTTCTCTAAGGCAGCCTACACTGATCTGATACTCGCAAAATATTGGCATATTGAGATGGCTCTGGTCCTTCTCAAGCATTGGTCTCCATTATTTGCTCTAGAATGGGAGCAGATTGGAGCAGGCCCCATATGGGTGCGACTACCAGGCCTTCCACTTCAATTCTGGTATGAAGTTGTGTTTATAAGGATTGGAAACACCCTTGGCATTTATTTGGAATATGATAAAACCTATGTGCAGAGAAAGAATCGTGCGCTGGCAAGAATCCTGGTACACTTGTACACAAGGGAGGGCCTGGAAGAGAAGATTACCCTCAAGTGGAGGCATTATACCAGAGTTCAGATTTTGGATTATGAGGGAGTCCCATTCCGTTGTAGGAGATGCCACAAGGTAGGGCATGTATTCAAGGAATGCCCTTTGTTCACGAAATCAGCAGAACCTCTCGGCTCACTAGCACCTCAAAAGGGCAAAGCTACCGCTACTGCATCTTGGTATAGCACCCTATTCCCTAAACAGCTTATTCTTGGGGAATCGTCAAAGGCAGGGAGGAGCTCCACAATTCGCCCTCACCCTCTCTGACTCAGGCAAGAGCTGCTGCTGCTGCGGAGATGGCAAGAAAAGCGGGTACAACTCCTCTCTCTCCCCTTTCCTCTCATTTTGCTTCTTTGTCAAATTTTGTATGCTTATCATTTGATATATCACCTCCTTTGTCACCTGCTATCACATGCGAGATTTCCTTACCTTTGCCCATCATTGCCTCCATCGCCCCTACCTTGCCTCTGCCCCCATCCTCGCCCGAGGCCTCGGCCAGCTTCCATCCAGTATTGCCCCACTCTTACAATCTTCGCTCTCAGAATATACTAGATCCCGACACACAATCTGGTTTAGGTCTATCCTTCCCTGGACCTTCTACTCAATCTTCCCGAGGTCAAAAATCTTACCTATCTAAAGCCATTCAGAAGGTCGGGGCTGAAGTAGCCTCTAGCAAGTAGTCCACTATGGAAGGGGTTCTTAGAGCACTGAACACCCCGGGAGGGGTTCCACCATGAAATGCCTCTCCTTCAACTGTAGAGGTTTGGCTAGTGCCTCCAAAAAACTAGCCATGAGGAGGTTATTTGAAAATGAGCCAACTGATATTATAATGCTGTAGGAAACCTTGGGCAATGCAGAATCTATTGAGCAAACCCTATCCACCATCAAACCTGGTTGGCAATTCCATGCCCTGGATGCCATAGGTAGATCTGGGGGTTTAGCCATAGGATATAACCCTCGCTCCATTAATGTATCTGCCACTTGGGGAGGAGTGGGATTCATTGGTCTGGATCTTTTCTCGACTGAGCTTGGATTATCCATCAGATTCATCAATGTTTATGGCCCATGCCAGCGGAGAGAAGATTTCTGGCAGTTCTTTCTTCAATCTAATATTACATCAGTGGACCAGGTTATCATAGGGGGTGACCTAAATTTCTCCATAGGATTTGGGGAATCTTGGGGGTCACAAGCCCAAGTTGACCCCATGTCTGATTTCTTCAAGGATATTCTGGACCAGCACAATCTTACTGATATCCCTGTTAGCGCTTGAATTTGGCCTTAGGCTGAAAAAGACAAAATCCAAGGCAACATCAAACCACTTAGCCTCGTAGCTAGCCCTACGGGGACAGGAGAGGGCTCTCTCCGGGTCTATCTTGGCAAAAGGTTTTCAAATGGCGGAGATGACCAATAAAGAACACTGATTTTAGGCTAGTAAACTGATAAGGAAAGTTTGATTTTAAATTTTTAGAGTTTTGTTGGAAAACTGAGCACAACAATTTTGGGTGCAGGGATGAGACACAGTTTTTACAGAGGTCTTTTTGGGGCAAGGTAGGAGATTGTCTTGATGCCTTTGAATTAAGTGAATGGATAGGAATGAATGGTGAGGAGCTAAAGAGAGCAAGAAACCTTCGAGAGTTCTCCTTAGACAGATGAAAACATAGATATTAAGCAAACTTAAAGGCAAAGCATAGAAACCATGAATTCTACCTTAACACTTCATTTACTTAATGTGCAGAAAAGAGGAGTAGGAAAATGATACACATAAACAAACTTACAAGTACATGAGAGAAACACACCATAAACACAAAACACCACAGGAATCCCAAATAGCGCTGCAAAACCCTGGTCTTTCCTTTGCCAAAATTGCAGAGATACAAAGAGTAATACAGTCTAAGCTTATCCCTCAAGAGTCCAACCATGAAAATGACTAAGAAAGTACATAATATAGGCAAGATAACACATTTCCTTGCCTCTAGGGGTCAAGCTCATCATATTAGGAGCTGTTTCAACCAATTCTAAACTGAGCACTACAATCTAGGCAATCAAAACAACTTGCCTCTATAAGCTAGGAAACCAATTCATTCATTAATTTTTTTGCCATTTTATGAATGAATCTTCTAGAATAGGTAAAAAAGTGTCATGTCAACATGAAATTACATCAATTACATCAAAAAGGATGAAAAATCCCACCAAAAAGTCAAAACTAGTCAATGCTGCATTTTCCTGAGCTGAAGGTGCAAAACTGGCAAATGTTCCTAACGCGTAGTGAACCTTTCAGGCCACTTTTGAGGCATGTCCCGGCATCCAAATGAGGCACAAGTGGGCTTGTTGGAAATTTCTGGATGTCTACTCTCCAGCCCAAGTGGAATTTCTCAATTTGGTGTCCATTTGCCCCTCCAAAACTGCAATCTCCCAAGACTGCTTCCTGTGTGTCCAAAAAGTGGCAGAAGGTCATTTTTTGCTTGTTTTTTGACCTTCTGGGGGCTCAAATCTCCATGAAACTTCTTGGCAGTGGCTGAGAAAATGTATTTTGTCATGAAAAATCTAAAAATGCTGAGTTTTCATGAAATGGACCTCCCCAACTTAAGGGTAGCGCGCGGCGCGCTACGCGTTGAGGGCGAAAACCTGTTTTTGGCACAAAAAAATTCAAAATTGACCAAAATTGCTCCAAATTTCCTGAATTTTGAGCTGGAGGTGTATCATTGAGCACCATGCTCCCTCAAGGTGGCTTCAGCCAAAATCTGAAGCGGATCAGGCCTTTTCCTCCGTTTTAGTGCCTTGGCCAAGCGTGCTTTGAGTACTTTCATTCTTGCTTTGCACACATGCATTCGGGCCCAATAATGGTTCTTGATGTGGCGGAGCATGTCTTTGTCCCTGTTTGCCTTGGCTATCAACCTCTCCAAATGAGTGTTCACCTGAATGAGCATAGAGCTTTGCTCCTTAGGTGTCAAATCAACAGGTCTCTTGCGAGCCAAGTTCCGGTCTTCTCGGATCCTCCGCAACTCATCAAGAGTGTGTTCATCCTCTAATTGCTTGTTGCGCTGCTCTAAGTATGTGATTGTCCAATTTTCCATTTCCAACTTTTGCTGCAACAAGTCATTTTCAGCCCTTAGTTGCTGGATGATCTCCTTTGGCTCTAAGCTAGGAGAACTGATATCAAGGTCAACAATATCTATGCCTGGATCACCTGATGGCCCCTCATCAATCTTGGGCTGCTTGCCCCTCTCTTGTACCTGTGCTGCTGTCGAAAGCGAGGCCCCTTCCACCTGATTTGGAGATAACACTCGTTGTGCTGATGAAGAAGGCGAGACCCCTTCCACCTGATGTGGAGATAATACTCGTCGTGCAGATGCAAATAAGGCCCTGTGGCCTCTCTGATATGTAACACATGCTGGAGGAGCGCTGACATGCTCTGGCTCAGGAATGTCAAACTGCTGTGAAGGCCCTCCCTCGTCATGGACAATCTCGGGAGGTGGCTGTGGCACCATGAAAAAGTCGCGAGAAATGAAATCCTCCCAAGCAATACCCTGCTGTGCCAACTGATGCATCACTATGATCTCGATCAGTGCATAATGATATATACTTTTGAGCTGTTGTGCGGGGTTCTTCCTTTGCACTACGGGCACCATCTTCTCTATATTTCGGCACATGAAAAATGGAATGTTCATCATTCGTACCCGGGTGAAATGCATCAACAAACAGATATGGTACGAATATAAACGTGAAAATCTGCCCTCACAAGTGAAATAACGCATAATGAGCCTCATCAAGGGTGCATACTCATCCCTTAGGAATCTGAAAGGAAAAACAGTAGTAAGGTGACTCATGCATCCGGGTTTGATGTATGGTTGATAGTGAAATTTGTCTAGCAGCTTGCGCTTGGTCCACTCTTCCCCAACATTTGGTATCCCGGTGGCTTGAGCAACAATTTCAGGTGATAAAGTAAAGTCCACTCCTGCAAGGTTCACATGGCCATTTTGCAAATGTAGGACAAACAAGCGGACCAATTCTCTATGGTGTTGAATTTGTGAGATCCTCTCACAACATCCAAAGAATGATTGATACTGAAAACATGACATTGCAAGTGGACAGGCTTGCAATTGAGCCAAAGAAGTGGGCTCTTCCCTGACATGCCGACCACCCTTACCACCCTTGTGATGCCTCCTTGGCACTTCTGCCTCTGGTGTTGAATCATTGTCATAACTTTGCTCATAATCTGATTCGGTTTCTGACATGGTTTTGAAGGCAAGATGGCTGAAATGTATTGCTGACTTTGCACCCAATCAATTGTTGTTTGACTTTTTCAAATGCTGTCACCAAGGGGACATAAATACAAGGGGATTGTTAGGGAAAGGGGAACATGAGGGAATTAGGGACAATAAACATAAAGAAGGAATTTAGGGAAAGCAAGGATGGGAAATCACAAAATTATGGGATTTTAAAGTGAAGTAGGGTTTGGGAAGTTAAGTATGTTTTAGGAATTTTAGAGAGGAGAATTATGAAATTTCAAGGGAAAATTTGAGGGAGAAAGGTGATGAAAATGAGGGAAAAAGGGATTTACAAATGGGCAACCTTGGACAACAAGAGAAATTTGAAACCCTAGTACCATTGAAACTTTAAATTTTCCACAACAAGGGAGGGTTTTGATTTATCATTTACATAGCATTTGAACATATTAAGTTTCTCTTTCATCTTGCAAAAACAAATCTAGGCATGGAGGAGAAGCCTACCTGCAATGGACTTGAGAGAAAAATCGATTTGATGGTGTTACACAGTAATTTGTCACCATTGGTCACAGTCCCTATCGCCCCGTTCCCGTACATTGGAGGATGAATTCCGGGACCTGTGAACAGTGACATAACCCAAAAACACTTGCATTATGTTCCCCTGAGTATGTACTTCATGTTCCATGAAGACACCTTTTGCAAATTCTCCCTGAAAAGTGCTCTTTTTCCATTGGCGCAGGTCCACAGTATCTCACCCGCGCCAATCACTGAGATCCTCAAAAGAGGGCGCGACCATTCGCGCTCTGTCACAGAACAACACCCGCGCCAGCCCAGTTTGGTAATGATTTTTGCTAAACGCACGCCCGTCTGTTTTTTCCCTTCAGATCACGAAGTCTTTTGAGGGAAAAATCCATCTGATAGAGGTCGAGAGTCATCATCTATCCTTGACATTTATCCACAGTGGCTTTTCAGAGATAATGCCAATCCACAATGGGTGTCCTGGTTCATCGAATCTTTCTCCCTTCTCCATCTATAAATATCTGTCCTCATGCATTAGACAAGTTCTGGAGTTGGAGTTTTTGGAGGAATGCTAGTTGTGATTACGCTTGTCATGAGTGATAGTGAAGCATAGAGAGGTTATGCTGCCGGAGAGGAGGTACATTGCAAGACACATATAGTTGCTCGCCCAGCCAGAGGAGAGGTTCAACGTCAGAACCTTGGTTGTAACTTTTCCTGTCTATTATTCATTAATGAACGACTGCTATTATAGTTCCAATCTCATTGTCTATTATAGTGATGTTTGATTTATTTCCTTTCTGACTGAAATATAGTTGTGCCTTGGTGGATTTTATGCTTGTATTTGTTTCTTCCTTTGCATGTGCAGGTGTTCGTTTGCAAGGATCGCAAGGATTGTGACCTACCGGAGCAAGGGAGCGGGAATACCAACTCTGCTTCGACTATAGCGTTGGATTCCAAGTTGGTCTTCTTAATTCACCTTTAATGTACAACTAGGAACTTGCGTGGCAGCGTGAATTGATTGTGGCTAGTTCTGTTTTAGGCTAGTGGGATCACCTCTGTCCGTAGAGGGGATTTACCTATCCAACAATTTGGCGACTCCGCTGGGGATAAGCTATTTGGAACTTGTCTTGCATGTTCATTTTTTCTTGCTTGCTTGAGTCAATGAGCTTTCTGGGTCAGTTTTGAGATTATTCTTTACTGTTTGATCCATCTGAACACTGTCAGCCCGATCTGGGGTCGTGTTATTTATTTTTTTAGCCGGCAAGCTTTGTTGGTGCAGTTTTTATTCTGACAGTCGCTCCAGTTGGCGCATGTTGCCCGACATCAACCCGCGCCAATATTTTGGTAGCGCAAGTTGCAGGCTGACAGTCGCGCCAGCCCTGTGAATTTTGCCTGTGTGTTGGTTGGAAGCTCTTGCAACTCAGATTTTTATCTTTTTATATCTTTTACAGCCTCTGGAAGTGTGTTGAACCTCTGTTTGACTGGTTTTGGCCTTTATCCTTCAGTTGTTTGCTTATTTCTATTGATTTTCGTCCTAGCCCTAGAACATCTAGTGGCTTCGCGCGTCTAGCCTTCTGTGGGAAGTTTCGGTCTTTTGATTTTCCAGTCAACTTGTTGGTTGTGTTCCGCACCTATCTAGTGGTTTGTTAAAGCTTGGTCTTCTATGCTTTGGGTGATTCACTTCTAGCTTCTCTGGATTTTGCTCGACTTCATTTGAACTTAGATTACATGGTTCATTGAAAGTCTTTGTGTTTTTCCTTGTTTGCATAGTTCATTTTGGTGTTTCAAGATTGGTTCTATTTCATTGAGTGAACTTGGATTGTGTATACTTGTGAATATCTCTTAAGATTTGTTTAAATGCATCATGCCATCTTAAAGGAAAGAAAAACAAAAGATCTTTTGCATCATATTAGTTAGCGTTTATTGTTATTTGTTGCTATTAAAAAGAAAAAATTTCATTTCTTGTTATTAGCTGCATCAGGATCTTTGTTGTTTGCTGAGTGATCATTTCGTTTGTGTAAAGATCTCAACCCTCCTGTAGATAGAATTCATCGAATGAAATGGTATAGTTTTGGCATGTAGTTTGCATCTAAGAATCTTTTGAGATATCACATACGGTAGGACCAAAAAACTGAAACATAATTGAAGATAAACTTTAAAATAAACTCAATGAACATAACAACGCATTGGAACCTAACGCAAACATTCTAGAGGTCTAGGTTAGAGACGTGTTCCGGCGTCTTTAAACCTGGTAGCTTACCGTTGAGTGGTTGGGTGATTCCTCCACGGTAAAACGATAGGTGCCAATACGGACTAAGCTCCCACGTACCGTCGCGTATATACGGGAGACCCCACTAGGCTATCATCCTTTATCCATAAGAAGCCGAGTCTGCCGCCTTACAAGCCGTAATGCACTGAACACAGCATTCGGGAAGATTGACTGCAGTACGGGAAGTCCTTGGTTTTCATCTGATTGCCGAGGTGTATAAGCAGTTTTACGGATTGTTTGGTAAACCTCTTGCCTAGTTTTCCAGAGCAGTCACTTTTGATCCTTTTCGGACTCCCTAAAAGAAAAGGTGCCTGTGAGCGTCTTGTCACTTCGTGCTCATTAAATATTTGAAGGAGACTAGAGTCATCTTTTGTCCTTTTCTCGACTCTTAAAACATGAAAAGGTCAAGTTGTGTCTTTGCGTCTTAAAATTTATTGGCCACGATAACATTTGCCCAATTAGATTTTGTTTGCGTTAGCTTGAGTAGGATTATTTCTCGTTCAATGGCATCCTTCCCTAAGCCCACCGGCCAAGGTGTTCCCCCTGATGGAAACCCTCGTCCATTTCCTGCTGTTGGAAATGTCGGTGTTCAGTATATCGCAACTTTGTCTTTGCCTAGGTTAACCATCGGTTTGCCCGTATTGCAAGGAGGACCATTTTCTTACTGATTGTCCTGGTATTCCCAGGGTCCTAGATATATGGTCCCGTGACCCGACTCGCCCCTCGTCGTTGCAGATTGACGATACCTTATCAGCTGGTAAGGGAAAAGGGAAGGTTCGTTTCCCTTGTCGACTTTGTGAAGGTAATCATCTCCTTCGCCTTTGTCCACTTATGGATGAAGCCTCCCGTCTTTTGGAAAGTCTGTCAGCTCCCTTACCTCAACCACCCGCTGGATATCAGTGTCTTTTTGCAACTGCAGATCATCTCTCCGCTAACCAAGAGATCAAGCATGATTCCTCTTTGGTCCAGCCTTCTCTTCCCGAACCTGGCTGTGCTCAGCCTGTTCCAGACCAGTCCCTGGTCGGAAAGAGTGTTGATTTACATTCATCGTCTATGCACCACTTTGTTCCGGGAGTGTTTATCATCAAGGATGAACCATCTGAATCCAAACCAGACGAAAGTCCAAAGGTCCAGATGACAGTTGACCCGGTCTTTCAAGAGGTCCAGATGACAAGTGACCCGGTTTTGCCTTCAGAAGTTCCTTCCTCAGATGATAATATCGCTGTAAAGAATGAAGACCACACCGTCCAAATTCTATTCATAAACACAGACTCTTATGATCAAGTGAGCATCCCTCTCATTCCTTTGCAGCAGGAAGGAAGTTCATCAGAGTCATATCCGGCCGTTTATCCGGTCCCACCTCCAAGCAACCTAGTTGTTTCCTTCAATTGGGATCAACTAGGAAATCCCCGGTTACCAGCTTCCATACCATTTCAAATTATAGTCCAAGTCTACCGAATGGTTATGGCCGGTACCATTATTGATGAGGGATCTCCTGTGAGCATCCTTTCTTCAACAGCTTGGGAAGCACTTGGTTCGCCACTGCTTCTACCTGAGATGAGAAACCTTACAGGTTTTCATCGAGAAACCTGTCGACCTTTAGGAATTCTTCCCAATGTACCTATCACATTAGAAGGGAAGACCGTTCAAATGAGCGTCATGGTAGTCCAAGGTCCGTTAGATTACAATTTACTCCTTGGGCGAGACTATATTTATCGCATACGCGCAATTGTGTCCTCACTCTTCAGAGTGATGTGTTTTCCGCACGAAGGAAGGACGATCAAGATCGTAGACCAACTTTCGTTCCCCGGTTCACACTTCACATATAGTCATCTACCATTCCTAAATGGTCTTATTTCCACAGGAAATGCCTCAACATCCAGTCCGTCATCCTGATGACGGCAGCTGACCCGGGCGCGTGACTGAAGCCCGGGGGGCATGCATCCTCCTTTTCAAAATCGAGTCTTTCCAAGTGAACCTTCATTCCATCCACTCCGTGAATGCCATGAAGCTTGGGGGGCATGTACCTCGATTTGCATTATCATGCTGGGGGCATGCAAATTTATAGCAAGCATAGTTTTTCGTTTCAAGCTTGTGTAAACATGAAACCGAATCCAAGCAAAGTTCTCTATGGTTCAAGCTTGTGTAAAAATGAACCCATACCTGATTTACATCCCGTGATTGCCTTTTATCTGCTAAATTCTGCTAGATGAGCCTTGGTTGTTTCATTCCATCGCCACCATCTCTTTGGCCGACCATATGCGATGAGTGGTTTTATTAGCCAGCCTCTTGACCATTACATGTTTTGAGTAGTTCCACCATTATCAGAACCAGTTGCTACCTTTTATACCACTCGTTCCTACAGGACGAGTCACCTTTACGCTCTTTTCTGACTCGTAAAATATGAAAAGATTGCCGAGTATTTTTTCCTTTTTGACTCGTTAAAGAGAATAAAAATGGAGGTCCGCTTTTAGCCCTTTTCTGACCATTTAAAGACGAAAAGATTGCCGAGTCGCTCCTCTTGACTCGTTAAACGTTAATAAGGGGCGGTCGTTTTAAGTTCTTTTTATCGACCGTTAAAACATAAAAAGATTACCGGGTTTTGTCGTTTCAAACTCGTTAATGGTCATGAAACGACGTGATTTTGATCACTTTTTTACTTTTTCAGGTCGAAATCACTATTTATGAAAAGTACTCCTCGATCGTAATGGTCGGGCGGTTCTTTCGGGCATTATTTTATACTTTTTTAGGTCTGAGAGACACAACTTTACGAAAAAGGACACCCCTGGAGTTTCCTTTTCTGCTGTCTTTTCAAACTCTCTAAACATGAAAAGACGCCGAGTTCTTCCTTTGTCAAACTCGTTAAAACCTGATGACATCAGATTTTGTCGAAATGACGTACCACAAGCATATGCTATCCCCATCAAGCTTGTTAAAAATAATTGGGGTACTCGCCATAAATGGTGGGGGAAAAAAGGAACCATAATTACCGTCGTGTCGGCAGTATGTCGCTCTTGAACATGGCACTTCTCTGCTTTCGTGTCTAGGGTGGGGATATCTCATCTCATATTTTTCACTTGCTTCCATGGACTTGGGTACCCTATTTGACCTCTCATCTACTCATTGCCTCGTCATCATGACCTTTGATCCATCGATGTCAAATACTGCCAATTCCACTATCGTGCCGTCGATATGTTCAAGAGAAGTTGACCTCTGAAAAGAAACAACCTCCATCTGATAGTTCACATGATCTTGATTCACAACATTATCTCTCTGTCTCGTGTCGATGATGTGGGAAACATTATGGCCCACCTTCGATCAAGGTCACTTCCTGTCGACTCCAGCTCATTATCCAGGAAGCTGATCTAGGGACTCCCTTTCGGTGCCTTGGAGCCTGCATGCCTCAATGGCAGGTTCTTCGTGTTTGACGTGAGGGTTTCATCATTGGCCTCCGATTGAATGATTCTACGGGTGTTCGATGCCAGCTCATTAATTCGCACACCGTAGATTGTACCTATAGTACCTTGAGGGCCATTGTCATTATTGGTGGTACCTCTCGCGTCTGTTAACAGTTTCCACTATTGACTGGTAATCAGACGATGTTCATGCATGTTCGACTTCAGTTCATATATTCGCATGCTTGAACTTGTACTCTTGTTCGGGTCGAGATGGAGCGCAAGACCCTGGATTGTGTCTGTTGTAATCCAGGCGTGATTCTTGATACATGACCCATTCACTGGATGGCTGCGACCATGCCTGAGTCTATTCATTGATCCTAACCAGATGGCTGCGTCCATACTATGGATCTAGATTATTGATGTACTCTCTTATGGATGGCTGCGACCATACCACGTACATCATGTAATTGAACTATCAGTCGTGTCTCTCAATGCAGATCCTCGGCGGCAGCTATATGTGTTCTTGTGTGTTCCTATAAAGCATTTCACCCCTCTCTCTCCCTCTCGGACTTCATGCTTTAGGGGGCATCTGTTACACAGTAATTTGTCACCATTGGTCACCGTCCCTATCGCCCCGTTCCCGTACATTGGAGGACGAATTCCGGGACCTGTGAACAGTGACATAACCCAAAAACACTTGTCACTGTATAGTGAAGCATAGAGAGGTTATGCTGCCAGAGAGGAGGTACATTGCAAGACACATATAGTTGCTCGCCCAGCCAGAGGAGAGGTTCAACGTCAGAACCTTGGTTGTAACTTTTCCTGTCTATTATTCATTAATGAAAGACTGCTATTATAGTTCCAATCTCATTGTCTATTATAGTTATGTTTGATTTATTTCCTTTCTGACTGAAATATAGTTGTGCCTTGGTGGATTTTATGCTTGTATTTGTTTCTTCCTTTGCATGTGCAGGTGTCCGTTTGCAAGGATCGCAAGGATTGTGACCTGCCGGAGCAAGGGAGCGGGAATACCAACTCTGCTTCGACTATAGCGTTGGATTCCAGGTTGGTCTTCTTAATTCACCTTTAATGTACAACTAGGAACTTGCGTGGCAGCGTGAATTGATTGTGGCTAGTTCTGTTTTAGGCTAGTGGGATCGCCTCTGTCCGCAGAGGGGATTTACCTATCCAACAGATGGCTTGCTGGCAATTTGTTGAGCAGAAAACCCAATGCGTAGCACGCCCTGCCCAACGCGTAGCGCCCCTCTGACGCGTAGCGCACGTGTAAAATAACACTGAGAACAGCTTCCTGACGCGTAGCGCGCCCCTCCTGACGCGTAGCGCGCCTCTGAAACTGCTCAACTTGCTCAAGAACTCCTAAAATCGCCCTTGCATGGATTCACTTAGCTTGTGAGAGGCAAATGAGTTGCTAATGAAGAGTGATGTGCTTTTATAGGCTTCCTTTTGATTTTTACTTGCCCAAAACCCATTTTGTAATGTTTTGAGTGTTGACACTTTTTGAATTAATTGGCTCTGATTTTTGGTTTCTTTTCTTTGAAAAATTGGTTGAAATGATGATTTCTTCTGAAAATTTTTGCAGGGATAGCTTCTAGGATGCTTTGGCAAAGGAGACCAAGGCTGCACTTCGACATTTGAAGAATTTGAAATTTTGAGAATTTTTACAAAAATGAGATAATGACCTTTGTTTTCAAAAACAGAGTTTTTGAGAACAAGGTGAAAATTTAGCTGTACAATGATGAGAATTTTTGAAATATTGTTCAATGAAGGACATTCCTCTGGCCTGCTGGTCCTTTATGACCTCTCAAGACAAAAATGGACTCAACCCTAGACCTAAGACCTTAAAACTTAAAGCAAGATGAATGACCCTTTGAGGATTTTATTTACTTGAACAAACCTGAACCAGCAGTGCCAAACAAGAGGGGAATAAAGACACAAACTTCCTCCACCAGGATTATGGCATGCCTAACGAAATGCAACATGATCACACTGATGGGACACCTAATCATGAAATGCAAAGAGCTTTGATCTCTGGTGGAGGGCTACTAGACCGACTCTAACAATCCCCATGATCAAGCCTCTACCCACGTGGAGAAACCAAAGAGTAGGGGAAGTAGCCCTGGCTAGAAGGCTTGACCGTTTCCTAGTCAAAGTTCCTCTACTTCAAATACTTTCTAAATATAGACAGTGGGTTGGGTCTGGGGGAATATCAGACCACTCTCCTATCTTTCTGGAGATCCTTGGACCTAATGCCAAGCCAAAGGCCCCTTTCAAATTTAACCATGTTTGGTTACAAGATGCGGGATATACAAGTTTAGTCAAGGACTTTTGGACTTCCCACCCTATATCAAATCACAGATCGGCAGCTGAAGGTTTATGCCATAACCTATCTCAGCTTAAAAACTTAACCATAGCATGGGCAAAAGAGAAAAAATCCAAGGATGATCAGTCGATTAATGCCATTGAAGCTAAGTTGAACAATTTATTGGATGACAGAAATCTTGGCTTTAACTCAGTAGAAGAGAAAGCAAAATTGATTGAGCTTGAAAAACAGAAAGATAAGATCCTGAAGGAGAGAGAAGAATCTTGGAGACTGAAGAGTAGGGCTATATGGCTACAGGCAGGTGATGAAAATACAAAGTTTTACCAAAACTTTGCAAAGGGAAGGAATACAACCAATACTATTTGGAAAATGCCTCTTCCAGATGGACAGCAAGTTGACAATTTCCAGAAACTATCTGGGTTGCGCACCTCACACTTTTATAATCTGTTTAAATCCCCACAAGAAGCAAATCTGGCTGACATCATACAAGTGGCTGGTCTATTTCCTAGATATGTGGGGGAGGAGGCAGGGATTGGACTTAATTCACCTGTTACCTTGGAGGAACTTGAGGGGACCTTAAAGTGGTTTAAAAAAGACAAAAGCTCGGGTCCAGATGGGTGGACAATCGAGTTTTACCTGGATTTTTATGATCTATTCACCTAGGACCTTCTTCAGGTTGTGGAGGAATGTCGGTCTACTGGCAAAATGTACAATGCTATCAATACTACCTTCATCGCTCTCATTCCCAAACCCGACTCCCCTACTTCCTTCAACGATTTCTGTCCCATCTCTCTCTGCAACTGTCTCTACAAGATCATCACCAAAATCATTGCAAATCGTATCAGGCCTATCCTATCTCAGCATATCCTCCCTGAACAGTTTGATTTTCTCAAAGACTAACAGATCCACGAAGCCATAGGTATTGCACAAGAAGCCATTCGTTCCATACAATCCATAAGATTAAAGGGAATCATCCTCAAGATCGATTTGGCTAAAGCTTTTGACCAGGTGAGTTGGCTTTACATAAAAATGCTTTCTTATTCACCTAGGCTTCCCCCATCATTTTACTACATGGATCATGGCTTGCATCTCATCGCCCACCTACAACCTCCTCATCAATGGCTCTGCCTCTCCATTCTTCCATGCTGAGCAAGGACTCAGGCAAGGTTGCCCTCTCTCCCCACTCCTCTTCTTGATTGTCATGGAATGCCTGAGTAGGCTAATCTACCATGAAAAACAGAATGGCAGATTATCAGGATTAAAGATAAATGATCAGTGTTTCCTGACACATCTCCTATTTGTGCATGATGTCCTCATCTTTTTGGATGGAAGTGTTTGTGATTCGGTTGCCCTTGAAAAGATCCTTGCCATTTTTTATAGGGCCACTTGTATGATGGTAAACCATGCAAAATCTACCATTACTCAGGCTTTCACATCGGCTTAGGAATCTACTCTTGCTCTGCATCACTTCCCTTATAATCCCTATCCTCTTGACCAGGGCTTCAAATACTTGGGATTCTGGATCAAGCCCTTGAGTCATAAGATAGCTGACTGGACTTGGCTGATCACCAAATTAGAGAAAAGAATATCCCACTGGAGCCATCGTTTCTTATCTAGAGCAGGCAAGATGGTGCTTATCAAATCTGTCCTGGAAGCTACTTCGGTATTCTGGATGGCTTTAGCATGGATCCCTAGAAGTATCCTGGCTCATCTCAAGCAAATTTGCTGTAGATTTCTATGGAATGGAGGTCAAGACAAAAGAGTCTTTTCATGGATAAGTTGGAACAAAATTGCCTTGCCCAAAAAGTGGGGAGGTTGGGGTCTCAAAGATCTACCCTATTTTGCAAAAGCTCTGGCTACAAAAACGGGATGGACTCTTCTTACCAAGCATAACCTCTAGACATCCATCTCCTATCACAAATATATCTGGCTCCTCCGAATAATGGATGGGATAAGATTGCCCAGTTGGAATAGGACAAGCATATCCTCGGTCTAGAAAGCTCTACTATTCTCACTCCCTTTTATTCACAGTCACCTTGCACAGAGAATAAACGCAGGAACCAGTGCTCACATTAGGCTGGACCCATAGACTGGGGGAGGGGTAGATGTTTCCTCCCAAGAGAGCTCGCATTATTACTTAACCAACATAACATCAAGGTAATTGCTCATATTGCGGATCAAGAGAATTCCTATGTTTTTACACAAGCTTGGAAATCGGCCACTCAGCTAAACCTGCCTCCTTACTGGCACCAAATCTGGAATGAATATACAAATGCATTGAGTGAATCTCATATTCGCATCAAGGAGGGACCAAACGAGCTCATGTGGTGTATGGCAGAATCTGGTTTCTATTCCCCTAAGGAAGGCTACCTGTGTTTGCTTCAAGACAAACAACTTGAAAACATTCAAAAATGGTGAAAGCACATATGGCAATTAAAATCTCCACCCTGAACTAGACCATTTTTCTGGTGCATCCTTCGAAACAAGGTACCAACAAGGGATATGCTTACTTGCAGATCCATGCATGGTCCTCATTGGTGCATACTATGCAAACAGAGCACCGAAATGATCGAGCATCTATTCCTCACTTGTAACACTACAAAACAAATCGAGAGAGATGTTGTTGCTGAGATCGAATTCACAGAAGCATGGGAAGGTGACAGTATAACAACAACTTGGGAAGCCTGGAACAACGCTCACACAAGTAAAAACCTGCCATGCCTATCCCTGATCATCTACTGGTCAATATGGATGGTTAGAAATAAATTGACTTTCGAAAATTGCACGATCAGATGGCAGAACATTATTGCAAAAATCGTTGCTTCCTATCTTGAACTCCCAGAATACTCCCCACCTTGTCCATGCAGACCCTCTGCTCCTGATCCTATAGACCACTCCTCTTTGTGGGCCTCTTTCGATGGAGCAACCCAACAACATGGATGTGGGGGAGGCTTCATTCTCTACCTTTCAGATCAGCATTACTACAAAGTCAAGTTGGGATTGGGCGAAGGAACAAACAATTTCGTAGAACTAATCACTCTTCGACATCTAATTCACTTTGCTTTAAATCATGATTGCAAAGATATTCAGATCTTTGGTGACTCAAATATCATTATCAATTAGATCAACAAGAAAACTAGATGTCATTCACACACACACTTTTAAATATTCCGGATGAAGTGATGCATTTAAAATCTCTATTTAATACAATCCTTGTTCGTCATATTTTTAGGGAACACAACTACTGTGCCAACAACCCTTCCAAGGAGGCCACGCACCTGCCAAGAGGACAATGGATAATCCACGAACAGAGGGTTACTACTTAGTACCAGTACTATCATAGGCCTTATATAGATTAGACATACCATCAGGTGGATGGTACCTAATTTTTTTTGCAAAATATCGGCCATATATGATGATGTAGATATCTAGTTTTATTTATGCTCAACACCCTATGAGGTGTAATTATGTTTTTATGAACACTATTCAGCATCATCTTGCGTGATGATTTCCTGGTTTTTGATACGGCCATTCACAGGAATGGGTTTGTAGATATTATGGACATACTGATATAATCGCATATGCTAATAAGCATATACTATATGTAATTTTTCATCTTATTAATGAAATATTACGATTTTTCTGGTGGAAATATATATATATATATACACACACACACACACACATTAAGTAGTGTGCATTGTACGTTGGATTAGTAAAGTTGATACATTTTGAGATAATTGTATTTATATTTATGTGCTATGGTGAACATGAGTAAAACATTAGTGGTGTGGTGAACTTGAGTGTATTAGTGAAATCCTACAACCTGCACGAAAGAAAATGGTCATAAACTAATAAAAATTGAGCCAATTTTTAACGACCCTTTGTCATTCTTACCACATTGTTTTGTCACTGTAACGATAAGAGGAGGTTTCACTAAACTTGGAACAAGGAATAGTCATATTATTGGTGTTTTTCAAATTCGTCATAATTTCTATGCTTGTTATGCATCGGTAAATTGATGAAAGAATGATCTTATAGTCTCACATGATTGATGACAACAATGGTCGGTCTACTACCGATAGCGTACATCCTTTGATGAACAAGGTTCGTTGAAATTCTGATGAATGTTTGTCGAAAAGTTCGTCAAAATTATGACGAACCTATAGCTTTTAAACAAAAAAATTAACACTCTGTGAGGATGGTTTAGTTCCTCACTAAGTTATGGCCACTAAAGTAGCTAAAGAAAAATAAAAATAATTATTATAACGTCAAGTTTAGAACTGGATCAGCGACTTTCTTTTACACATGGTCTCTAGAGGTACACAAAAATACAACATGACCAATACCTTTGTAATGTATTTATGAGCATAGACGTTCAAATTTATAATGGTATAACATATGCGTTATGACTAAGAACTCATCAAAAATAATATCAACAAATTCGTACCTATACTATGATATCCTATAAGTTAAAAAAGTGGATAATAAACCTTGAAAAACCTTTTTACAATGCCATTGGGAAATGGCTCAAGCGCACTCCAAAACACCTTAAAGACAAACATAAAAAAGAAAACACTTCATGATAACATGCTAAAAAACAAGTAACTGTAAGCACAAAGACTTGCTTAATTTGTCAGTCCCACTGACCTTTTTCCATACAAATCTTGTAGGATTTCCCGTCCTTTTCCCTTTACGTTGCACAAAGCTTTTCTTGGCCCCAACATTTGGAATAGAATTTGGAATAACTTCTATGTGTCTAGCCTGATATGCTCTAATTCTTTGATTATGTAATTGAACGAATTTAACATTGATTCTATTTTGTTGTTTTCTATGCTAAACCAATGAATTTTCAAGTAAATAAATATAAGGGAATTAAGGAATGAGTGGAACAAACTACCTCACATAATGGAAATTCATCTTCTTCATGCATGTGCACAACCTATCCCATCTTTGGCCTCTTTTCTGTATCAGGATCAACACATCTTAGTGCCACAAAAAGTGCCTTCTTGAGAGCTCATGTAGATAGTTTTACTTCCATATGTGGATCTAGAACTTCTTCAGAGTGTTTGTTCCCTACCATCATCTTTAACCAATCAATATTGTTCACCTACAACATCAACCCATGTAATTATTACAATGTGAATTTGATAACTGTATCTCCATTTATAGCCTCTTGGCTATACCTAATACAATTATAATGTAATACAAACTTACCTCTCCTACATGTTTACCATAGTCAACTGGCTCTTGTCTAGTGCTAACCTCTAGGAGGAGGACCCCAAAACTATAGACATCACTTCTTTCATTCAATAGCCTATATTTTCATACTCTAGAGCAACATATCTAGAAGCAATAGTAAAATTATGGATAAATTAATTCACCCATTTCATATCTGTAAAATCTAGAGTGTGCTAACAATTAGCATACCCCCAAAGTTGGGGAAGGAAACACTGAAGAGAATGCAAGGTATATATGTTGTAAAAGGAAGGTAGAGTGTCTTTTTTGGATGGTGAGTTGTGTCGTATTATGTTCCAATAATAGGTGGTTGCTTGTAATAGACTATTAACAAAGCTAGACTAATAATTGATGATTGTTGTAATAGACTATCAATAATAGGTGGTTGTTTGTAATATATGATAGTGTAAAAGAGGATTTTACTTGTCTCCTTAAAAACATTTTAATATAGAATAGAAAAATATAAAAATAATATAAACAAATAAAAATATGAATATATTTTACTATAACAAAGTAAAATGTTACAACCACTAAAATCCAAATTAAAAAAACATTAAAAAATTATTCATATAGCTAACCCAAGCACCAATTTTAACAATTCCAAAAAGGATGTTAAAATGTTGCAACAAGCCAGAGATATATTGAGTGGTGAACATAGTACATACATAAATATGTTATTTTCATGTTATTTGTTCATAAGGTTGTCAATCTAACAAGAATTATGTAAAGTGATATTTTAGAGTACAATATATAAATTGTTTAGGTCACAAAAAAATTAAGTTACCATATGCACAATCATTGATGCATCAAAGTTTATGATCTCATATCCAACATCATAGAATTTAAAATATGGGTAACTAACATGAAACAATAGATCTAGGACTTTACCTAGATGTTGTATACACACAAGATTCATAACCTGCATGAAATGAAAGTTCAAATAGGTTTAGAAACTTAGTTAGTTATTAGTTCCGAGTTGTAGAGGCATAGTCCAATTATGAATACATCCTATTTTACACTATTATGTAGGAAGAAAACAAAATATAAGCAAACCCCATGAAAAATTACTTCGATTTATAGTGTTTATATTGTTTCGTTCCACCAAAAGTGCAAGCCACAAATGAGGCTCCATTATTTTGGTAATAGTTGTTAAAGGCATAAGAAGAATGGGAAGCAAATAATTCATGACAAGGTTGGCTTGGTTGAATTGGGGAACAATCCACATTACCAGACCCACAAGCCCAATCTAGAGCCTTGTTGTAGTACTCAACAACCCCACATTTAATTTTATTTTAGTTATATAATAAATCATGGGGACCCTTCTTCTATTTTAATAAAACTCTTTAGTTTTTAATAAAGATAAGGCAATTTTAAATTTGTAATAAAATACCCTCTCACGTGAAAGTTTCTATTATTGGAACCCAAATATCGGAGGTCCAAACTTACAAATGTTACAATTAATGAAAAACCCAATACACCTTTTGTTATTTAAATAATGCATTATTAGATGATTTCTATTGGATGATTTCTATTGGATCATTATAATATTGTAACTTTCCTTATAGGAAAGTTACAATAAAATCGTTCTCCGATCAAACATTCCTGATATGTAAAACACAAAGTTAAGTGGGCGCTTCCTTTTAAATTAAATACTTTAAAGAACTGTCGGCCCCACAAACTGCCACTTGGCATATCAGAATCCCCAAACATCGTAACTTTTTAACTGCACCATCTCAAAACTCCCGATATCTCAAACCTCTGATACTCAACGCTTTCGCTATACCTAACTCTTGATATCACAATATTCTAATGCCTCCCACTTCCGATATCTGATATTTCTGATGCTGCTCCCCTTCGATATCTCAAACCTCCAATATTCTCATCTTTACCCATATCGATACTTTTCATATCAAATGTTCACTCTTTAAATCCCCGATATTCCATTTGCTGATATAAAACTTCTGATATGTCTTCCCACCTCCACTTATAGTCGTTATGTCTTTAAACATGACATATTGGGAGTCTCAAATATCGTAATTTTTAGTGTGCGTCCAGGTGATTTCTCCAATAAAATTCTTTTGATATGCTGATGTGTGCAAGACCCACATGAATTCATGTTTTTACATTTAATTTCCAAAAGTGGTGAATTTATGGTTTTCGAGATTCTAAACAACTTTATTCATTACGGTTTTATTTTATCATAATTCGCCCTTTAATACCTAAATTGTTATGTAAAATCGTTATTTCCGCTAAGTAATTCAAGTGAAGGAATTATCATTTAGTCTTGTGTTTTTCCATTGTAGGCCAGTCTCGATAAACACAACTAAGAAGAAATGTCTAAAGCAGCTAAGGCAAAGAAGAAATTGGTTACTCAGCAGCAGTTGGTTGCTCCGCCAGCTGAAAACCTCGATACACCAGGATTGTTTTCTGACATGGTCTGTTCTATAGATGTTGGAAGTGCCTCTTGGGAATCTATCTATCAGCTATTCGAAGATGAAGGACCAAGGGTCACCCAAAGAACAACTACAACTGAGGATTCTACTCCAGTTTCTAATACCACCTATAGCGATGTCACAAATTCATTTCTACATAGAATTGTTGCTTGACCCAAGATCCTTCCCTATACAAATATGATTCGATGGGTCGTGGAAAACTTGAACATTGCAGAAAGGAAATTCATGACAAAGAATGAAACAATCATCGACTCTTTCAGCGGCAGTGATTTCAGTGCAATGTACCATTTTCCACCACATCAGTGCAAATATAACAAATAGTTTGTGGATAAATTCATGAGCAACATTGATCATGCATCAGAACCCATTAAGGAATGGAGAAGAGACCCCAACAAGCATAAGCGTGAGGAAAAGGGTATGTATGTAGTTGACTCTCTCGTTGGTCCTTATTGTCAAATTGTTGCCATGGTATGTAGACTCTTTGCTTATCCTAATACTTAGAAATTCTCGGATCAATGGACTCCACTAATTGATGTTGCCTCAGAAGGATATATATTAGACTGGGGAAATATATTATCTGATAACTTAGCCACTCACATTCTGAATTTTAGGAAGAAGCATATAGTTTCAGAAAATATAATTCCTCCTTTCTATATGAGTGCCTATGTAATGGACACCCTATGCTTCACTACGGATTTCACCTCCATGGGATGGAAATGGACCTTAGAGGACCCAAATCCTATTCATATATACCATAATATCCTTTGGGACTCCAAGTATCATCCTCATTTTCATAAAATATGCCAAGGTGTTATGCTTCCTATTTATCAAATTATTTTTAGTAAGATAACAACTAGGGTTTCCCCAGAAGCCGAGACAGATTTTCTCTGAGTTGGGAATTGGTTTGGTGAGGAGTTATTTACCTACATCTGGGTCTTTGGTAGTCTTTCTAATCCCCATGTCTTGCCCCTATATGTCCCTAAAAAACTATTGGCTCGAGAGATAGCATACCAAACCATAGGTAATGGAATTTCTAAAGTATTGAAATAATCTAATAAGAAAGTATGACCTACCTGTTATGAAACAAACTCACAAAATAGAATAAAAGATAGATCAATGCCTTCAAAATCAGCCTCTTCGAGGGGGAAACCTCCTTTACATTACACAAATGAACAATTCTTGGATGATACAAATGACTAAACCTCCTTTCTATATATAGGAGTCTAAGGGGTCATAATATAATCAAAGTCGACATAACAATAATAATATAAGGGCACAACAATAATAATAGTGGGCTTCTATGGGCACACTAATAACAATATGGGGACAATAGGGGCACGCTAATAACAATAAGGGCTACAATTACAATAGTAATGGGGGAATCACTAGTACTATAGGGACCTAACATGCCTCTCTCCTTCAAAAAAGTGTTATCCTCAATGCTTGAGTAGTTCTAGATGCTTATATATAAAATTCTCATCCTCCCATGTGGAATCTTCAGCGGGTAAGTTCTTCCACTTGATGAGATACTCCGAAATTGATCGATTTCATAGTTGTCGAGTTCTTGTTTCTGTGACTGCTTCAGGTTCCAATATGATTTTTCCTTCCTCGTCAAGTTTTGGAAATATCGTTTGAGCTGGGAGCTTGTCACCTATAACCTTCTTTAAACATGAAACATGGAAAACTAGGTGCACTTGGGAAGCTGCAGGAAGCTCCAATTTGTATGCCATAGTACCAATCTTTTGCAACACCTTGTATGGACCATAATACTTTGGTGCTAATTTATTATCCTTCTTATCTTGCTTGAGGGACATTTGTTTATAGAGTTGCATCCGTAGGAATACCTAGCCACCTACATCAAAACTTCTTTCATTGCGATGTTGATCTGCTTGTTGTTTCATTCTATTCTATGCAAAAGTGAGGTTATCCTTTTAAGAGTTGGAGAACTTGTTGTCGATGCTTGAGAGTGCATATGCCACAAAATTTTTCTTCCCTTTTTTGTAAATGATTTCAAAGCCATACCCCAAAATATTTGTGACCCATTTTTGCCACTCTTCTGAAGATAATCTTTGTTCCGAAAAGTATTTAAGAATATCATGATCCGTTTTTACCTTGAAGTGTCTTCCCATTAGGTAGGGTCGCCATTTCTTAAGTGCGTGCAGTATTGCCAACATTTCCTTCTCATAAATAGCTTTGTGTAAATACTTTCCTTTGATTGGACGACTTTCGAAAGCAATGGGTCTTTCTTCTTGTATTAAAACATCACCAATTCCATTTCCTAAGGAATCACATTCCATAATAAAGGTTTTTGTGAAGTCTGACATAGCTAAGACCAATGCTTGGCACATTGCCTCTTTAAGATGTTCAAAGGCCTTTGTTGCTTCCAGAGTCCATGAAAATGCATCTTTCTTCAATAATGTTGTTAGACGTTATGCTATTCTCCCATAATTCTTAACAAACTTGTGATAATACCCTGCCAACTTGAGAAATCCTTGTAGATGCTTTATGGATGTGGGGATTTTCCATTTCTTAATGGATTTAATTTTGCTAGGGTCTACCTTAACACCTTCATGAGATACAATATGACCCAGATATTCCACCTCTTGTACTCCAAAGAAACATTTGGAGATTTTTGCATATAATTGTTTCTACTCAAATAGTTTGAGCACCATGTCAACATGGTGAACATGATATTTCCAAGACTTGTTGTATATTAGTATATCATCAAAAAATACAACACAAATTTTCTAAGGAAGGGTTTGAAAATGGAATTCATCAAACCTTGAAATGTAGAAGGTGCATTGGTAAGGCCAAAGGACATGACCAAAAATTCATAATGACCCTCATGAGTTCTAAATGTTGTTTTCATCAGTCTTCATTCTGATTTGATGATATTCTGAATGAAGATCCAACTTGGTGAAGTAAATTGATCCAAGAAATTCATCCAATAATTCATCAATGACAGGAATGGGAAATTTATCTTTAATAGTGAGCTTTTTGAGCTCCCTATAATCCGGACAGATGCGCCATGATCAATCCTTCTTGTGCATCAATACTACTAGAGAAAATAAAGAACTTTGACTAGGTTTAATTATACTCGCCTCTAGCATTTCTGCAACCATACGGTCAATTTCACTCTTTTGGGCATAGGGATCTCTGTAAGGCCTGATGTTTGGAGGAACACTTCTTGGAATCAAATGAATAGCATGATCATGATCATGAATAGGTGGGAGGCCTTTCAGAGTCTCAAATACCTTGGAATTATTGTCCAAAACTTTTTGGAGATCTGGAGAAATAGATGATTTCGATGTGGGAACCTCTAGCGAACATAATTGTGTAATTACGCCTCGTTGTTCTTCATTTAGAAGCTTTGTCATTCTGTTAGAGTTGATTATCTTTCCCAGTTTCCCTGTGATACCCCTTAATTCAACTTCCTTTCCTTCCGAACAAAATTTGATGAAAAGTTCTTGAAAATTAAAAGCTATTGTACCCAAGGATTGTAACCATTGGACTCCTAGTACAACATCAACACCACCCATTGGAATGGAAAGCATTGGTATATTCAATACATTTTCTCCCATGGATAGCTTGATATTATGGCACTTTCCAGAGCAATTTATGGTTCCTCCACTTGCAAGCATCACTTGACACTCTGGTGCTAGATATAGGAAGTAATTCAATTCCTTCGCTATCTTACAATGAAACAAATTATGAGTACTACCCGAATCAATAAACACTATTACTTTTTTCTTCTTGATATGTCCTTCTATCTTGATAGTTTGAGGAGTGGTAATTCCAGCCAATGCATTACAAGATATGGTCAGATTCATTTCTTAGTTCTCTAGGTTTTTTTTCCTGGTGTATATCCTCTTCTTTTGACATTTCTTGTTCCTTTTCTTCCTCCTCTTCACAATCTATGTAAAATAATTTCTTCTCAGCACACTTATGACCTTTAGTGTATTTTCTATCACAACTATAACAAAGACCTTTTGCTCTTTTTTCTTGTCGACCTCATAGGTTGTGGAAGGATAGCGGCAACAACACTTCCATCTTTATAGTTGTGAGTGGTAGGCTTCCTGGTTGCCATAATTTTTCTTTCCATTTTTCTTGCCAACTTGAATGCCTTCTCCGACGAATCAGGTTCCCAAAGGCGAACCTCATGTTGGATGTTATCCTTTAAAGTCCCTAGGAACACATCGATCATATGATCCTCTGTAATATCTTTTACCCTTATATCTTTTATGCTCCATCATTGAACCCTTTTGTTTGAGATTTATCAATTGGCTAAAAAAGGTGTTGCTTTTTGTATCCTCATAATGTGCTATTATTTCTTTCATAAAAATTTACCAAGTGACAATTTGTTTACAAGATCAAAGCCATCGATACCATACAAACTTATTTGGTTCCAAATATAAAGTTGCAATGTGTATCTTTTGTGTGTTTTTCACATTATGGAGATCGAAATATTGCTCCATATGTAGTATCCATGTTACAGGATCCTTGCCATCAAACTTCCTCATATCGATCTTGGAACATGTTGGGTCTTCAATCCAATGTTAGAGTCTATGAAATCATGATTAACATTTAATTTTTTCTCATCATGAGTTTCCTTTACCCCTTTCACCATTAGTAAACATTTATTGTAGCAACTTTGTCAAATTTGTCTTCAAATCTTCCATTTTGCCTTCCATCTTAGCTGCCACGTCATTCATCTTAGCTTCCACACCTTTCTTTAAACCATCCATCTTAGCTTCTATTACTTTTTGTGAGAGTGAATTTTGTTGCACTTGGTCTCATAATTTTGATATATCATGTTGCATTTCTTCCTCTTCTTCATGAGTCACGTTAAATATTTAAGGTTTCTTACTAGGTGTTTGCATTTTCTTTATTTTGGGAATCAATTAGTGATAATTATGGTTCATTATGCCCTTTGAATTCCTTCAAACTAATTTTTCAAACCAAACTTATGCAAAAAAAAAAAAAAAAAAAAACTACACTCATTTTTTCACTTTGTAGGAGCTTGATATTGAATTGGATGTATCTCTGAAATTTCGGATCCCCAAGGTCTCAAATTGCGAACTGAGGCAACCCTCTAAGTCCTCTTTCCAATTCCACTAGTCTAATCTAAATTGGATTCTCCAATAAAGAGTTATGCCCAATCTCCCAAGATGGCCTGATTATACACTTTTTTAGTAGAGAGAACTTGTACAAAGTTCCACGTGTCACTGTTTCAACCTTCAGACCTAAAAATGATTCACAAAAAACTACAGTTTGTCCTCTTTCTATAACTTCTGATGAAATTTGAATTTGATACTCATCAATAAAGTTATGACAATTTTCCGAAGGTCACCTGTTTTGGATGTAATTCAGGAGCCTTCAAAAACCCTAACTTCCTTAGATCATATATCCGAAAGTATAGCGAGAAAAGATCTAAGATTTAGATCCGAGGATCATCGAGATTTTGGATCAAATGGGTTTTGGTTTTAGCTTCTGAAACGTTGCAGAAAATGTTGTATAGAAAAAATTCCACAATGATGTGTTTGGAGCAGCAAAACCCTAGAATCCAAAGCTGTGATACCAAATGTTATGAAACCAACTCACAAAATAGAAGAAAAGATAGATCGATGCCTTCAAAATTAGCCTCTTCGAGGGGGAAGCCTCCTTTACATTACACAAATGAACAATTTTTGGATGATACAAATGACTAAACCTCCTTCCTATATATAGGAGTCTACGAGGTCACAATATAATCAAAGCCGACATAATAATAATAATATAAGGGCACAACAATAACAATAGTGGGCTTCTATGGGCACACTAATAACAATATGGGGACGATAGGGGCACAATAATAACAATAAGGGATACAATGACAATAGTAATGGGGGAATCACTAGTATTATAGGGACCTAACACTACCTTTCCTTTTCATTGTGGTATGTATAATTTCAAACATTCAGCTGGTGAGATTAACTCTATCTTATAGTTTAATTTCCTACTATCCCTAATAGACAATACGATCCTCATGGAACTATCAAGAAGGTTACTACATATTCAAGCATCAAGAAATTATCTCATGAACCAGATCAATTTGATGACTTCTTTGAAAAAGCTTCCACCTATTCAATAGTTTCCAAACAGATTGCAGAGCATCTAACTCCACAAGAAATCACTCAATTTTCCCAATACAGGGAAGCAAGGCTATCTCGTTTACCTTTAGACTCATTAAATATTCCCTAGGAAAGCACAACTCAAGAAAAGGTTACAGTTGTTCCTTCTACATAGGTTACTGATACCCCTAAACCAAAAGAGACAGGGGCTTCTTCTTCTACTCAGACTAAAGGTCATTTTCCAAGTTCTAAGCTTGAGGAGATATGGGAACAATGTAGCCAGGTTTTGAAAGGAAAGGAACCTGAGGTTTTGAAGACTCCCTCGCAAGAGAAGGTCTTAGACACTTCTGAAACTTTAGAGAAGACTTTGATTACAATAAAGGCCTTTGATAAGCCTATAGAGACCGAAGACTGTAGAATTTCCCACTGTAGATCAACCGATTATGAAATATACTAAAGCAAAATACAAGATCTACTTCTACAACAAACTTGTGGAAGCTTAATCGATTTTGAGCAAGATCAAATAGAACACATATAACTAAGAATGAGAAAGAAATCACACATGAACACAGAAGAATACTCTAGGGAAAGCCTCAGTTAAAAACCCCAATCTCTGTATTATCATACAAATGGAAATATGTTCAGATTACACAAAGCATTAGCTCACAAGCTATCCTGCTCTCAGTACAATCCAACAATACAACTCACAGACTGAATAGACACAACATATGCCTTCCCTCAGCCCTCCAAGCCTCCTATTTCCTTGCGCAGTTTCTCTTGGGGTCCAATGCTGCCACCTGTGTGAATTGGCCTCATCACACACTCATCAAACTCAAAAGTAATTGCGCAATCTCCAAGGAATGAATTCCTTCTGCATGCAAGAGATATCCTCCATGGAATATTCCTACAACTAATAGTACACTGTCCCATCATCTAATCTCAATTGGGTCTCTAACTGAACTGACATGCATGAGTTATTTATGAGATAATATTTAGTTATCTGAAGTGCAGCAGTTACATGCATGCATGCATTAACTAACTGAACTCACAATTAGTTCAACAAACTATTTGAACTAATCTAACTAGATTTAACTTAGTTAACTGAGCTAACTAATTACAACTCAAAGTACAACTCATCCTGATCTCCTTTAATCAAGGGATAACTTCCTCAATCAATGGAGAAATTGTTGCATGTCTTCACATAGACTTCATGTTTGATTTCCTACAACCAATTAACTCAAGATGAATTAATTAATTATTTTACAAACAACTGCTCAGATCAAATTCAAATTTTAATTCTCAATTTTAGTTTAGGGACTAACTAAAATTGGAATGTATCCTGAAATGCTATTTATAGCAGTGCTATTTTTAGCACTTCTATTTTTAGCATTTCTTGTTGCTATTTTCAACAAAGACATGGAAATTGTACCAGCATTCCCGACCTTTGAGGTCATATTTGTCGTCAAATGTAACTAGGTTCGGTCTTCGTAATGGCATGTAATTGTGATTTTTGTAAATAATGTAATGAAAAAACTCGTTTATTATTGGCTTTCTTCATGGGTTTCATTAGCAAGGGATTTTTGTTTTTAAAGTCAATGTCATATATGACCCTTCTTGGGCATACAAAGAATATGTCTAGTCTACAAGTTGACTAGAAGCCCTCCAATAGACAAGAACAATCATCCTCTTCTTGGTGTCAGCCTAAGAATGTATACAAATGACAAGTTGGCTCACATATGGAGACACACCATTTCAAGTGATCATGTCAGCTCAAATGTAGGGGCAAACAATTGTATATAGGAGCATTTACCCTCACATTTCCATAGTGAGATAGATTCGATATATCTTTGAGATTTTGGATGGGTACAACTGAGATAAAATAAAGATCATCCACAACAAACTTCTTGACATATTTTCTGAGGTTCGCGGTGGTCAAGACATCAAGGAATTCAGTTATCATAGTGATTACAGTGCGAACTAATTTTGGGTGACTTACAATGACATTTTCCTCACTATCTCAGGGATATATTCACTATAATGCCGATGGAAAGTGATACAGTTTGGATAAGGTCTCGGTGTTGTGCTAATAATATGATACTTAGTGATGCTCGGCGCTAGATCTCAGTGATACCAAGTGTTGTGCTCAGTAGTGACATGATGATCAGTGATGCTAGGTGCTACATGATGAAGCTAGGAGTTACATGGTGCAACTCGGTGCTAGTAACAGTATGAAGGTATGATGCACGACTCTGTGAGGCCAAATTTTAGGAATATATCCTAATTTTTGGATATTGCAGTGACCATGTTTTTGGTGCCATGAAGAAATTGAAGAATCAAGGAAGAAGGATGATTGTGTCTTGGTCTGGGAAAGGCAACATAGGTCAAGGGTCTTGGTTTTGGTATTCGTAAATTGGAATCTCTATAAGAATAATTTTTGCGGGTTTTCCTCTCAAAAAGTGAGAGGTTTGGCCTTGGCAGAAATCCAACATCTTGTGTCCTTGTCTCTTTTGTTTTGGTAACTATTTGATGAAGTTAGAAAACACACTTTAATAATAACAAGAGAATATTGTGTTAATAAGAAAAAGTAAAAAGTACCTCACAAATTGTTATCATCGTGAGAAGAATCTTATTAACCTGATTGCCCTAGATTCTTCAACATGGTTTTAGAGATAAGGTGCTGAAGTCAAAGGAAGGGCATAAAAGAGACACTAAAGGATCAAAGCCAGTTGAAGGGATTTGTGTTTCAAGACCTAGATCAATATTGAAGAATCATTGTACAACAACAAGGGATTTTGTCTATAGAATCAAGGAGACAGTCTACAACAACAAGACAATTTAGGATAAGTACTACAGTAAGACTAATTTGGATCCTTATATGAAGTTCTTGGATAATTTCATAGTCTCATACTACCCACAGTCTCGGTGCTATGTTGTTGGGATCTCGGTGCCACAATATGATTAAGTAATCTTAGTCAAAATATGAAGTCTCGATGCTAGATCACAGTGCTCAGAACTCGGGTACATGGCAGCAGTTTCGATGCCTCTCACAGTCTCGGTCTATGTCATACCACAGTGATCTCAACCTCGGATTGAATCCTTTCTATAAAAAGAACAGTCTTGACATCTCGGATTCCCAGAGCTTGATGATACATATTCAATGGCATATAGAAGTTTGTATGGACAATACTCGATATAGAATGAAGGTGTCCATTGATACAGCCATAGTAATACTAAGTGATGGATCTCAGTACTATAAGATGATAATCATGGAAAGTGACCTCAATGCTCTATGATTCTACACGATGTTGCATACTATAAGGTTCCATAGTCCACTTGTGTGATAGCAATACAGTGCCATCTCAAGTATATCAACAATTTGTTAATCACAAGGATCAGATGTATAAGTCAAAGTAACTTGAATACAAGCAGGCAAGCTTCCTATCATTACAAGAAGGATCTCATCCGAAGGAAGCATCAATGCATCTGCTTCAACCAATCTCAACATGATCAAGGTGATAATTTCATCTTCACATGTCAAGTAAGTATTTTTCATTCTTTAATCAATTTGGTAAAATGACTTCGTGATTGCAAGGAGATCTATAGGTTGGATAGGGCATAAAAATTCCTTGCATGGAATAAGGAGGATTGTCATAGTCCTCATAGATAAGCGAAGTCAAGAAACATATCAATGAAAAAGGTCTCCTTTGAATTCATGGGAAGGAACTCTTAAGGTCCTCTCACATAAACAATATTGGAGACATCAAAGAAGCTGGAAGAAGAATTATGAACATTACAAGAAAAGAAATTTCATATCACTGGAAAGGATAGGAGGAGCTAAGGAAAAGAATTCCATGGTAAGAGGGAGTAAGAAATCATTAAAGATAGTCTCTCTCACTGGCTCCTAGATCCTGCATAGGTTATGTCTACAATAAGATGCAATATGACATCTTAGAAGCATTAGAAATAAAGACTCGTAACATCATCACGAGGGTAACAAAAATTCATGAGATAAGTAAGTTACCTTATTCAACTTGTGATTTCTATGCAAGATAGAAAAGGAAAAGTTGAGGACTCAAACATTTGCTGGAAGGTAAGGAAGTTTGGAAAATTTTGGTACTCAGAAAAGGGAAAAAGAGCATGACTGAAATTCAATACTATGGAAGTAAAAGATTATGTACTTTACAGGAAATATTTTTCTTAGCTTAAGAAGGACAATAACAAGAAGAATAGAGAAGAAGTCCATTTCACCGAAGAAATGGAGGAAGCTGAAAGAAGGAAATCCAAGGAAGAGAAGCATTAGAAGCAAGAGCTCGTGACATCACCATAGGGAAACATGAAGGACCATTGGAAAAAAATCTATGGTAGTCAACTTTGAAGAATATAGCTCTTGGTGACCTCATTGAAAGATCAAAGGAAGAAGTCATCTAGGACAAGTCTCATCATACATCAGTCAAAAGGGAAACATTTGTTGAATAAGAATATGCAGAATACATGAGATAGAATTCTCATTGAAGGATTCACCAATCGAGAAAGGAAGCAAGTGTTTCATCAGAAAATCCAACTTGTGGAGTTCATGGGATGATGGTATGATGACATGAGAAATGAAGCAGATCAAGGGGTTGAAGATCTTTTCAATCAAGAAAGCTGCTGGAAGAAACCTAGATGACCTAAAGGTAAAATGAGGTATGTATGCTTGTATTTAATATTATAAAGTTATGTCATATGGTTGCAGGTAACATGGATCATTAATTCTATCTTGAGAAGCATGATCAAGGGAAAATGATCTCCTCCTCTCAAAGGATGCAGGAAGGCATAAGTCACAATAGATGAAATCAACATAATATGTCCTCATATGAAGTATGAGGTGGTTGACTACAATTAGGGAACTCTGATTGGAAGCTCTTGGGAATGGAATGTGTAAGGAAGGAAGAGAGCATGAGATATGAAACCATGATGAAGGCGATCAACATCCAAAAGACCAAAAATAATGGACTAGGAAATCTACTGGAAAGATATGAAGACTTTGATGGAAATTTGAAAAAGATGGAGACCCTTGACAATGGATATCTTTGGGAGATGTGTCAACATGCATGCAAGATGTTGATACCTACAGGAAGATGTCATGATGAAGAGACATATCATAAGGTACTATTTGGTTTAATTTTATTTTTTTATTTCTTGAATAATATCTGGATGGGTTCATGAAGGGCTACTAAAACAAGAGTTGAAAGTGAAAGTACAACTAGAATTCATGTGGTGGATTGAAATCCCTGAAAGAAGCATGATGAGAAATAAGTAGCCATATGAATAAGGTTCAAGATATGTACCAATAAGGCCACTTTCCACGAAGAAAGGAATGCCATGATGAACCAAGAAGGAAAGTGATCGACGGCTAAGTCCAATGCCAAGTACAAGCAGTGACATGATCAACATCGAGTGCCACACAAGTTTCATGTGGGCGAAAAAGTTTGGTTGCATTTGCAGAAAGAGCACCTTACTGGAGCCCATCAGAAGCTCAAACAACTTCTATATGGGCCTTACATGATTACCAAGTCTGTGGGAGACAATGATTTTGAGCTCAACATTCCCCCATTTCTTGGTCTGCACCTAGTGTTCAATGTGGACCACCTTCAACCATACTTTCCACCATTACTGGACACATCAGACATTCCAGAACAACTCACACCAATAGAGTTAAACCTAGACTGCATGGAACATGCCACAAATGATTAGATCATGGACACAGAGATTAAGAACACTTGCCAGCAGAAGACCCAACTGTATCCGGTTGTCAAAGCTAGCCAACTCCTGCACCAAGGCAAGTGACTCACTAGGGACCAAGTTCAACAAAAGTTTCCCCATCTCATAGAGGCACTCAACGCAATGGGAACCATTGCTTCCTAGGGGAGGAGAAGTGATCCCGGTGGATATTGGAGGCCACCCACCTATTCAACTTGTAACCCCACCATTGTTTCTTTCAGCTTTTTAGTTTTCTTAATTGTAGCACAATTTACTATTTTTTGTAGTTTTTCAGGTCCCGAACTTCCAGAGCCATTTTGAGGCCCTAAAATACGATTTTTTAGAAAATGATAAAATTTTTACAATCGATATTTATAGTACTTAGATAAATATTTATAATGAGGTATCAAGCACATCAAATAGAGATCGTATGCCAAAGTTATGACCCCAGGAATTTGATGTACCAATTTACCCCAACAGGCCCCATAGTTTTGGCGCTTCATCTCCTAGGGTTAGATTTTTGGATGTTTAGGGTTTTCCATTGTTTCACAACAATAAATAGGCCTTCGAGCTTCATTGTAACATATTTCATAGGCATGTAGTTACCATCTCTCTTCTCAGAGATGAGCTACCATCACTTGAGATAGTTTATTTCCATTCTGTATGTAACCATATTTAAGTTCTTTGATATTAATGAAATGAAGTTTTATTTATGCTGCATCTCTATGCTTATATCAGTATTCTGTTGCGTTCATGGATAAGTCAAGATCATCAAGTGAGTTTCAAGATTTTCAAGAGAAACTCAATAGCTAATTTCAGTGGACTTCGAGTGCCACCCTATACTATTTAGCTCTAGGGGAAGATTATCTTAGATCTTCCATCGTGCTTATGGCAAAGATCTAATGACCATTGTTTGCAGGAAGTTGCAACATTAGGGGTTTTAATTTTCTTGAAGGAATCATTTCCCTTCTAGTGGTCGAGTTCATTTCTTCAATAGGGCCAAATTATTAAGGAGTTCACAAGGAGGTTCTGAAGGAAATTTTCATCGGCCAAGAGCACCAATTGCGGAAGAAATTATCTACCAGTTCAGATTGAATTCCCTTTTCAAAATCAGAGGGCCGAGTTAGTTATTTAAGGCTGAATTGATGACTCACAAGGAGGGTAGAGGGTATAAATGATATTTGAATCATCTCCAACATTTTTAGTACCAAAGGTGGTGGTTGATTTCTTCAATAAAGAGGGTTCAGTTGTTTGCATCTCTAGATTTGTGCCATGAAGTTACAGTGCCCAAGGGAGCATTTAGTGCCTTCCAATCAAAGGAGGCAAACTAATATATTAATTCCCCAAATTTGAAGGCTGATTTGCAGCAGAGATCTTCAGCGGTTCACCATCACATTAGTGAGGGATGATTTGTTTTTGCACAGTAAAAAGAGGAGCACAATATATTTTCTTAAGGAGGTTTGAGCCATTGTAAAAAGGGAGGCCAAAATTATATGTAACTAGTGCTTATTTTCAAGGAGGGACGAGTAATATCCTCAAGATTCCGAATGGATTTTAGGTATTTTTTGCAATGACAAAGTGAAGGGAGAATTCACCTTTGTCCCTAATTGAAATTAAATGCCCATAATTGAAGTGAAATCACTTAAACCTACCACAATCCATTAAGGGAAAGATCCAATTGAACATTATGCATAGTGAGTTTCAGAATTGTGAATTTCCCTAAGAAAAAAATCATAATATACTCTTGGTGGTTGACTGATATACTGCATTATTAGGCTGAGTTTGAGCCGATAAAGGCTGAGATTTCACATGGATAGGAGCTGAGGTTGAGGTGCTAGAATGTGTTGGTTAACATTGTATGTTTGTTGAGTGTACACTGGAGAAAGAGACAAACATATGCCTATGGATGGTTGGTATCATTGGAATATTCATTGTTGAGTTGAACATGTACTAGAACTCTATCTTGGGTAGCGAATTTACGAGGTCAAACTATTACTTGATTTTATTTACACTCATTCAATTGCATTCAAGATTGTTTGATCATGAAACTACTATGTAATTTATTAGTTGTGTCCCAATGAAGAATAATGAATTGTTGATTGGCATTAGTGTCATTCTGGAATTTTATTCTTGCTAAAATTAATATGTGATAGTCCTGCAATCCTCGCGAGTGGATATTTTCATATCCAATGTTTCTTTAAATTAAAAGAAAATAAGGTGTACCTCCAACAACGTGTTCAAGAACTATTCGACAAAACACCACACTGAACATTCAAATTGAAACTCAGGAAAATAAAAGGAAAATGATAAGGTATTCTTGAGGGCATCTTACCGCAAAAATCATAAATTTATTGGTCAATTTGGAATATTTCCTAGTGGGCATTCGAGCCATGTTTTTGGCCAGTTGTGGTTCTAAATCATGGTAATGTCCAAGTTTCTATTGTTGGGTTAAAATTCCAGAGGTTGAAACACTAGTCCAACATTATTCTTCATATTTAACTTGTGCCCAAAAATGTCTTAGTAGGAGAAATTCCTTGAGAAATTTGAAAATTATACTAGGAACCTTGAGAGAGTAGTGGAGTAGCTCGAAGAGTGGGCATCAACAAGGGTGACAAGAAGAAAAAGTAGTTGCAGACCTGCAAATGAGGAAAATGAGAGGAGCATGATTACTGAACAAAATGCCAGTATCAATACTGCAAAAACAAAGATTGAAGGTGAAGAAAGTGACGATATAAGAGAAGACAAACCCACTGAGGAGGGAGTTTATCTAGATACACTCCATCAGTTGAGCATGAACCTAATAACACGCATGAGGAGTATGTGGACACACCTAGTCTGACACATGAGTCACCCTTGTTGGTGTTTCCTTTGGTAGCCCTAGTTGACACATTGGTGGATACATCTGAGCATACACATGTTGATGAGGTGTCAGGAGGCATAGGGATGTCCATTGTTGATGAGGCGCCATCCATTTTTGAGGGATCCATTGATGAGGCATCCAGGTTTGTGACAGAGTTTCAGTATGATAACCACCTACGGTTGACTAGGGAGCATGTCTTGCATGTTGGGTTATCTATGGAGGAGCAATTGGAGGCTCATTTTGATCCCATGATGGAGGAGGATGTGCAACCATCCTTTGGGTTAGCCATTGATGAGAGGCAGCATAGAGAGCACATGTTGGGATTTCAACATAGTTTTCTTCAGAGGCACGCTAGTGGGACCTACAATGTTATTAGCCCACCCCTACACATTGGATGAGAGGTGGAGTTATCTAGACATACCAGATGGGATGGCCAAGTTAGTAGGACTGGGCAACATGAGATAGTATGACATCGCATCAACTTGGAGGTCTTGTTGTTTCCACAAGAGATTGTACATTCAATCCCTCCTTTGGGATTGGATGGTGTGAGGCACTAATCTAGTACCCGATGTAGTAGGCTAGGTGGTTGGATACATCCATGGCCACATTTTAGCATAGGCCATGGATTACTAGAGGGGATTGAGGGCCAGACTGTTGTTGGGATCCAGGCAGGATTTCTGATCACATCATAGAGCCAATACGTGATGGTAGTAGCTGCGTGATCAATTTGATGTTTGGGCACACACACATTTTAATATCTCCATCCCAGCCCTGGACAACACTAGTGACAGGATGGTTTGACACGGGAGAAAGCAGATTTTATGAGTTGTCTTGGCCTATTGACTGCGTGTGGGGTCACAGGGTGATTAGCCTACTCTAGCAGGAGCTGGTAGGAGGAGGTGGAATTGGTAGGCCACTAGATAGGGCATTACATGGAGACGATGCTCTCTCATTGGTATATTCGACACTGGAGCTACTGAGGATAGGAACAATAGTGTCATTCTCATTGAAATGTGAGGAGTTAGGCTACTCAGGTCTGTCAGAATAGATGGGGAGATGTAGCACACGTCATGGATGGTTTATAAGTAGAGTGGTGGATGCATTGGCGCATGTGGGATGACAGAGGGTGCAGGGTGGTATGATAATGAGTGTTGGTATCTAGCGGTGCACGGAGTTGTGCCTCAGTGTTTAGTGCTATGCAGAGGAGTGCAGGGGTATGTATTTTTGTACAAAAATGTATGATGATGCACAACAAATTGTTGGAGTGTTGCCTCCAGAGAGATATCTTGAGAGAGACAACCAACATACCTTTGGGTTTGGCACTCATAGGTTTGGAGAGTAGGTTGTTTGTAGGGTTGATCATGAGATTCCATATGTGTACTTGGATATGCCCATTGGATCCCACACATTTAAAACTCCCTAGCATTGCGCACTAATACAAGGGACTTGGGTAATGTATCTAGATTCTCTCGTCACGAACAACAAGACCCAAGAGGTTCATCTGAGACAATTGGACGAGACATAGTGCATTAGGAAAGAGGCTTCCTAGCTATGGGATATGGTTCAGGGTGTGAGTTGGCAGGTGCAGGCTTGGGGGTGGTCTGATCTTCTGCAGAGGTAGCATGTGCTCCACCCTTGGGCCCACACTCAAGGAGATGCATGGCACTTTTTGGGTGAGGCATTATGAGATGGCTTAGGAGCATATACAGTGGTTGGTAGATCCTTATTGCAGGCAGATGTTTAGACTCTAGGAAGTATTGGGCAGTGGACACAGGAGGTAGGATTGCAGGTCTCATAATGTGGTATGGCAGGCGCATGGAAATCTTGCACGCACTCGGTTGACTCATGATGTATGAAGTCCATATATTTATTGCATGCAAGGACCCGAGACAGTGTACGGGTTGGTGCCAGTAGCTGTCAAGACTATGTCACAGCTGATATGGATATGGGGTCTAAGGCTTTAGCTGGTTTCTTATTCACCCTATTTCGTGATGAGCAGGATCTGGGCAGAGACTGATCGATTTCACCCTTGGTTTGGCATATGGGGTAGCGTTGAGGCCTTCATCGCATGACAAGGCCAATTTTCCTTCTTACAGCTCTTGATCAGGGTTAGTATTGGAAGGGTAGGCCTTGAGACCATGGAGATGCCTAGGCCAGATGTGTTGGGACTCCACAGATATTTTTCCATCAGGTTCCAGGAGAGGAGGATACACCTAGCGCATGATGGGAAGACATTCATGGTCAAAGTGGCGTAACAACAACATGGTGGAACCCTTTTGAGACCAACAGGGGGTTCATGCATCACAAGATTTAACAGTTCAACTACCCTCAGGGATGAGATGGTTTCTACAGGGGAAGGTCACTTAGATCTTCCATTGGGCCTTAGTGAGATGATGATGACATGGGGACTCCAACAATATGGGAGGATGTCCAGCAACATGAGATCAGGGGAAGCACATGCGAATAGGGGTTCATCTCCACAGGGATTGGACTGCATATTTAGTAGTCTACTCTTGAAGTGCACGTGATAAAGTACTCAGTAGGGAAGCTTCTCAAGGTTATGCTCAGGATTTCACCTTGTCAGGGTGATCTAGTTGCTGTGTAGAGCACTTCTAACAACTTTATCTTATGTGACAACAAGTGGAGTGAAGGAGGTTTCACATAGGTCAGGATGGTTTGGAACCTTGGTGTCATGGGATTCATCCATGTGGTGGTGGTTCTGCAACAAGGAGTGATTCAGTGGCACATTTGAGACCTTGGAAATTTTTGGCAGGGAGGACTGTAATGTCCCTAATTTTTGGGCATGCAAAAATCACTTAGGGTCTTGGAAATGTTTGGATAATATTAGAAATGGGAAAATATTAATTCTGTGAGAGGAGGGAGAAATGATTATTTTAATGGGTTGGCGAAAAAATAATATTTAATTGGAGAAGGAAAGTAAAATATTATTTTAATGGATAATGACGACAAATAAGGAAATTATTATTTTATTGGATAATGACGGAAAAAAGGGAAATTATTATTTTATTGGAGAATGGCGGAAAATTAATATTTTATTGAAAAAGGAGGCAAATTACTATATTATTCAAAATGGTAGAAAAATTATCCTAGAGGAAAATGGGTCCCACCAATAAAATAATTGGGAAAAAGGGAAATCTAGAAGCAAGGAGGAGGATCAAGGAAGAATTATGAATAGAGGATTGAACTCATTTGGAGGGGATTCTATTATATCATTTCTATTTGACATTGTGAAGAAGCTCAAGTGAGTTTCAAGAGTTTCAAGCAAAAACTCAATAGATAATTGCGGTGGACTTCGAGTGCCACCCTAGTTAGATCTAGGGGAATATTATCTCATATCTTCCATCATGATTATGGCAAAGATCTAATCACCATTTTTTGCAGGAAGCTCCAACATTTGGGGTTTTAATTTTCTTGAAGGAATCATTTCACTTTTAGTGGTTGAGTTCATTTCTTCAATAGGGGAAAAATTATTAAGGGGTTCATGAGGAGGTTCTGAAGGAAATTTTCATAGACCAAGAGCACCAATTGGGGAAGAAATTATCTTCCAGTTCATATTGAATTCCCTTTTCAAAATAAAACGGTCAAGTTACTTATTTAAGGACGAATTGATCACTCATAAGGAGGGTAGAGGGTCTAAATGATATTTGAATCATCTCCCTCGGAAGTGATGATTGACACTATGTGATTCATTTCACTAGTTTCAATCCCACTTCTTCACCCCTGTGAGCATCACCCGATGTAATGAATGTTAAGTGGACTATTCAAAAATCATGAGAAATTAGTCAGTTACGACTATCTCTCATGGAAATGGTCATATATGAATGACTTACTTAACTCAGTTGAATCCCAAAAAATGATATCGAATATAATGCACTGTGAAAACCCCCAATACTTAATTCAAAAGAGTGAAGGGAACTCTTCTTCAATGGTTCATGAGGAAAAATACTTGCTAAGGTTTTACAAAGGGGGTAGCAAGCTAAGTGGGCTTGATTGCGGGGAAAACTCCACAGTTAAGTGCGCTTGATCTAGAGGCGATCTGGGATGGGTGACCTCCAGGGAAGTCCTGGTTACCAGGTGCAATCCACGAAAGTGATGATTGACGCTATGTGATTCATTTCATTAGTTTCAATCCCACTTCTTCACCCCTGTGAGCATCACCCGATGCAATGAGTGCTAAGTGGACTATTCAAAAATCATGAGAAATTAGTCAATTGCGACTACCTCTCATGGAAATGGTCATAGATGAATGACTTACTTAATGCAGTTGAATCCCAAAAAATGAAATCTAATATAATGCACTGCGAAAACCCCCAATACTTAATTCAAAAGAGTGAAGGGAACGCTACTTGAATGGTTCATGAGGCACAATACTTACTCAGGTTTTGAAAATGGGGTAGCAAGCTAAGCGGGTTTGATTGTGGGGAAAACTCCACAGTTAAGCGTGCTTGAGCTAGAGGTGATCTGGGATGGGTGACCTCCCAGGAAGTCCTGGTTACCGGGAGCAAGCCCCGGAAGTGATGATTGACGTTATGTGATTCATTTCACTAGTTTCAATCCCACTTCTTCACCCCTGTGAGCATCACCCGATGCAATGAGTGCTAAGTGGACTATTCAAAAATCATGAGAAATTAGTCAGTTACGACTACCTGTCATGGAAATGGTCATATATGAATGACTTACTTAACGTAGTTGAATCCCAAAAAATGATATCTAATATAATGCACTACAAAAAACCCCAATACTTAATTAACTTTAATTTCATATGCTAGGATATATTTAGTGTGTAATTTTTTTTAGCAATGTCTTTGAGAATAGTTTAAGGGAATATTGTGTTCTCTCTCTCTCTCTCTCTCTCTCTCTCTCTCTCTCTCTCTCTCTCAGGGTTCAAGTCTCCTAGATATTCCCCCCCAAAGATCCAGATTAGTGGTATCAAAGCAGGCTACAAATCCATGGAAATCATAATCAGAGCAGGGCAATAGCAAATGCTACAACAAAAAAGGAAGGAAATCAATCAATCTGAATCTAATAGTTGTCCATGACTTGATAATATATGCAGATAGGAACACCCACCCCTTTTCAGGGTGACTTCTTGCTTGATAAATCCCTATGGCTCTTAATCTTTTGAGAGATTGGTTGATTTTTTATGAGGATTACGCATAGGCCAGTAGAGAAAAATTCCCTCTTAGTTTTCAACTCAATCAAAAACTAAGTGGGAATCCTTCTATTGTGTGTTGTGCTAGTACTATTTACCATGACAGGAAGTACTTCCAAAGCATATTTTTCCATCATCAGCTATGACAACAAATATCTAAGGGAAGATGATGTGATCATGGAGCTCTATGAATTGTGGTTCGATTAGCACAAGAAAGCATGCAATGGCCTTGCCCAGAAACATAAGAGTTTCTCTGTATTTAAAGACAATTTTTTGTATATTCGTTAGCACAACAACCAAGGGAATCCATCCTACAAATTGGGGTTAAACTAGTTTGCATATATGAGTGACGAGGAATTCAAGTCCACATATTTGGGTGCCAAGATGGATACAAAGAAATGCTTGTCCAACTCTCCTAGCCCACAATACCAGTATTCACAGGATGAGGATTTGCTAAAGTCTATTGACTGGAGAGAAAAGGAAGCATCATGGACTACAGTGATAATTCTCATGGCTATTATAGTTGGTTTCAAACTAATGCTCAAAGACGTGAGCAAATCGCATCATTATCGCTTGGCTCAGGATAGAAACTTAAACACGTTTATAATTGTTTCGTTAATGCAAGAACCAATGTCTCCATTGCTAAACACTCAAGAGAGCTCACGTGATAGCCAGAAGTAGTCAACATGCCAAGTGGCATTTTATCTTATTAGCATGCTTTGCAAAATTTCAAAGCATGTGGGTTAGTAGCACACACTGTGGATTACAAAATTCTTCTATCTTATCCTTTCTTTAGATATTTTTCATTGTACTCCCTTGACACAGGATTGAAGTACCAACTCAATCTGGATGAGGAGTTTCAAAGTAATAAAACTGATACTACATCTATTATAGTGCCCTTCCATGAATTTTCACCCTTAGGTACTTTCATTGGACAGTTTGTATACATTAACTATGGATGTGAAGAGGATTGCAAAATTCCCCAAAAGAAGGGAGTGCACATGAGTGGAGCCATTGTGATTGCTAGATATGGAGATGTTTTTAGGTGAGCCATTGCCCAAAATTCTGCCAAAGTTGGCACAATTGTGGCTCTTTTGTGTAACGATCCAGAGAAATGTGGTGAATAAGGTTACTTTCCATATTCAAAATGGATGCCACCTAGTGTAGTCCAAAGAGGAATCGTCATGCAAGGATTGACTCTCAACTTCACAAGCACTTAATATGTAGAGAGGTTCTTAGTTTCAGCCAAGGAAATGGTAGAAAAAATCCTTGAATTATATTTTCATTATCTTTGTGTTCCCTTGATACCAAAATATGCCTTTACAACATCTCATTTTATAATAAGAAATTACAAAGGTAAGCCATCATACAGGCCACCAATTTTGTACCACACCTTCGCATACCAATAAGTGAACTATCTCAAAGTCCATTTGTTAGGCCATACATTGTTAGTATCACAATTTTCCCACAAGCATTATAGGATTTCTCTATCCTCATACCTTCATTCATCATGGTTATGGGTAACCCACAATCCCACAGTTATGGGTCAACCACACAAAACCCTTTCCATCGAAGTCCATTTGCTAGGCCATACACTATCAGTACCACAGTTGGCACACAATAATTACAAGGTAACTCAATCCTTAGACCTTCAATAATCATGGTTATGGTTCAACCACACAAAACCCTTCTCTTCATTGATTCATATTCCACAAAAGGTTCTCAGGAGGGATTTTAATGCAATGGGGACCATTTCTTCTTAAGGGGGGAGAATTTATTTGAATGGAAACTTGCATCCACCCATGGTATCCATCCATGGTATTTACCCAGAGTATTGTAACTCAAGAAGGTATAAAAAATTAAATAAATAATGTGCCTCACCTTGTAAAAGGGTAGATGTGTCCACCATGATGTAGTTGTTTAAAGCTTTTCTTATTTTAAATAACAATTATCTTTCCCTTCACAAATTAGGATGTATTCAATGTGTACTTTTTTTTTGCAATGTCTTTGAGAATATTTTAAGGGAATATTGTGTGTTTTCTCTCTCTCTCTCTCTCGGGGTTCAAGTCTGCTACATCTTGCTGCCACACCCCCCCCCACAAATCAATTTCCTTTACCATCACATCCACGTAGGATGTATTATGAATAACATTAATAATATGTGCACTCGGAGTACATAATTTACATAATGACCTTTGATATAAATGGTACAAAATTTTTAACAAAAATTTAGGATAAGCGCTATATTCTTCTATAGATCTTGGAATTTTATGATTCTCTATAAATCAACCATTTGTTACTAAATTAGGGAATTGTCACTATATCTTGCGTAGGTTTGTGTATAAACTTACATGTAGTTTGATATTTAAATTTTAACTTTATAATTGTTATTTAATTGTTAACATGTATTTTAAACTAACTTTATAATTTTTGTTATTTAATTTAACATTTAACATGTAGCTTATATTTGAAATATAGGTAAAAGCATGTAGTTTAATTTAGATTTATAATTGTTGTTTAATTTAACTTTATAAATTAAACTATGTCAAGGCCCTATAATACTAGTGTAGCTCCTATATTTTTATTACGTGCCCCATAGATTCCCTCTATTTTTATTGTTGTTCCCTTACATTATTATTGTTAAGTAGGCCCTAATTATGTTTTGACCCTTTAGACTCTTATATATATACTGAGGAGGGCTTTCCATTTGAATCATCCAAGAATTGTTCATTTGTGTGACGCAAAGAGATATTCCCCCCCCCCGAAGTGGCTTATTATCTAGTCATTGATCTATATTTTCTTATGTTTTAATGCTTTTCGATTTGGATACATAACACTTGGTATTAGAGGTTTTGATCCTAGGGTTTTTCTGCTTCAAATGGGCATCATGGAATTTTTGTTATAATTTTATTTTTTTTGCGAAGCTTTAGACTGTGAAATTGATATCACTTGAAGGAGAAATATTGATGAACATCTGGTTACAATTTAAGATCTTGGTTTGTTATATGTTTAGATATATGTTCCAAGGAAGTTATGGTTTCTGCGTGCTTTAGAATTCATTCTCAAATAGGTATTCCAAGGAAAATGATCATAACTTTCTCTTCGAGCATCAAAATTGAATTTTGTAAAAAGTGAATGAAATTTCACTTACTATAGTTTCTTGGGTATGATTTTCAAGGCTAAAAGTTCAAAAAGTGATATGTGTCATCCCATAAAATTTCGATCTACTGAAGAAATCCATAATCAAGCCATCGTGGGAGAATTGGCATAACTTTATCTTGAAAAATCCAATCTTGGTATAACAGGTGGGATTGGAAAGAAGGCATAAATGGATACCATATGATGCAATTTTTGGCCTTGGGAGGTAGAAATCATAGAGATAGAAAAATTTCAAGGTCAACCTTATCAACACACTCAAAATGAAGCTTTAAAAGGTGTGCCTTTTTAAATTTGCATAACTTTTGTTTGAAAAAATAGTTTAAAGTGATTCAAAGGGCATAGTGAAGCATATATATCATTAATTGGTTCCAAAATGCCTTCTAAAGAAAGAAATTCTACACCCATTAAGCCCACAAAAAACTCTATTATGACGCATGAAGAGGAGGAATAAATGAAACATGATATATCAAAATTAAGGGAACAAGTGCAACAATTTTCACTTTCGCAAAGAGCAAAAAAAAATGAATTTGAAAGTAAGATGGATGGTTTAGAATAAAAGATACAAAGGGACATGGAAGGTTTGAAGGATGGTTTAAAAGAAGAAATAAAAGGGGAAATGGAAGGTTTGCAGAATTGTTTAACAGGGGACATGAAAGGTTTGAAGGAAGGTTTGACAAATTTGCTACAAGAAACACCTCATAGTGGTGACAAGGTATTCTATGAAACTGATGATGATAAAAAAAGGAATGTGAATCATGATTTTAGAGAATATAAAATTGGTTGAATACTAACCATATTCCAAATATCGAGATGAGGAATTTTGATGGCAAGGATTCAATAACATGGATACTACAAATGGAACAGTTCTTTGATCTACGTGACATGCAACACACACAAAGGTACACACTGCATATTCATACTTAGAACCCAATTAGTTTGTGTGACATCAATGTATTTTTTTCTCATAAATCACTTATCATTTGGACAATTTTTATGGTGGAATTAATACCATATCACGAGGATAAAAAGATCAATACCTTCTTTAGCCAATTGATAAATCTCAAACAAAAGGGTTCAATTGATGACTTCTAAAGATTGAATATCAAGGTAATTGATATTCCAGAGGAGCATCTGATTGATGTCTTCATAGATACATTAAAGGATAATGCCCAACATGAGGTTCACCTTTGGGAACCTAATTCATTAGAGAATGGATTTAGGGTGGCCAAAAAGTTGAAAGCAAAATTATGGCAATAAGGAGGTCTACCACTCACAACTATGAAGTTGGAAGTGTTTCCGCTCATACTCTCCCACAACCTACAAGGTTGAAAACACAACAACAAGAGGAAAAAATAGCAAGGGTTATTTTTATAGTAGTGATGACAAATATAATAAAGTTCATAAGTGTGTTGAGAAGAAATTATTTTACATGGATTGTGAAGAGGAGGAAGAAAATGAACAAGAAACATCAAAACAAGAATATAGACACCACGAACCAACCTCAAGGTTTGAAAAAGAAGAAATGAATCCCATCATATATTGTAATGCATTGGCAAGAATTACCACCCCTCAAACTCTCAAGATAGAAGGATATATCAAGAACAAAAAAGTAATAGTGTTGATTGATTCAGGTAGTACCCATAATTTTATTCATTGTACGATAGCCAAGGATTCAAATTGCTTTCCATATCCATCACCAGAGTGTCAAGTGATGGTTGTAGATGGAGGAACTATACATTGCTCAAGGAAGTACCATAAAGTTTATCTAACCATGGGGGAATATGTACGAATAGTCAAATGATTTCCATTCCAATTGGTGGTGTTGATGTTGTATTAGGAGTCCAATGGTTACAATCTTAGGGGACAATAAATTTTAATTTTCAAGAACTTTTCTTGAAAATTTTCTAGGAAGAAAAGGAAATCGAATTAAGGGGTACCACAGGGAAACATGGCAATATAATCAACTCTAATGGTACGACAAAGCTTTTGTAGAAATAACAACAAGGGGTAATTGCAAAATTATGCTCACTAGATGTTCAAACATCTGAGTCATCCATTTCTCTAGATATCCAAAGTGTCATTGAAAATCATTCCAAGGTATTTGAGACTCCCAAAGGTGTCCCACCTATTCACGATCATGATCATGTTACTCACTTGATTCTAGGAAGTGTTCCTCAAAACATCAAACCTTACAAATATCTATATGCATAGAACAATGAAATTGAATGTATGGTTGCAAAAATACTAGATGTAGTTATAATTTAACCTAGCCAACATTATTTCTCTTCTCTAGTAGTATATGTGCACAATAAGGATAGATCATGGTGTATGTGTCTGGATTATAGAGAGCTCAACAAGCTTACTATTAAAGATAAATTTCTCATTCCTGTCATTCATGAATTGTTGGATGAACTACATGGATTAATTTACGTCACCAAGTTGGATCTTTGTTTAGGATATCAAAAAATTAGAATGAAGACAAAAGATATTTTGAAAACAACATTCAAAACTCATGAAGGTAATTATCAATTTATGGTCATGCCTTTTGGCCTTACTATTGCACTTACCACATTTCAAGGTTTGATGAATCTCACTTTCAAACCCACCCTTAGAAAATTTGTGTTAGTATTTTTTGATGATATGCTTAAATCGACAACATGTCTTGGAAAGATCATGTTCAACATGTTGACAGGGTGCTCAAATCATTGAAGGAGAAACAATTATATGCAAAACCATCCAAATGTTACTTTTGGGTATAGGAAGTGGAATATTTGGGTCATATTGTATATCATAAGGGTGTTAAGGTAGACCTTAACAAAATTAAAGCCATCAAGGGATTGAAAATTCTCACAACCTAAAGGCATCTTCAAGAATTTCTCGAGTTGACAGGGTATTATTACATGTTTCTTAATAATTACGGGAAAATATTAGCACCTCTAACATCATTACTGAAGAAAGATACATTTTTTGGGACCCCAGAAACAACTAAGACCTTTGATTATCTTAAATAGGCAACGTCATTAGAGAAATTTGGAGCTCTAAAATGGGTCTTAAAACAAAAATTTAAAACAAAAATCAACTCTATAAGAACCAATATGATTGAATATGATGATGTCAACCATGGGGGATGATTCACCATTTTTGATGTAAAAAGGTAAAAAGATAAAATAATAAAAAATAAAAATAAAAAACTACTTTTTCAACTCGTATTTTCAACTTATATCCTATGATTTTGTAGGAATTTACAGGGTAAGTTCCTCAGACAGAACACCAAAGGACACCGCTGAAAAACAAATCACAGATCAATACACCAGTATTGTTGACGTGGTTAAAACCCTCAAAGAGGGAAACAATCCACGGCCTGAGCCAACGCGGCCACTTCAGGCAATTTATTAATAAAAGAATGAAAATTTACATAAGCTTCTCTCATGAACAGTTACCCTAGAAATGACCCTCCATTCTCTTTAAATAGAGATCATGGACCAATCGGATGTTAAGCCACGGATCAAGTGTCAGTAATACCGAGGAGAGAATGAACTGTTATATCACTACATATCGTGACCGTCGGATTGTAAGTTACAAAAGTACATAGTAAAGAAACACACTTTACCTAACTCTACACTATACCAAGTTATACTTAATTATTTCCTATGTGTCGGAATATCCTAACATCCCCCCTTAAGAACAACTTGGGATAGGATTGAAGGATGTACAAATATGACACAATAGGAGAAGGAAGGAGGCATTAGAGCCTATCCCCCCTTAGTGGCAACTTCCTGATCTCCAACCATAAATCGAAGTTTAGTAAACTTCACCTCTGTGAGAGCCTTTATAAAGATGTCTGCAACTTGATCATCTATTGAATAATATTGCACTTCAAGAACATGGTTGTGAATGAGCTTTATGATGAAGTGCATGTGCAGTTCAATGTGTTTTTTGCGCTGATGTTGGATTGGATCTTTGCATAGTTGAATGGCACTTTAAAGTGTAGTCAGATGCTGCTGCTGAAAGCCAAACTCTGACAGGATCTGATGAAGCCACATGGCTTCCTTACTAGCTTCTATGACACCACAATACTCTGATTTTGCTAAAGAAAGAGAAATGGCACTTTGCTTCTTCCAAGCCCATGTAATAGGTCCTGAACCAAGAGTGAACACATAACCTGCAGTAGACTTTCGATCATCGAGGTCACCAGCCCAATCAAAACCAGTGAAACCAACCAGTAGAGGAGATTCTTCTGCACTGTAATGAATCCCAAATTGAACTGTACCTCAAACTTAAAGAAGTATTCTTTTAGCTACTTTCCAATGACTTTCATGTGGGTTTTGCATAAATCGAGCAATAAGGCCAACAACAAAGGAAAGGTCAGGACGAGTATGGGTCAGATACAAAAGCTTTCCTACAAGTTGAAGGTATAAGGTAGCATCAACTTCAAGGGAAGTACAAGTGATTGAAAGTTTGGCTCCAGAATGAAAGGGAGAAGGGGCTGGCTTACAGTCTTCCATGTGAAAAAGGCATAGAAGATCACATGCATACTTGGACTGGCAAAGGGAAATACCTTCCTTGGATTGCAAGACTTGAAGAACAAGAAAATAATGCAAGTGTCCTAAGTCTGTCATTTCAAACTTCCTTTTAAGGTTGGACTTCACATGGTTTATAAGGTTGGGATCACTACAAGTAAGGATAAGATCATCAACATAAAGAACAAGAATGATAAGAGACTTGCCCACTTTCTTGGTGTAGACAATGTTGTTAGAATGACACCTAGAAAATCCAGTTTCTAAAAGAAAGCTATTCATTTTGGCATACCAAGGTCGAGGGGTTTGCTTGAGACCATAAAGGGATTTCTTAAGCCGACATACAAGGTTGGAGTCTATTTGTATAAAGCCAGTAGGTTGTTCCATATAGATTTCTTCATGCAAGTCTCCATGCAAGAAGGCATATTTAACATCCATCTGATGGACTTCCCATTTGAAAGAGGCAACGATGGAAAGAACAAGGCGAATAGAGTTCATTTTGGCAACAGGGGAGAAGGTTTCAGTATAGTCAATGCCTTCAACTTGTGAAAAACCCTTAGCAACAAGACGAGCTTTATGTTTATCAACTTTTCCATCTGGTCCATACTTGGTTCTATAAACCCATTTGCATCTAAAAAGTTTTCGTCCCTTTGGAATGAGAATAATATCCCATGTATCATTTTCCAATAATGAATGATATTCTTCATTCATAGCTGCGTCCCAATCTGGATGGCCTGAAGCTTCTGCAAAGGTGCCAGGATCATAATTAGCTGAAGCTTGAGCCAGTAAATAAGAGGCTCTATCGAACTGAGAATGTGTACATCGCTGATCTGTAGGATCACCAGCAAGAGCACCTGCTGTATCCCGAGTAGCACAGACCCATTTTGGAAGCTGAGGAGCAGAAGGAGGATCCTGACAAGGTGGGGGAGGATTTTCATCCTTGCTACCATCATTTGAAGAAGATATATTTTTAGAAGTAGAAGGGATAGAGAGAGGTGGCACATCCGCCGAACTAGGCTCGTAGGCCAATATATTTTCAGCAAACTTTACATCTCTTCTAATGATAACATTTTTGGACTTAAGTGGAATAATTCTGTATCCTTTGACATCTTCAGAATATCCAACAAAAATACATTTTTCACTCTTAGGTTCTAAAGCTTTATGTTTCTCATCTAGAATATGGGCCCATGCTTCACTTCCAAAAACATGAAAGTGACTTACAACTGGTTTAATTGAGCTCCATGCTTCTTCTAGAGTGATATTCTTTAAAACCTTAGTAGGAGTGTGATTTATTATGTAATTTGCACAATTAATTGCTTCTGCCCAAAAATTAAGACTAAGTCCTTTAGATTTAAGCATACAATTAGCCATTTCCTTTAAGGTGCGATTCTTCCTTTCAGCTACACCATTTTGTTGTGGAGTATATGGAACAATATGTTGCATTTGAATTCCATTCTCAGTGCCAAAGTTGATGAATTTGTTGTTAACATATTATTCGCCATTATCAGATCTTAGCTTAAGAATTTGATGTCCAGATTGTTTTTCAACAAAGGCCTTAAAGGCCAAGAACATGTTAAATACTTCACTCTTGAGTTTTAAGAAGTATACCCAAGTGCGTCTGAAGAAATCATCAATGAAAGTTAAGAAATGCTTATAGCCAGAGAATGAAACAACTGGAAGTGGAACACATAAATCACTATGCACAAGCTGTAAAGGGGCTGAGGCGTGCCAAGAGGCACGTTTTTCAAAACTATCCCAATGATGTTTTCCGAGTACACATCCAGAACAAACACCATCTTTGCAAGATACCATTGGAAGACCTGTCACCATATTTTCTTTACATAGATTCTGAAGGGAGTGATAGTTTAAGTGACCAAATCGCTCATGCCAAAGTTTGCCCACTTCATAATTATGAGCAACAAATACTGAGGGAAGATTTGATGACCCAAATTTGTTAAACTTATACAACCTTGTAGAATCATCAGCAATGCCAGTAGCTAAAATATGTCTAGGATCTCTTAGGTCCTTAATTACAACATCGTGAGGTGAAAATTCAACGATTTTACCTTCACCTGAATGAGTTGTCTGATATACAGATAGAAGGTTGCAGGATAAGGTTGGAACACATAATACATCATTAAATTGACCATTGTCTATATGAACAGTTCCAGTCCCTACAACACTAAGAGATCTATCATCACCAACAAATATATTTTTGGTGTTACAATCATTTAAAGAAGAAAACATGGCTTTGTTTTTGGCCATGTGATAAGAAGTTCCAGAATCAATGAGCCACTCATGAGAATTAGAAGAAGAAGATACATTTAGTGCATATCGCAACCGAGATGTTTGATAACCACATGCAGAAAGTGCTATTCCTGAAGATGAAGTTGAAGTTGAAGAGTGCTCCAAATGGATGTTATGCTTCTTCATTGCTGCTTCCAAGGCTTCCATCTTCTTAAATCATTTGGATCCTAAGAGGCCATCTCGATTACAAAAGTGGCAATGTCTATCAGTCTTCTTCACTTTGTTTTTATTTTCCTTATCATTTTGTTGAAATGATTTTTCATTTTGAGACTAAAATTGCTTAGGACCCTTATTTGGTTTAGGACCATTCTTTTTAGGATACGGCTTCTTAGGATTCTTTGAATTTGGTTGTTGTTGGGTGGCTAAGGCTTTCTTAGAAGAGTTTCCAAGATTAAGAAGACCAAGGTGTAAGAGTTTTTCTTGTTCTCTTATTAAAGAATCACAAAAGGAATCAAAGGAAGGGGACTTGTAGTCTTGTCCTTGAGAAATGAAGGCTTCTCTTGTAGAATGGAAGGTGGAAAAAAACACAGAGTAGGCTGGTCCCAACTTAGTAAGGATGGAATAGATAAGGTTACCATCTTCTTTCTTAACCTTAACACCTTCCAAGAGAAGTCTAAGAGTCTTGAACTTGGACAAAAAATCTTCAATGGAAGAAAAATTATTGGGGTCCAATGTAAGCAACTCATTTTCGAGTTGATGGGCTCTAAGTTCATTTTTAATTCCAAAAACTTTAGTGATCTGTTTCATTGCTTCATTAGGAGTATCAAGTTCAGCGATATGGAATATAAGGTCTGGAGAAATAGACATCCCCATCAACCCACGTGCTTGATCTTGCCTATTTTCCCATTTGGATGCCTTATCTTCATCTTTCGATTTGGTTTCTTGGCCTGAGGCTATTATGTAAAGACCTTTACTTCTAAGAAAATCCACAATGTAAGACCACCATTGGAAGTAGTTGGTGCTATCAAGAATAACTTGGCATGGACTTTCTATTTTAACAGGAACTAAAGCTATAGATGTTGAAACTAAGTGTTCCAATGGAAAGACCTCGAAAAATTAGGCTGATTCAAAAAAAATGGCTCTCAAAACGGCTTCTGGATGAAGAAGTTATGGCTTTTTGAAGAAAACTTGTTGAAGATGCTGACGAAGTGCGAGAATGTGCGGAAATGAATGATAGTGTTATATTTATAAAAAAATCCACCCCCTTTCCAAACTTAATCTAATTAGCTCAACAAAAAGAAAGACTTGAACTCAAGACCTCTATTCTCATAAAGTATCTTTGGACCAAGTGAGGTAGATTAAAAGGTTAGTAATTTTTGGAAAATACAAAACCCAACACGGACATAAAAAAAACAAACCTTATAGCTTCAAGTTAGCTTTAGTTGGAAACTAAATATTTTCCTCAATGTTTCTAATTTTCCGAGATCACACTAAGGTGCAACGGAAAAGAGCATACACATGAGAAAAATCCTTCCTTTCTGTTTCTGATTTGCCTAAGTCGCACAGAGTCACGGGGCAAAGAGCATACACAAAAATGAAAGGTATAGATCTGGTAATAAAAAAACAAACAGCTAAATAAACTGAAATAAACAGAAAGAAAATAACTAAAAACTGCAAATAAACACTGTATACGTCCAGATCTTAAAAATGATGTAGCTAGGGCTATCGGAAACCTTTTCGCGTCAAACGAAAGGGGTTCCTCACTGGAACAGACGCTCCTAACACAATAGAGTAGTCCTCTCGGCCTGAAAGCAATCAGTAACAATAGATCTAGGAAATGACAGTCAGATGCAATTTTACCGACTTCATATTTGGATCACCAACAGATGCCGCCCTCAAATAGCTCTGATACCATGTAGGAATTTACAGGGTAAATTCCTCAAATAGAACACAAGGACACCGCTCACAAACAAATCACAGATCAAACCACCAGTATTTTTGACGTGGTTAAAACCCTCAAAGAGGGAAACAGTCCAGGGCCTGAGCCAACTTGACCAGTTCAGGCAATTTATTAATAAAAGAATGAAAATTTACATAAGATTCTCTCATGAACGGTTACCCTACAAATGACCCTCCATGCTCTTTAAATAGATATTATGGACCAATCGAGTATTAAGCCACAGATCAAGTGTTGCTAATACCGAGGAGAGAATGAACCGTCGAATCACTACATATCGTGACCGTCGGATTGTAAGTTACAAAAGTACATAGTAAAGAAACACACTTTACCTAACTCTACACTAGACCAAGTTATACTTAATATTTCGTATGTGTCGGAATATCCTAACAGATTTTACTCAAATTTCAAGCGGGAGCACTCATTGGATGAAAAATTTAGTTTTTCATCCAAGGAATACCCATGTTGCATACTTTCGATGGACCCTACTACATGAAAAATGTGATTGCAATCATGTGTTTTCATGTATTTCACATTTTTCATGTAGTAGGGTCCATGGAAAGTATGAAACATGGGTACTCCATGGATACAAAATTAAATTTTGCATCCAATAAGTGCTCCTGCTCAAAATTTGAGTAAAATCAGAGGGAGATAAGTTGAAATTGCGAGTTGAAAAATAAGTTTTTTCTTTTTTCCCTCCAAAAATTGATGAGGTAATATACTCTTATTTTATTATATCCACTATTATTTTATAATATTCCTTAGGAGGCCCATTTTAGACCTCAAAATTTTCTCTAATGGTTGAGCTCAGGTCTTAGTTACACTAGACTTCACAAAAACTTATATTGTGGAATGTAATGCCTTAGGAAATGACACTGGAGTTGTTTAAATTCAAGAAGGAAGACCCATTTCTTTTGAAAGTCATCCAATCAAAGGAAATTATTTACACATACCTATTTATGAGAAGGAAATGTTGGCAATACTACATGCTTTGAAGTAATGGCGCCCTTACCTAATGAGAAGCACTTCAAGGTAAAAACATATCATGATAGTCTTAAATACATTTTGGAACAAATATTATCTTCCAAAGTGAAGCAAAAATGGGTCACAAATATGTTGGGTTATGACTTTGAAATCATCTACAAAAAAAAAGGAGAAAAATGTTGTTACAAATGCACTCTTAAGAAGGGATGAGGATGTGTATGTATTTCTCTGTACTATTTCTATTATCCAATGAGATTGGATACTAAAGCAAGGGATGAACGGAAGAATAATGAAGATTTGTGGAAACTCATTTAAAAGTTGCAACAAGATCCTAGTGCAAATGATACATTTATCTAAAAACATTATTCATTGTGGTACAAATATCACTTATATCTATGTAAGAACTCCCAAATCCAACAAAAGGTTCTTTTGGAATTGCACAATTCTCCCATAGGAGGGCACTTGGGATTTTTAAAAACTTACCATAGAGACAAGAAGGAATTTTTTTGGGATGACCTTAAATATGATATTTAGAAGTTTGTGGTAGAATATTTGGATGTCCAACAAAATAAATTTGAGATAATTAAGACCCTAGGTCTTTTACAATCATTATCCATTCCAAGTCAGCATTGGGAGGAGGTCTCAATGGATTTTATCATAGGTCTACCCAAGTTCGAAGGGAAGAGTGTCATCATGGTGGTACTTGATATACTTACCAAGTATGCACACTTTTGTGCACTATCTCATCCTTTTAAAGTCAGTACAACCACTACTGCATTTGTGGAAATAATTCGAAAGCTACATTGAAACCCAAAGATTATTGTAAGTGATAGAGATCCCATTTTCATTAGAAATTTTTGGATAAAATTGTTTTGTCTCGGTACTCATTAGCTCATAGTTTATCTTGTCATCCTTAATCTGATGGGAAAATTGAGATAGGGGAACAAATGTTTCGAAGGATATCTTCGCTTTTTTGTATCTGATAAATAAACACAATGGTTCAAGTGGTTACTTCTAGCAGAATGGTGGTATAACACTTTCTTCCATATAGTAGCAAAAAAGTTCCCATTTATGGCACTTTATTGATATCATCCACCATCTATCACATCATCTCTAAGAGACAATTCTAAGGTTCAAGCAGTGGAAGATCGCATCAAGCATCACCAATAAGTTCTCCAACTCTTGAAGGATAAACAGACTTTGGCATAGAATTGAAGGAAACAATAAGTATATCAACACCGTAGTGAAATAAGTTTTGACGTGAGTGATTGGGTATTTCTTCGGCTACAACCATAAAAACAAATTTCCCTCTAGCAAGCTAAGAATGATAATAAATTATCACCGAAGTACTATGGCCCTTACAAGGTGTTGCACATATTGGTACTATAGCATACAAATTGGATTTGCCTACATCTTCGTGAGTACACCTAGTTTTCCATGTTTCATGCTTAAAGAAGGATATAAGTGACAAGTTCCTAGTTCAAACTATATTTCCAATATTTGACGAGGAAGGAAAAATCATATTGGAGCTTGAAGCAATCATGAAAACAAGAATCCGCCAGCTATGAAATCAATCAATTTTAGAGTATCTCATTAAGTGGAAGAACTTACCTGTTGAAGATTCCACATGGGAGTATGAGTATTTTATACAGAAACATCCAAAACTACTCAAGCATTGAGGACAACACTTTTTTTAAGGAAAGGGGCATGTTAGGTCCCTATAAGACTAGTGTATCCCCTATATTGTTATTATGTGCCCCATAGATGCCCACTATTGTTATTATTGTGTCCTTACATTATTATTGTTATGTAGGCCCTAATTATATTTTGACCCTTTAGACTCTTATATATACCAAGGAAGTATTTTCATTTGAATCATCCAAGAATTTCTCATTTATGTGATGAAAAGGGAGGTTTCCCCCTCGAAGTGGCTTACTATATAGTCATTGATCTATCTTTTCTTATGTTTCTATGCGATTTTTAATCTGGATACATAACAAACTATATATTAAAACATGTGGCTTAACTAATATTTATTAATATCAATATTAAATATAAATTAATACTAGTATATATCTCTAAATGGAGAGGGCTTCTCGACAAGTTCTTAGTAATATCAATTAATATTTCAATGTTTGCATTAGACAAATTAATTTTAGTGTAGAAGTTAACTTATGATAATGTGTAATGATTTTTGTTGCATAGTAATAACAAGATGAGTCAAGTTGAGAAGCATGAATAAAAAATGAATAGAAATAAACAACAAACAAAAAGTCGTAGCGAAACACGAAAGAAATGAAAACTAAGGAGTATCAATAACAAAGGGGAACACATAGAGCACATCAACAAATATAGTCACAACAAATGACTATTGAAATATGTAACTAGGCTCGGTCTTCATAATATGTCATGTACTCTTGATTTTTGTATATTTTGTAAAAAGAAAGAAAAAATTATTATTGTTATTTCATAGCATGTGTTTTATGCTCAAGGTCATTTTTATTTTAGGTCAAAGCATCCATTGTGTGCTTCTAGGGATTGTCAAAGAGTCATGGAGTCAATAGAGTCATTATCTTATGTAAAATACCCCTTTATGCATTTTGTAACAAGTCAAAGTATTTATTTTTGAGTAAAAAATGTAGATCTACCCTTCCAAGACCAAGTCAGTGTGGCAATGAAGAATTCATCTTCATTAGGGTTATTCATCCTCCTTGGAATCCTATATATAAGTGACCATTTGACCTGATTTTTACATCCATCGATTCGATCAAGAAAGCAAGGACAATAAGAATGAAGGAAAGTGGAGATCTATAAGAAATAAGGGAAGACTAGGATTTTTCTACATCTACAAACCCTAATTTCTAAATTATCCAAGAAGGGACAAAGTCTAAAGTAAAGAAGCTAATTTGATCATCTAAAATATTTTTAAGAATCAACCCAAGTGAAGGAAGGGGGGATCCTAAAAGAGCCCTAATCACCCACATGTGTGAAGTTGGAGCTAATTATAGGTGGGCCAAAAGTTACATGATTGCAATGAGGGTCGAAGTTGAGCATTAGGAAAATATTTGACTTGGTTTGAATAGGTGAAAAGAAGAACATACTCAAGAAGGTTGAATTGGTCTTGGAAGGGTCTTTGTCTTGGGTCTAAGGTTCTTGGAATTCCTCATTTGAATATTTTGTAAGAAGAAAAGATATTTTTGTGGGTTTTGCTCTCTAGGAGAGGTTTTGGCACTAGCTAATGGTGTACATATTGTGTCCATGTGTTCTATTAATTTTCACCTTTTGGTAGTTGTTTGATGATAAGAAAACTATAATACTAAGAGAAAAATAAGATAATCATAAAGAAAAGTAAAAGAATATCACAAGAAATTATCAATGTAAAGAGAAATCACCTAATCTAATTTCCCTAGATTTCTCAACAATAACAAGAGGACAACATCAAGAATAGATGAAAGAACAAATTGAACAATGAAGAGAACATCAAAGAAAATATCAGAGAGCATATCGAAAAAGAAAGGTGTAGCAAATGACAATCTGACAACAACAAGAAGAGATGAAAAAACAAATTGAATGACAAAGAACACGTCAAAAAATAAATTAAAGAGCATATCAAGAAATAAAGGCGTAAGAAATGACAATGGAACAATAAGAAGGAGAAATGAAATAAAAAATTGAATGACAAAGAGCACATCAAGAGAAATTAAAAGAGCATATCGACAAAGAAAGGCACAACAAATGACAATGGAACAACAACAATGGAAGATAAAAGAACAAATTGAACAACAAAGATCACATCAAAGAGAAAATAAAAGAGAATATCAACAATAAAAGGTGCAACAAATGACAATGGAACAACAACAAGAGAGAAAATAACAAAATGAATGACAAAGAGCGCATCAAAGATACATCCAAAGAGAATATCGAGAAATAAAGGTGCAATAAATGACAATAGAACAACAACAACAAGAGATTAAGGAACAAAATAAACAATAAAGAGCACATCAAATAGAAAATAAAAGAGCATATCAAAAAAGAAAGGCACAACGAATTGATAGAACAATAACAATAAGAGATGAAAAAACCAATTGAGTGACAAAGAGCACATCAAAGAGAACATCGATAGAGGACAACACAAGAAGTGAAACATAAAGATTGTGAAGAGAAAAAAATGCAAGAAAATATAAAAGAAAATCCTACAAAAAAAGGTGTTTAAAGGATGTAAATGAAAATATTACCAAAAAAAGGTGTTTAACCAATATCTATGTCTAAGTTTAACCTGAAATTATCGCTAATATGGATATTGCGCATTGAAAATTTCGCGATAGGATTAATCGATTAGCTCAATTTCAAATGTGTTATATGTGCGAGTATTCATATGCCATAATTCATATATTTAACATAAATACAAGTTGAATTTGCATGAGATGTAAAACAGAATGAACTCATCATATATTTTATTTTGATAACCATCTAAATCCAAGATAGTAAATTAAAGTTCTTCAAGACCTCACACAAATTGAGGAGATGTTGATAGCAGTGCAAGTCTAATTTTGCAATTTATGTATTCAATAGGTAGAAAATACAAATATAGAGGACACACTATTAGTTTTCCACAAGAGGTTAGCAATCTTGCCATGAGGTTACCTTGACATATTAAAGACCTGGATTTGATGATTGTTGTGTGAAAAAAAGGTGGAAAATGATCAAGTTATGATTTTACTGTCATAAAAGATAAAATATGGTGTGCATTGAATTATAAGATTAAGAACGATCCATATTATCATGGAGTTTAAGTTTATGAAAATTCACTTAAAGAATTACCTAAAATTGCAACAAACGTATGACATTTGATTAAATTTATTACATTACCAAAGATAGACAATGACACTAAATTTGCAATCTTGGGAGGGGTTCTAGAGATTGATGATGTATTAGATGGCTTGCAAACAAATTATTTTGTAGAAAATCCTCCAAATGCATGACAAGAGATTGATATTATTCAATATTGGGAAAATAACCTTAATGTAGATGAATATAACCCGAATGTAGAGGAAGTGCTTAGTTGGCCTAACATTGACTTATCTCCAATCGATGAGTATAACATTATGGGATTATTCGATATGGAATTTACAACATTTTTCCCAAATAATGAAACATATTGGTTGCAAGCATGAAAGATAAACATCCATCTACATGAGTTTGCACAACATTTGCTCCGATATCATGAAAATAGGTTTGGAAGAAAACTACATTTTAGATATGTTCTGCTCAATATCATCATGAGACATCATGCTCAGTCTTTGTCTACAATTTTTGTAAAGAAGAATATGACAAATCTACCCACAATAGTGGAGGATTTAAGAGCGCATTTGTAAAATATTCTAGAATCACGATTTGGAGAAAGATTAATGTGATTTGGAACTGTACTAAGATGAACACATGCATATAGTGGAATAAGTGGTGTGCTGAGTTATTTGGCTCGATTCAACATATTAGGAGGCCTACAATATTCTTTACATCAAGTGTGACAAATATGTAATATCTAGATTTGCATAAATTAATGGCAAGTGCATGTCCTCTAGATCCGATGGAAGCAAGGAAATGGAAACATCAAATTGTAATTGATAATTCTCATATTTTAATACATTATATGCACTTAAGGCATAGAATGGTTCAATATTAAATTTTCAAACATTTTAATCAAGCTACAAATTATTGTTGCTGCTATGAGTGGAAACATGGTGGATATAACATGTGCATGGATTTCTATGGTTAAAAAATGCTCCTAATGTGGACACGTTGAATTGGGATGATCTTATGTAAGTTAGGATTCCAAAAGAATATTTTGATGGATGTGTACATAAAATGAATCCACGTGATTGACATCAAAGAAATATTCATAATAGACATAATTTCAATGATCATCCTTGTTGAAAGGACACACAAAAAATATTTAATTTTGATTATATGATTGATTATGAAAAAAATATTGAGTTTTTTGAGTGTCACATCACCAGTAATGGGAAATCTTGCCTTCAAAAGAAGGCAAACAGATTGGTATGTCGATATAAGGCACCACCAAATATATGTGATGAGTCAAAACTTTATGTTGATGAGAATGGAAAAAAGGAGTATGAACCAAGATGAAATGATGATAGATTGAATACACACAATTGTGAAATGTTGATGATGTAGAGGGATAATATAGTTTGGAAACCTATTCTTTTGAAGTGTGTCACCATTAATTACATAGAAAAATTTGGAGGGAAAACTAAAAGAGGATCAGAAACATTTCATGATATCTTGATGCGTCACTCTTCTATTCAAAATCCAAATGAGTATGCACAACAGTTTCTCCGATATCATGAAAACAGGTTTGGAAGAAAACTACATTTTAGATATATTTTATTCAATATCATCATGAGACATCGTGCTCAGTATTTGTCTACAATTTTTGTAAAGAAGAATATGCAAAATCTACCAACAATAGTGGAGGATTTAAGAGAGCATTTGTAAAATATTCTAGAATCACGATTTGGAGAAAGATTAATGTGATTTGGAACTGTGCTAAGAGGAACACATGCATATAGTTGAATAAGTGGTGTGCTAAGTTATTTGGCTCGATTCAACATATTAGGAGTCCTACAATATTCTTTACATTAAGTGTGACAAATATGTAATGGCTAGATTTACATAAATTAATGGCAAGTGCATTTCCTCCAGATCCGATGGGAGCAAGGAAATGGAAATATCAAATTGTAATTGATAATTCTCATATTTTAATACATTATATGCACTTAAGGCATAGAATGGTTCGATATGAAATTTTCAAACATTTTCATCAAGCTACAAATTATTGTTGTTGCTATGAGTGGAAACATCGTGGATATCAACATGTGCATGGATTTCTATGGTTAAAAAATGCTCCTAACATGGACACGTTGAACTGCGACGATCCTATGTTAGGATTCCAAAAGAATATTTTGATGGATGTGTACATGAAATGAATCCACGTGATTGACATCAAAGAAATATTCATATTAGACATAATGCGATGATCATCCTTGTTTAAAGGACACAAAAGAAAATATTTAATTTTGATTATATGATTGATTATGAAAAAAATATTGAGTGTGTTGAGTGTCACATCACCTGTAATGAGAAATCTTGCATTTGAAAGAAGGCAAGAAGATTGGTATGTTGATATAAGGCGCCACCAGATATATGTGATGAGTCAAAACTTTATGTTGATGAGAATGGAAAAAAGAAGTATGAACCAAGATGAAATGATGATAGATTGAATATACACAATTGTGAAATGTTGATGATGTAGAGGGATAATATAGTTTGGAAACCTATTCTTTTGAAGTGTGTCATCATTAATTACATAGAAAAATTTGGAGGGAAAGCTAAAAAAGGATCATAAACATTTCATGATATCTTGATGTGTCACTCTTCTATTCAAAATCCAAATGAGTATGCACAACATTTTCTCCGATATCATGAAAATAGGTTTGGAAGAAAACTACATTTTAGATATGTTTTACTCAATATCATCATGAGATATCGTGCTCAGTATTTGTCTACAATTTTTGTAAAGAAGAATATGACAAATATACCAACAATAGTGGAGGATTTAGCATTTGTAAAATATTCTAGAATCACGATTTGGAGAAAGATTAATGTGATTTGGAACTGTACTAAGAGGAACACATGGATATAGTGGAATAAGTGGTGTGCTGAGTTATTTGGCTCGATTCAACATATTAGGAGTCCTACAATATTCTTTACATTAAGTGTGACAAATATGTAATGGCTAGATTTACATAAATTAATGGCAAGTGCATGTCCTCCAGATCCGATGGAAGCAAGGAAATGGAAGCATCAAACTGTAATTGATAATTCTCATATTTTAATACATTATATGCACTTAAGGCATATAATGGTTATGTTATCGCTTGAAATTTCACCTCAGGTTGAGAAAGGTAAACTCCAAGGCAACATCAAACCACTTAGCCTCATAGCTAGCCCTACGGGGCAGGAGAGGGCTCTCTCCGGTGTATCTCGGTAGAGATCTTCAACGGGTGAGATAACCAATAAAGAATACTGATTTTAGGCTAGTAAATTGATAAAAGGTTTGATTTGAGATTTTTAGGATTTTGGTGGAAAATCGGGAAAAGGCAATTTTGGGTGCGGGGATTGGACACAGTTTTTGCAGGGGGTTCTTTGGGGCAAGGTAGGAGACTGTATTGATGCCTTTGAATTAAGTGAATGGATAGGAATGACCGGTGAGGAGCTAAAGAGTTTAAGAAACCTTCAATAGTTCTCTTTAGACAGATGAAAACATAAATATTAAGCAAACTTAAAAGCAGAGCATGACAATCATGAATTCTACTTTAACACTTCATTTGCCTAATTTGCAGAAGGAAAAGTAAGAATATGATTCACATAACAAACTTACAAGTACAAAGAGAAACACACCATCAATACATGTAACCACAGGAATCCCAAAAAGGACTGCAAAACCCTGGTCTTTCTTCCTTTGCCAAAATTGCAGAGATACAATGAGTAATACAATAGAGCTTTCTCCCTCAAGAGTCCAACCATGAAAATGACCAAGAAAGTACATAATATAGGCAATCTAACATCTTTCCTTGCCTCTAGGGATCAAGCTCACTATCCTAGGAGCTGTTTCAACCAATTCTAAACTGAGCACTGAAAACTAGGCAGTCAAAACAACTTGCCTCTATAAGCTAGGAAACCAATTCATTCATTAAATTTTTGCCTATCTCATGAATGAATCTTCTAGAAGAGATAAATAAGTGTCAAAATATCATAAAATTACATCATTTCCAACAAGGAAGATCAAAATCTACTCCAAAAAGTCAAATCCAGTCAAAACTGCGTTTTGCTGAGCTGTAGGTGAATTTCTGTGAAAACTGCCCAACACGTCGCGCCTTGATCCTGAACACGTCGCACGCCTTTGGAGCTGCTTTTTAGGCACTTCCAGGTGTTCAAATGAGGCAAACGTGGGCTTTTTGGAAAGGTCTGAAAGTCTACTTTCCAACCCAAGTGGAATTTCTGAATTTGGTGTCCATTTTCCCCTCCAAAATTGCAATCTCCCAAGACTGCTTCCTGTGTGTCAAAAAAGTGGCAGAAAGTCATTTTTTGCATGTTTTTTGACCTTCTGGAGGCCCAAAACTTGGTGAAATTTCTTGGAAATTGATGAGAAAGTGTATATTTGCATGAAAAATCCCAAAATGCTGAGTTTTCCTGAAAAGTAGTTGCCCATCGAAAGGGTCGCGCGCGGCGCGCGACGTGTTGGTGGAGAAAACCTATTTTTTGCCCAAAAATTCACAAGTGACAAAATTTTCTCCAAATTTCTTGAAATTTGGGCTGGGAGTCCCCAATCAAGTACCATGCTCATTCAAAGAGGCTTTGGCCAAAATTTGGACTGGATCGGGCCTTTTCCGTCGTTTTAGTGCCTTGGCCAACCTCCTTGGATCTGGCGATTGTATTTTTAACATTTCTTTAAAACCATGACACCTATGAAAAAAGTGAAGGAGGTTTTTCTTCCTTGGACTTTTGTGGACAAAAACCTCTCTCAGTTTTCCCAAATTCATCTTTGATTGCTCTGAAACATCTTTTGAGTGAAACTGATCCCGATGTGTGAAACAAGGAATTTCGTGGAAATGAAGCGAAATGAAGGGGATAAGGGGCTTCTAAATTCTTGGGGAAATTTTTGGGAGTGGGGAGGGATGTTAGGAAGCAGGGGAAAGTGGAATCTCAGAGATTGAGCAAGGGGAAGGGGTTGAAAAGGGCAAAACATAGGCCAAACCTAGAAAATTGCCAAGTTGTAGCTAAAAACTAGGGTTTGTGCAAAAATGAGGAATTTGGGGGATCTCAGTGATGGAAAGTGTTTGATAAGGTATATGAAGGATAGGGGAAGGTGTATGAACATCTGGATACAAGTTTTGCTAATGATTTGACCATTCAAGAGAAATTAGCTTTCAAAACCCTAGGAGAGAGAAATGACCTTGCCTAGGCACAACTGAAGCATGAACAAGGCGTAACATGACCCAATGGAACTGAATATGATGATGACAACCCTCTGAATGATGATACACTCATCTGAATGATGACATGGACTGACATTTGGGCAACTTTGAAAGGACTGAAAACAAACCCTAGACCTAATGCTTAGTGACCAAATTTTGCTTGAAAACTCTTTGAAATGACAAAATTTGACCTTGACACTCTGAGACCACTTTGTAAGAGCATATTTGATCACTGGAGGAAGGCTGGAAAGACTGACACTAACAGGTTTGATATGAAATTTTCAAACGTTTTCATCAAGCTACAAATTATTGTTGTTGCTATGAGTGGAAACATCGTGGATATCAACATGTGCATGGATTTCTATGGTTAAAAAATGCTCCTAACGTGGACACGTTGAACTGCGATGATCCTATGTAAGTTAGGATTCCAAAAGAATATTTTGATGGATGTGTACATGAAATGAATCCACGTGATTGACATCAAAGAAATATTCATATTAGACATAATGTCGATGATCATCCTTGTTTAAAGGACACACAAAAAATATTTCATTTTGATTATATGATTGATTATGAAAAAAATATTGAGTGTGTTGAGTATCACATCACCTGTAATAAGAAATCTTGCCTTCAAAAGAAGGCAAGAAGTTGGTATGCCGATATAAGGCACCACTAGATATATGTGATGAGTCAAAACTTTATGTTGATGAGTCAAAACTTTATGTTGATGAGAATGGAAAAAATAAGTATGAACCAAGATGAAATGATGATAGATTGAATATACACAATTGTGAAATGTTGATGATGTAGAGGGATAATATAGTTTGGAAACCTATTCTTTTGAAGTGTGTCATCATTAATTACATAGAAAAAATTGGAGGGAAAACTAAAAAAGGATTAGAAACATTTCATGATACCTTGATGTGTCACTCTTCTATTAAAAATCCAAATGAGTATGCACAACATTTTCTCCGATATCATGAAAATAGGTTTGGAAGAAAACTACATTTTAGATATGTTTTACTCAATATCATCATGAGACATCGTGCTCAGTATTTGTCTACAATTTTTGTAAAGAAGAATATGACAAATCTACCAACAATAGTTGAGGATTTAAGAGAGCATTTGTAAAATATTCTAGAATCACGATTTGGAGAAAGATTAATGTGATTTGGAATTGTACTAAGAGGAACACATGCATATAGTGGAATAAGTGGTGTGCTGGGTTATTTGGTTCGATTCAACATATTAGGAGTCCTAAAATATTCTTTACACTAAGTGTGACAAATATGTAATGGCTAGATTTACATAAATTAATGGCAAGTGCATGTCCTCCATATCCGATGGAAGCAAGGAAATGGAAACATCAAACTGTAATTGATAATTCTCATATTTTAATACATTATATGCACTTATGGCATAGAATGGTTTGATATGAAATTTTCAAACATTTTCATCAAGCTACAAATTATTGTTGTTTCTATGAGTGGAAACATCATGGATATCAACATGTGCATGGATTTCTATGGTTAAAAAATGCTCCTAACGTGGACATGTTGAACTGCGATGATCCTATGTAAGCTAGGATTCCAAAAGAATATTTTAATGGATGTGTACATAAAGTGAATCCACGTGATTGACATCAAAGAAATATTGATATTAGACATAAAGTCGATGATCATCCTTGTTTAAAGGACACAAAAATTATTTAATTTTGATTATATGATTGATTATGAAAACAATATTGAGTGTGTTGAGTGTCACATGACCTATAATGAGAAATATTGCTTTCAAAAGAATGCAAGAAGATTGGTATGTCGATATAAGTCACCACAAGATATATGTGATGAGTCAAAACTTTATGTTGATGAGAATGGAAAAAATAAGTATGAACCAAGATGAAATGATGATAGGTTGAATATACACAATTGTAAAATGTTGATGATGTAGAGGGATAATATAGTTTGGAAACCTATTCTTTTGAAGTGTGTCATCATTAATTACATCGAAAAAATTTGGAGGGAAAACTAAAAAAGGATCATAAACATTTCGTGATATCTTGATGTGTCACTCTTCTATTCAAAATCCAAATGAACTGGTAGCACATGCATAAAATGTTTTTTTATGTGAAACCATTGTTGATTGAGATATAGATGCATGGGATAAAAGTCATTTAATTCTAGAGCTCCTTTCTTAATGTAGTCAATTTGAGGTTCTAAATGTTGGTATGAAGGTTTTCAAACAAGTACAAGTTGAGATATACAACGTCAACAATGACAATTCACTTATTAATGTATATACCAAGTGACCTTCTGTTCTGGCCAGCAACAACCCCCCCCCTTTTTTCATTTAAGTGTTCTCCAAAATACTAAATGAATGGGGACCCTTAGTTAAAATTTAGGAAAAGCAAGAGTTTCCTTTCTTCAAAATAAGGTTACCATCGTAAGCTTAGGAAGATCTTTTGAATACTTTAAAACCTAAGTTTATGATAAGAAAAATCTTTAAAAAGTCGCATCATAAAATGACAGAAAAACACCTCCATTTGGGTATAATCCTGGTATGTGCAA